>JAECXW010000151.1:0-360021 GCA_018153365.1 Drosophila fuyamai
TTTAAATGTCTTTAAACTTAAAGTTCTCTATTATTGGAAGTTCTCTCCAAACAATTGCTTAAAAGCAAAAAAATCGTAGTATCTAGATCGTAATATATATTTTTTCAATCGGACTCTAAAAAGTAGTTTTAAACAATAGCCAGATACAGCTAAGAAATAGCTAAGTCGGCCACACAGCTCGAGGGCTTACAATGCAAATTTATAGACTGTTAAAATGTCTGAACTTGTGCGATTGTGGGGGTGAGCTTAAAGGGATTTACCCAACGGAAAATTACCCGAAAAATTTAAAGTGCACAAAGAAAAAGCGGAACGCGAGTAGAAAGTGCTTGTGGATTCTCAATTGGTTCAAGTGAAGTAACAATGGGGTAGGTCTTCGACGGGCGTGAATGTGGCATCCATTAAAGCTGATTACGCCCCGAAAGGGCTTCCAGCTCAACAAAAACACCAAAGATTAACCGATTCACTTGGAAAAAGCATACATAACTTTAATGGAATTTGGGATATTTCATCGGGTGGATTGTATGCAGTGGAATTTATTAATGGGAGGAGAGCTCAACTGGGTGTGCTGGACAACAAAGCAAACAAAAAGGCGCTGATGTATAAATATTTATAATTAAGTTAACGATTCGTATCAGGGTGGCACTCACACACTGAAAACGATGATGTGTCTGACGACTTTATTAGAGTCCCTCCCCAACAAAAAAAACATCAACATGGCATGCCGCCCATGACACTTGAGTTCTACACTTTTCAGACGGAGAATGTATATAATCATATAATCAATCTATATAAGGTTCTCCGATATAGGCCGTTGGTAGCTAGGGGCTATATCTCTAACAAATTGCTACCTTATCTGGTTAAGAATAGATTGTATACATATCTGAAGGCGAAGCACTTGAAGTGTCAGTGATGACAGTATTTTTGGGTATTTAAATTTACAAGATGAATTCCATATGCCAAGAAATGCTAGGAACGTAGAGAATGTAGAATTCACAATTCCATGTGCTCCAGTTTTCTTCACACTTGTATAAAAATATATATTCCGATTATGCGCGGATTATCAGTTGGCAGGCAGTTGATTCACCTTTAGACTTTGCAACTTAGCCTAGAAAATGTTCTGAAAATATTGTTATTTATTCGCGTCCATTGTGTCCTTGCAGGCAACGAAATCGTGGTAATCGAATGGCAGTGGGCAATAATGGACTCCACGCCTAATGCGGCTTTTAATCCGAACCCAAATCGGGATTTCCTAACGTTGCAGCCTCTGCGTCCGTCTCGCGGATCCAGCACTAATCTGCGCTCTAGTCGCTCACCCTCAGCCAGCCGAAGCACCGAGCAAAGTAATTATCAATTATGGTTTTTAATCCTCCGGACTCCTCTCCCTAAAGCACTATCCCCTCCCCGGGTCCCTTCTTTTCCATTAGTTAGTCGCATAATTGGAATGATTGGCTCGTGTTGAAGATTGTACTTCCGGCATCTTATCAGCGGGGCTAATGTCAATCTGAGGGACTGGATGAGGTTGTCGAGCTCTATTTAAATAAGGAATGCTGTTAGTGGGCGTCCTATTCAATTTGTTCTTCCGCCATCGAATAGTTTGTAGAGCTGTAGAAAATTAAATGTTTAAGATAGAAGAGCACTATCGTTTGTGAAGTACTTTAATCTGAAGTCTTGGACTAAAAAAAATTATATTCAGAATAACTTTCCACACGAAATCTAAATTTTGTATTGCTAAACATTTTATTATTTAATTTCCATTATTTTAAAAATTAGCATTTTTCTTCAGGGAATTTGATAAGTTTTTACATGAAAGTTTTTATACAAAAATGACAGAAACAGAAACAATTTAACATCGCATATCCCTTAGCCAGGGGTTCTCTGTTCGCACCCAAAAATTTCCACCCCGCCAGATGATGAGCGATGACTCATCTGTAAGAATCCAAAAGCCCTCCCAAACACCCCCTTTACGCCCATTATTCGCAATGTTTTTATGAGTTCGGCATCAAGCAGCTTACAAATAGCTATGTATAAATCAAAAAGTATAGCCCACTTTTGAGTGCTTTCGTTCATTATATTACTTCATTTGATTGTGCCTAACATCTGCTGACTGTTTGATTTCACACTTTACATGTTTTTTATAACTTTTTTATTTTTCCTTGTTTAGCTTTGTAACCGTTGAATGTTAGCCTGCCTAACTATCTACACTTGCAATTCAAATCAAACCAATCAGACTCATTGATAAATGTAGGTATACCAATATAATTTAAATACATTTGTTTTGCAAGGCCAATACACAATCCAAGCACTTTCACCTGTACACCCACGCACTCATTGACATAATCTTTTAACTGATCTTTTGGTTCTATTCACAGCGAATAACACGCAATTTTAGACGCTATTAAACTGCCTGCCATTGCTTCTTCTTTTTCCCGGTCTCTGTCTCTATTTTTTCTTGTTTGTTTATCTCTTTCTACGGCTCACGCACAGGTTGTCCAACTGTCAATCAAATATGTGAAATAACTATTTTGAACACTTATCCATCGCACATTGTACACTTGGAACTCTGATCACTGCAACTTGAAAACTTAATGAAAGAGTTAAATAAAATCGAAATTCCTTAAAACATTACATTGATAAATTATAATTTTAAAACCTCCAAAAATTTCTCAAATATTATTCTGAAAAACATAAACCAAAAATAAGAAAAATTGACAAAAACCCGAGTCGGATAACTAAATATTTTTAACAAGATTGAATTTATAATAGATGACAATACAAAAACATGAAAAAATAATCAAATTGCATAAACAAATGTAAATTAAAATTTTACTCACTCGATCACAATTACAGTAAGCTGAAAATAATAACCCGCAGATAAATTCATTTCATCACTACCTCTCGTTCATACAATAAACTATAACATTTTTTTTGTATTGCTAAAAACGCGCCTCATGATCAACAGAATTTAAAAACAAAAAAACACAGATTAGACTTAGAAAATAACCCAAGACGTACTTTTCTATGCGCCACAATTCGCCAGTGTCCCGGGAGCGAGCCAGCGAGGCAGCGGCAGCCACACAGACAGCAGCAGCGACAGCGGGAGGGGCGACTGCCACATCCGCGGGAGGATCGGGTGGAGGACCTGTGGCAACGACGACATCGGCGGCTGGGGGTGCCACTTCCGGGTCCGGAGCAGCCTCCGCGAACACGAACAGCAATTCCTCGGCCTCATCCAGCACAGTGGCAGCTGCACAGGCGGCTGTCTACAGCGGCGGCAACACGGTGACCGGCAGTTTGGGCAGCGGCGGGGTGGCGGCTCGTGGCTTCCGCAGCCACAGTCCCACCCATCGACGCCGCAGTCGCGAGCGCCAGCGGCGCACCCATGGCTCCGATCAGGGCGGCCTGCTGGCTTACAGCGGTTTGGGAGTGACCGACATGACGGATTTCATGGGGCCACTGCAAGGCGGAGGAGGAGGTGGCGGTGGCGGTGGAAGCGCCGGCACAGGCAGCGGCCTGGAGGACTCCCGGCTGTCCGGGAACGAGGACTACTACTCCTCCTTTGTGTCAGACGAGTTCGATGGCAGCAAGAAGGTCCACCGCCGCTGCCATGAACGCAGCTCCAGCGCCCAGGCCATAGACCGATTGAACACAAAGATTCAATGCACCAAGGAGTCCATCCGACAGGAGCAAACTGCCAGAGATGGTGAGTACAAAAGTACCTAAATTATAACAAATAACAACCAAATGATCTTTAAAGGGTCAAAGTTGTTTAAGTTTTCGCAATTAAGAAAATATTGTCTAGTTAAATTACCTAATATATTTCAATTCTCCCATTTAAGATAATGTCAATGAGTATCTGAAGCTGGCAGCCAGCGCAGACAAACAGCAGCTGCAGCGTATCAAGGTATGTTTATCCATATATCCCCTTAAAAGCGTCTTCCTCAATTTGTTACTCATTGACAGGCTGTCTTTGAGAAAAAGAACCAGAAGAGCGCACACAACATTTCGCAGCTGCAAAAAAACTGGACAACTACACAAAGAGGGCCAAGGATCTGCAGAATCATCAGTTCCAGACGAAGAGCCAGCACCGTCAGCCTCGTGAAGTCCTGCGGGATGTGGGCCAGGGACTCCGCAATGTGGGGGGAAATATCCGCGATGGAATCACCGGCTTCTCAGGCTCCGTGATGTCCAAGCCACGGGAGTTTGCGCATCTGATCAAGAACAAGTTTGGCAGCGCTGACAACATCAACCAGATGAGCGACGCCGAGCTTCAGGGCATGCAGTCCACAAATGCCGACGTATTGGCGGGTAGTGAGCGACTGCAGCAAGTGTCAGGAGCCGGAACCTCAACGGGATCGGGTGGCGGTGGACAGAACAACAACATAGGTGGAGCGGGCAGCGGTACGGGAAAATTCAACAGTGACAATGGCAGTGAATGCAGTAGCGTGACCAGCGAAAGTATACCAGGAGGGTAAGACCTTACCAATAAATAATATTATTATTATTAAAACCAGCTTTTTTTTGTTAAATTAATTGGATTCAAAAAAATCAATACAGAAAAGAATTTATATCTAATATGCCGTTTTCACGGAAATACGGAAAAAAGTTTTATACAAAAATGAAGTCGTTAATCCATCATTAGATAATGTCGCTTAGTTTGCGTATTTCGTAATAAAGTGTTTACCGATTTCAAAAATAAATTTTGAGAAATCCGAAATTGCATTGCTTCGCGTTGTTGGATGGATCAAATTTTTACAGGCTTATTTTGAAATTTTGGTAGAATTTTCTAGATTTTAACATTAATAAGAAAGGAAGCAGTCTTCGGCAAGACGAAATTTATATACCCTTGCAGTTGTTACAAATCTTCTACATTTCGATTTCTAAGCCTATATTACTAAAGACAAAGAAGCTATGTCGATTTTGTGTCGTTTCTATGGCAGCTATATGATATTGTTGTCCGATTTTAATTTAATTTCAAGTGAAATTGTATTCATAGTTTGTATATATTAATTCAAACAGCTGTAGACTTTCCCACCTTGGGTAAATACAAATTATTCGACTATAATTACTATGAACAAGAAAGAAAAGCTAACTTGGGGCGGAGCCGAAGTTAATATACCCTTGCACAATATTCTGTAAATTATATTCTCCAAAACTATTCATATAATGCATTGTTAATACTCATAAAAAATCCCAACTTCCTAACATTAAAAACACTAAAGTTATGGTAGAAACACAGACGGACAGACGGACATGCTTATATCAACTCAGGACGCGATCCTGATCAAGAATATATATACTTTATAGGTCGGAGATGTCTTCTTTACTACGTTGCGCACTTTTGACCAAAATTATAATACCCTCTGCAAGGTATACAAATTATACATTTATGACGTTTTCACAACATTTTTGGTTGAAGGAACCTTTTTGTCAGTTCTGAAGCATTTTAAAACCTTTAAAGAATTTTTCCTGACTTTATTTTTAAAATTAATTTCTGTTCATTTATCACTAAAAGGTCTGGCAAAAGTCAATCTGGTGCCAGCCAATACCACATAGTGCTCAAGACATTGCTAACAGAGCTGGCCGAGCGAAAGGCCGAGAACGAGAAGCTTAAGGAACGCATCGAACGGCTGGAGGTACGTAGAAAGCCTGGGGCTATCAAAGCTCTATTACCAACAATATTTGAACCGATGTACATATATTATATTTTCGATAGACGGGCCAAAAGGAATTCAACAATTTGACCGCCACACTAGAAAGTGAACGCTATCGTGCCGAGGGACTCGAGGAGCAAATCAACGACTTGACGGAATTACATCAGGTTCGTAGTTCACTTGGCTGCTGCTTTGGCAGTTTGCCCGACATTCGTGCTTATGCTTTGCCACCTTTGTTTGACAGAATGAAATTGAGAATCTGAAGCAAACGATTGCCGACATGGAGGAGAAAGTACAATACCAAAGCGATGAAAGACTACGTGACGTCAACGAAGTGCTCGAGAACTGTCAAACGAGGGTAAGTTTGAACGTTAAGCCTTCAATCCCAACCCAACCCCATCCCAACCAAATGTAAACCGAATCTAACCGTGTTCTTTCACAGATATCAAAAATGGAGCACATGTCGCAGCAACAATATGTCACCGTCGAGGGTATTGATAATTCCAATGCACGAGCCTTGGTTGTGAAACTCATCAATGTGGTATTAACGATATTGCAAGTGGTTCTCCTGCTTGTGGCCACTGCTGCAGGCATCATAATGCCTTTCCTGAAAACTAGGTAACTATTGTTGAATTTTGTGTCACAATGCGGGTCACTAATATACTTATTTCCAGGGTTCGCGTTCTTACCACATTTTTGTCTATTTGTTTTGTCATATTTGTGATACGACAGTGGCCGGATGTTCAGGATATTGGATCCGGCCTTGTGAGGCATCTGAAGCAATCGCTGGTGGTCAAGTGAACTTGGTCAGATTGGTGGCCACCATCTCATCTACCGAGCGGTTCATACGTTATTTAGTTAGACTAAGTTATAAAGTGCATATTTTGTATATAGCTTATCAATAACGATTACTACAATTATTTGTAACTGAAATTGTATCAATTATCAATACGAACACACACTATCGAGAAACTGTACAAAACATTCATACTCATACGTCTTTATCACACACCTAATCATCACACCACACTCTCGCATAAAATTTAGCAAAATTGATTTAAACTATGTAATAACTTAAAAATGCTGACATGTCTCCGTGCATTACTCAACTATATTTGAACATACATCATATATGTATAATCTATAAAAAATATTTACATTACTATAAAACAATTGAAATTATATAATATAAAGCTTTGTATAAGTCGAAAAATTTATTCACCATCGGAAAACTTATAAAACAGGGTTAGCCAGTCCCGAAAACATATTGCAAATTCTGTCCCATAGCAGGCTGCATTGCCTGCAGACTGGTAGTTGATTGAACAAGAAAATCCTTCAAAAAGGATCGACTAAATAGCTCTGATTACCAATTTACTAACTTTTAATAGTGGAAAAAACATATACATACCAATGTATACACAGTTCGTGTATGTTAATTTGAACGGCTGTAGACTTTCCCAGCTTGTACAAAACATAAACAAATATAGATTAATGTCAACACAATAATTAAAAAAGTGTTTTAATAACTTTTGGTTTGAGGGACCTTTCTAAATTGCTCAATCAATTGGTTTGGCTGACAAAGGGTCTAAATAAATGTTAACATTAAATAAAATACTTTCTATATTTTCTAACGAACGGGCGGGAGGACGGATAAGATCACCATTGATCACTTACCACCCACGATAAGTTTCCTTCAATTCTATAGATTCACAATTTATTAAGTTTCTATTAAATTCTTGTAAATTTAAAATCATAATTACATTGTTATTGGAAAAAAGAGTAGTCAAAACATATTTGAAAAATCCACATTTTTTTGTGTTTAGCTTTTTTTTGCTAGACTACTGAAATCTACATAGAAACGGACGAACAGATAAAAAATTTCTAATCTCCTTCCGCATACTTTCTGTACGATTTTTGGACTGTCGTCTTTTCTTAAATTACCTAACGATTTAACAATTGTTTGGCATACATTAAGCACAAAATGTTGATTGTGTCAATTCCTAGGCGCCAATTCAAGTAAAGCATTGAAATATGTAGCTTAAAAGCCAAATTTTCCCATTTTATAGACTTGCAAAGGATATTATAATTTTGGTCAAAAGTGTGCATATATATTCTTGATCAGGATCGCGTCGTGAGTTGATATACAGTTGCGGTCAAAATAATAGTAGTGCCGGGCAAGCAATCAGTTATTTCTCAATATTTTCTCCATTTCTTCAAAAATCCAATTTATTGTTTCACATTAGTAACTGTAATTAACTGCTCTATAATAATGTGTAGTTATTTTCGACTCTCATCTCTATTTTTATTCTTTTCGCCTTTATTTGCAAAAATTCACGTGTTTGACTCAGTCAAAATAATAGTAGTGCCAGAGAAATTAATAATTTAGTTTACTTAATTTGAAAATAGTTTTGTGGTGGTTTATAATAGTTTTGGGAGTTATTTAACAGTCCCAAGCATTTTAAGATTTTTCTTTAACATTCAGTCCTGACTACATGGGGCGTGGCAAACACTGTACTGCCGAGAGGCGAGATCTGATTAAAAAATTGATTTCTGCTGAAAAACTTATGTCGAAGTGCAAAATATTTTTGGCTGGTCTTCTACAATGGTTAGAAATGCTAAAAAATACGAGCGAGCAAATGAAACGCCTGGTCGAACCAAGATATTGGACAAAATGTCAGTGGATCGCTTAGAAAGACAGTTGAGAATCGAACCATTTCCGTCTGCTGCATCTCTAAAAAACTTGTAACTTAAATGCAAGTTTAGAAACCATTAGAAGATGACTCAGAGATAATAACCTCATTTCAGAAGCCCAAGAAAAGTGCCGTCACTCACAAAAAACATGCCGCGAAACGTTTAAAGTTTGCAAGACGGCACTTCATTGGCCATTGGAGAAGTCGAGGAATATTTTATGGTCGGATGAGTCTAAAATAGTTTTGTTTAGAGGCCGTTTCACTCGGCAGTTTATTAGACGACCACCCTTATGTTTTTTTCTCCAAAATATACCTTAAAAACGGTAAAGCACGGTGGTTCATCAATTATGATTTGGGCAAGCTTTTCATACTATGGAGTTGGGCCAGTATATTGGATCAAAACTATCATGGACCGTTATTTATATCTCAAAATTGTAAACAAAGTGATGCTTCCATATGCTGCCGAGGACATGCCACTTGTTTGGACGTTCCACAGGACAACGATTCCAAACATACGAGTAAACTCGCCAAAGAGTGGTTCTCGGCCAATCAAGTTAGTGTCTGGAGTGGCCTGCACAGTACCCGATCTTAATCCAAAAGAAAATTTATGGAGTGACGTGAAGAGAGCAGTCTCGGAAATAAGACCTAACAATAAAATTCAACTTTCGGAAGCTGTACAAAGGACTTGGGGCTCTATTCCTGTGAAGAGATGCCAAATTGTAGTTGATTCCATGCATAAGGCTGTGCGTTCGTTATTGCAAACAAAGGATATGCAACTAAATACTAAAAATCCTTAATATTGTTCTATTATATACGTTTAATCTTCATCTTTAAACGTTTTTTTGGCTCTGATGAATTGTTAAAATTTTCCTACTATTATTTTGAACGAACACTTTTTGTAATATTCCACATTTTATTTTTTTCTAAAATCTTATGAATTAACATAAGTTGTGTTGTTTATTATTACCTACCATTAGTTGAGTTTCAATGAAAATTAAAAACATTTTGTAAGAACTTCAAAGTTTAAGAATACAATATTTAAATAATTTTGGAGAATTCAGAATATTCTGCAAGGTTATATCAACTTCAGCTCCACCTTTCTTGTTATTATAATGTTTTGTTATTGCATACAGATGATTCTTATTTTTACAGTAACCTCTTCAATACAACTAATATATAACTATAGAGGTTATTGTCGGGATGTTTTCGTTCCCACCTATAAAGGCAGGCACATCATTTGTCGAATCATTTAAAATATCTAAGTCCATCAGAATTGCACCGGCATCAAACATGAATGACATGGAAGAGGAGGCACTATGGCCAGATTTTTAGGATATGCCTTAAATTTTAGGTATCTTGGTTGTGATGGCAGTCAAAAACGCGTCTAAGCCCTTCGCTTCAGCACATACAATTTAAACAACAAAGAAAGCAAACTTTGTCAAGCTATAGATAATAAATTTATCAAATGAAACATTCTATAGTTCGATTTCCGATGCTTTAAAACAATGAAGATAGCTTAATATTGCCATCAAATTTTTCGTCCTGGTTATATAAAGAAAAACCGTAATTCTGAAATCGTTCAAAATGTCTACGAAGTTACAATTTTATTTTTACTTTTTTACTTTTTGGAGTTTCATCCAAATAGCTTTAAAAAAAAGAGACTAGTTAGCGTAGAAACGTACTGACGGACGGGCGAAGTAGATCGACTCGCCTGGTGATGATGTTTAAGAATATATATATACTTTATTCTATTAACTTTTGAAATTATAATACCATTTGTTAGGGTATAAATATGAACCGATATTGATCCGCCTCCAATATGATTTTATGTTATCCTACATATGCAACTGCAAATTTAAAAATGTATTTTTACCATCTCAATGTTGTGCAGAGCGGCATAAATAAAAAATGTTATAATTTGCAAATCAAATTTGATAGTTCGAAAAAGGGATGCTTATAGCATATCATAGATGAAGCGTTCAACAAACTTTATAAGAAGCCCAGATTGAGATCCCGACCAGAAAAAAGCTCTTAATTTATAATAATATTGCAAATTTAAAAACTACCCTTTATCTTATAAATTTGCTGTTCAATTTTTGTTTCAGCAGGAATTGCGGACTCCTGCGAATGGTTGAACAATGTATTTTATTTTGTAAGAAAAATCAATTTATTATTTTATATCCTTTACGTTTATTTGGTTGAATGTAAATTAAATTTAGATTACACTGCCACAGCTTTTTTAAATATATATCTGCATCTATGCCCTAATTGATTTCGTTTTGTTGTGAACAGCTTTTATTGGTTGCATGCAGTTTTTGGGGAAAATAATCACAAACTAGCGCCTAAGATTTATACTTTAAGTGGAGTGGCAACGACTTTGACTTGAAATATAATTTGATCATATTTGGAAAAAAATGGTTTTCCTTTTTTAAAAAAGGGTTTGAAAATCTATTACATCATTAGATTTTAGTTTTATATTCTATATAGTAAACTTAAAATTAGTTAAATCGAGAATAATGTACAATATACGGGCCAATTCCACATAATCATGCGTTTTAACTAACTTCATTGTGATTTTGTTGGAAAACAGTTCTCAAAAACATCGAAATAAAACAACCACTTAGTGAATAAAACATGACTATTTTAGTGAATCTGTTTAATAGGTGTGTCTGAGTTTTGCTCGATTTGAAAAAAACAGAACCAATGATTAATGCGAATCAGGTAAACAAATAAATCTTAATTGATAGGTAAGTTTTGTATTCTTCGTTTTCCATATATTGTTTACATTTTTGGTTGAGAGTTTGCAGGCGAGGCGGTATCTAGTTTGCCAATCGGGTTAATTGTAAAATGTATATAAAATAAATCACAATTTGTATACGCATATAAATGACGTGTGTTTTGTGTCTGTGTGGGTGTTTGTGGGTGGGTGTCCTGGAAGTTGGACAGCGCACAGTCCAACACAAGGTTCGGCTACATATTTATTAATATTAATAATAAACATTTGTTAATTGTTTAAAACAAAGCAGCTGGCAGCCACAGCATTGATCGCAAACCCCAATAAAAAACTCGATTCCGGGTTTGTGGTTCGGTAGTCGGCGATCACCGACAACCCACAGGCAAAGGACTCGGGGCGAACTAACTCGCCTCATATGAGAAACTGGCGATCGGAGGCGCTGTGCGGCAAAGCAGCCACGCCTATGCCTCCCTGCGTGGGCGTTTGCAGGAACGCCGATTCGTCGATGGCTGCCGAGTCTGCCGCAGGCGTACTGATTGCTATCGGTTCGTAGATCGAGCGATGCGGTGGCATATCTTCGTCGTCCTTGAAGGAGCCGCTTAAATTCGGATTGAGGATGTTGTTCGATGCGGGCGTGGCTACAGCAATTGTCCCCGTTGCCGGCAGTCCTATGGCACTGGTACCGGACTCAACGTGCTCCAGAAATGGTGGCGCCGCCACACTAATCGCAGTCGGTTGGCGGCGTAAGAACGAGCTAAAGAAAGTAAACGTTTATTTATGGCAAAATTAACCTATATTGAATATTTAAGTTATAGGTCTTGACAAAGCTTTGCTTTTAGGTATAAATAAATCGAAATGAAAAACAAATATATACTTACAAAAAATTTATGCGCGACCAGACCGATGGTCGGACTTCAGTTAACTGTTCGGCTAGGTGGGCCGGCAGATTAGGAGCACGATCGAAGGGATTGATGCGTTCTTGTGCTCCAGAAGACGTGGCCGGACGTACAGCATAGTCCAGCAGGGCTGCCCAAGCAAGGCGATTAGATATTTCAACAGACAGGGAATCAATTTCGGCAGAAGACGTACCGTTCTCATCGTCAGAGCTCTGAGACTCCTCAAAGGGATTTCGGCCACCGTCTCCACGTCGGAAGGTACCGTGCCGTGTGGTTTCTGCAACAGCCGTCGCAGTAACACTCGAGCTGCTCCCGGCAGCTACTCCAGTAGCGGAGGAGGCGGAGTTCACTTGGGACGCCTGCCTACCGTTGGACTGCTGCTGCTGCAGCAGCGGCGTAGTATCGTCATCTGTATCGGTGACATTATCCAAAGAAGGCTGTCGACTCCGACTTGCACGCGCTTCGCGCTTCGTAAAAACCTTGCGCTTGCAGATGGGACAAACACGCCGGTTTTCGGTAAGCCAGGGATCGATGCAGTGTGTGTGATAAGCTAAAAGAATGAAGGGTGTTTAATTCAAGGAACATGCTTAAGGTTGTCTGTAACCTAAAGTTGTTATAAGTTGTTTTTAAAACTTACTAAACAACTAAGGTTTAATGAAGTAAAAGCACTTACGATGCGAGCAGGGCAGCACACGTAGCTTATCGTCCTCAATGAAGTCCTCCAGACAAATCACGCAAGTGTCATATTTGTTGTTCGCATTATTCTTGGTGTATCGGAGCACTGGCAACTTCTTCAGCATGCTCTTTGGCAGTCGATGGCGACGCTGGCGGCGGTGCTCGCGGATGCACTTGTAGATCATATAGATAACCTATCCGACAAACAAAGAAATCCAGTCAGAACGAAAACAAGCGATTAAGCTTCGGAAATCTCACCATGATAATGAAGCATAGGCCAATCAGTATGGAGAAGGGCAATATCAGCTGGGTATTGATGTTGAAGGGCAGCTCATCGTTGATGATTAGCACCACCTCGGGTGTGTTATAAGTGGCCAGGGCCTTTCCCGACGTGTGGCCAACAAAAACCGATGGAATGTATATGCCCGTATCATTGTCGGCAGACATTTGCTCTGCAATTTGGGTGGAAATAGAAAATACTGGGCAAATAAATTGTTGCTTACATGATATACTCCATAATATTTACTACAAAACAATTACAAATTAAAATTATATTCCCACTTTATGTCAGGGGTTTAAACTGTCTAAAAGTATTCTTAATAGCTTTACAGTGAAAAGCTAAGCTCAATATCAAACAACGTGTAGTAAAATGTGCAACACTATCAAGTAGTTGTAATCCTAGTGCCATTTATTTTTCGACTTAATTACATACGAGCGTTTGCTTACCCAAATCATCGCCTTCGTTATTGTAAACAATCACAGCAGAATAGCTTGCATTCTGGGCCACTCGTACCTTCCGCTCAAATGTGCATTTGCCACCGCTGCAAAAGATCCGAATTAAGACAAAACAATGCGTTTATATTTTAGTTATATTACTCACCGCGATACTAGTGCCACAAATTTGGCTGTGGGTGGGTAATTCAAGTGCGGGGGTCTGTCTAGACCATCACAACCGTAGTAAGGGCGCCTGGCGGGAACTACATAGACTTTAAGACCATTTGAAGGCAGTTTGTATCCGAATTTTGCTGGCAGATCATTAAATTCCTCAATTAACTGAAAGTTAATAATATAAGATTAAAGTTAAGTGATCTCTTTAAGGATGAAGCTTAATTGGTATCCATTTCAGTATCAAATATATGTAAGCATAAGCTTCCGTTTGTTTTTATCAGTTTGCCCTTATTATACTTGCCTGGCTCGTGGTTTTTCGATATACCAGCACGTGACCCCCGACCACTGTCGCCTCATGACAGACCAGGCACAAACCCAGCAGGGCGAATATGTGACCACTCCTCATTCTGACACCCAGGACACTAATTCTAGAGACGATCGTGTCTGCGCCTATACTGTTATTGCTCTAGTCCGCTATGTCCACTGCTGCTGCGATTCGTTTTTACCATCCGCACTATTTGCATGTCTCATCTGTGTGTAACCGCCAGCGATTCCCTGCCTTTGGGTCTGAAAAAGAAGAAGACAAATATGTTAGGCAACTGATAAATATGGATTTTTTGAACCTCGATATGCTTCTTATGAAGTTTCAATAAACATGTATATGTATGCACTTAAAAATTAAATATGTAATCTTCTCTCCAAAAAATAACCAGACAAAAATACTTCCACAGGTAACCGAATGCGAAATTTAAATATAAGATGAGGAGCCTGATCGACGCAACTTGCATATACATACATGGGGGACTCATCAACGCGTCGTTGGCAAACAAACAGTGCAGCTGATAAGATAAATGGCTTATGATCATTGTTTTTTTAATTCACGAGCAACTGGGGGTAATGTTGATTCTCTGATTCTGAAAAATTGATCGTTTCTTCAGTCATGCTGGTGCAGCTTCTGCCAAACAGCTGTTTTTTGTTGACTCGGCGTTGGTCAGTTCACATTCTCGCGAATGCACTTTATTCTTACCTAACAGAAAAAATCATTTTGCTGTATTGGTGTTATTGAGCTCAATTTGCCTCCAATTGATTTTATCGCGATCCAATAGTGACCGAGATATTAGGGGCAGCTGCAGCAATCAAAACTAATACAGACTTTTGTTTGCCGGCTTAAACCAGATGAGTCACGAGCAGCTTTTGCTGATAACACCCAGTTCGGATTCCCATTTACCAATCGCCGCCAGCACGCTGTTGAATCCACAAATGGGACAGAAACAAATGTGAAAAGTTTTTTACGAAAAATTATTGTATCTGCTAATATGTTTGGCACACACACCCGGGAACTGGGTGCAAATATGTCACAAAATGTGAATTAAATTTACGATTTAACAAAAAGAACGTCACAGGCTTTAGCACATCGATAGACAAACGGAGCAGAGGCTTTAATGAGAACGTGACTTTATTTTTATTGGATGGGTAAACAATAAATGGGAGGCCGACAAATGCTGTTCCAATGCGAAATTCAATCTGTGGAGGCGCGTGCGTTTAGCACTATTTCGCTCTAGGGATTTATATATTAGTAATCACTCAGTAATCCTAGAATTTTACTAATATATTTCATAAAACCCTAAAGACAATTTAAAAGTACAAAAATATGAATAATTATAAAAAGAGAAACAACATGATATCACTTTTTAAGAAAGAGACATACAAAATTCATTGTTAAACAATTTAAATGTAATTTGTTAAGGAAGACATTACATTTAAACATTACTTTATACAACATTTTTATAAAATTCAATTCAGCATTAAAACATTCTGTCTGTTCCATTTAATAAGGTTTTAAATAATTAAGCTTTTAATTTTGAAACAACCTTTTTCAAAATTTGAAAATCCTACAAATAAACATATTTTGCAAAATGTTTGTTTTGAAAAACTAGTAAAACAGCTGTAGCACATGAAAGTCACCAAATTGTCCTGGCTTATCGATAGTAAGTTCCCCAATTAGGAAAGTTTTACACTCTGAATTCCGTGAAATTTGCGTTAATTTGCTTTGTTTTTGAATTACACATTACACAGAACACGCAGCGCCCTCCCACCCACAGTCACACACACTTACGCACACACACCTTGAACTTTACAAGGCACGAATGTGATTTCAAGGTTTTCTTTTTGTAGGAATGTACATATGTTCCCCGAAGTGTTCACAATCGTGGGTTACAGGTGAAAAACCCCAAAGGATAAGTGATAATGCGCCCAATTGAAGACAAGTTAATGTACTTCAATTTCGTATATTCGCTTTTGTTATGCTTTTTTCAGGCGTTTCTGCTGGGACCCGAGCATTTGTGTATATGTGTGTGTGCGTTTAATTAACACAACAACAAAGCAGCTGAGCGATTTCTTGTGCTTTTCCGACTTTTATTCACGTTCACCCACAGCTCACTCACTTGTTTATGGTTTTTCGTGCCTTTGGCTGACTGTTTATGCCGACTTTTTGCCAGTTTCTATATAAAATCCGATTTTTTCAACACTCGCTCGCCCCTTTACTCGTCGCCATCGCAGTGGAATTGCGTTTTACTTTGTTTTGCTTCTGCTCTTAGACGTGGGATTCCTTGGCTCGTGGACTAATTTCAACGGGGAAGGCGCCTTAGCTGCGGCCAGAGCATGACAGTTTCAATAAGGGACACTTTAGCTCGACTTTGCTAATTATCGAATATTAGAATTTACATCCGTAGAGCGCCCACACACACACACACCTAGAGGTGGAAAAAAAAAACGATGTTGAATCAGTACTATCGATGCTGCTAGACATTTGACCATATCGATACTTACCGATATCTTGCCAAACGAAGTCATATCCCTGATTTTCAATTTTTTGTTTCAAAAATTGAACTTTATTTGAAAAAAGTTATGGAGTAGAAGAGAATAACAGGTTTTACTCTAAATTAAAGGGGATTTTCATCACGAACCTATGCAACTCTATGCAAATCAATTTCTCAGATTTAAGCTTTTTCCATGAAACTTAAAAAAAATTAATTTTTTATATCTGCTAGCTATAACATAAGGCTGCCAAAGAAATTTTTGTTTTTAATTAAAGTAACATGTCTATTTTTGGTAATTTAAAAGAAAACAAGAGAGAACGCTATAGTCGGGTGCCCCGACTATCAGATACCCGTTACTCAGGTAAAAGGAGTGCGAGGGAGATGGAGATAGAAACTTTGATCACGCATAACTTTTTAACGAATGGTCCGATTTGAAAAAATTCTTCTACATTTCGATAGGTATTGATAAACACAATAAAACTGCATTTTTACTTTTCCGAAATATTTAAATTTTTAAAATCGTATATAAGCGATTGTGGGCGTTAAAGGGGGCGTGGCACCTTTTTGAAACAAACTTGCGCTGCGTAGGAACTCCTAGAATCTGCATGCAAAATGCCAATCTTCTAGCTTTTATAGTTTCCGAGATCTCAGCGTTCATACGGACGGACAGACGGACAGACGGACATGGCTAGATCATCTCGGCTAATGATCCTGAACAAGATTATATATACTTTATAGGGTCGGAAACGCTTCCTTCTAGCTGTTACATACTTTTGCACGAATACAATATACCCTTTTACTCTACGAGTAACGGGTATAATTAACAGTATTTCCCAAATTCTTATTTAGTTGAATATAGAACCCGCACGATCAAATTGTTGCTGATCTTTTACCATTTAAGTTTAAAGCTAATTAAATAAAAATATAAGTACATTCTGCTCCTCCAGACTTCCTATCTTCTGTTTTCTAATTTTAAAAGGCACCAATTTCATTTTCCAATTGAGTAAAATCTTTGATTTAATTTCAGAAATTTTTTTGATCAATTTGATTCAATTACACAAACCAAGATAAACAAAAGTAAAATCATCTTGAAATAATTCTTATTTTATTATTTACGCCCTTAAAAATTATTTTAATTTTAAGAAAGTGATTTAGACAATACATACGGCTAAGTGTCCTCACTTCGGTGAATAACAAGGAACTCCGTAAATTTCCTGAGTAAAAGCCTTATGTCCACCCCTTACTAAATTTATTATTTTAATTCCATTCATGCGAAGTTAATATTATTAATTATTTTATAGAAAGAGGAACAATTAATTTTGATCCAGTTTGATAAATTTGAAGTCGAAAATTGTGTCGACTGGGGATTAGAATGTTTAGAGTGTGGTTCTATCGTATGAAATGTCTATACTTGCCAGATGGATCTTGATGTTAAAAACACATTTATTTACATAATTGTATAGCAAGTATGCTTTAAAATCCTCCCTTAGATCAAATAATGAATAAAATTAGGTAAAAAAGTTATATTTTTTATTAATATAATGGAATATTAAATAATGTTTATCATGGAATATAACGAGAAATTGGGTCATCGCATCGCATTTAAATCAGTTTTAATTCGTCAATGCCGGGAGTCGATCGATGGTGATATAATGTGTGATAGTAATCTCTACAGTTTGCAAGTTACTCGTGAGGAATTCATTCAGGGAGGTGGCAGTCGCACGGGGCAGGCGATCGAAGGGATAGCCCACGGCCTTGCGTTCCGGATAAAGAGGATCCGGGATTCCGAAATTAGAAGGGGCTGATCAACCTGCAGGAGGTAAGAGGGTAAAAGTCGGAAGAAGCCCAAAGCACTCCGTAGAAGGACTCACCCTATCTTTTTGATAGTTGGAAACCATGACGAACAGATCGAAGCTCATGCCCTCAGCCCTGCCCATGGGCACCAGCATATGGTTGGGTCAGCCGCAGCCGCAGATGTAGTTCTGCTCCTCAGGAGTATTCCTTGCTCCTCGGTAACTACCCAGTTTACGGAAAGTGCGCTGAAACGGAATGGTCACATTTGAATTCGTTGAGTTGCGAGTGAAGGTATACTGTCCGGGTGGCAGCATAACCGCAAACTTGTCCAGCTCCACCATCATTAGACGCTGGCTTCGGGAATACGATGGGTAAACCAGTATCATCAAACTTTGGCGCCATGAAGATGCGCACATAGCCATATCGTTGGGCACCACTGAAGTTGTTCACAACGATGTTGGGTGCTGCAGGTGGTTAAATCGAGCGTATACATTGCCGCGAGGCTGGAAGTCCATGCCGCGGAACAACTCCAAATCGGACTCTTCATTGCCTGATAGATTCGTTCGCGCCAGCGAACCGTTCCGTAGGTCGGTTGATATCGCTCAGCCTGGTGTTGTCGGAGCAAGGAGAATATACTCGACTAGCCACCAGCGAGTCCATCTTTGGAAAGTAGCCCTCATCGTAACAGACAATCAACTGCTGGTGCATATACATAGTAGAACAGTTCGCCGCGACGATCCTTTTCAACGATCCCACGGTCGGCGCCGGGGGAAATCTCGGTGGCGTAGATCAGGTTACAGTGCCAGTTTGGCAGGTTGACGCCAATATCTTCGCGGAAGTACCACAAGCGTTGCTCACGGTTCAAATCGGATGAAGGGTTCTTGGTTGGGATGACCATGGGTGTGCGATCACCAGGACTCTGCACCACGAACGATTCCTCGCTTAGTTCTTGGATCACCGCCGAGTCGATAAAGCGACCGGGAAATGACTGCCAGAAGGAGGGCAGATCCAGCCCCTGAGTGACCGGTCGATGGATCAGGGCCAGGGCGTAGTGGAAGAGCAAGCTGTAGCGTTCGGTCAGGAAGGAGTCGGGCATTTCGAAAACGGTTCGTAGGGTGGTCGAACAGCAGGAGAATCTCCTTCTTGTTGATATCTTTCATGGAATTAAGCTATAGAGGTCCTTGAAGAAAGCTCACTGGCTGAATGTCAGCATTGTCACTTTACAACTGTGACCATCAGTTAGCTAAACGGCCTTGTTATACAAAATTTGTGAAATAGGAAACAAACTGTATTAGTGGGAACTCTTCCACAAAATTTCGTGTCTGGAAACCGCATGTGGATATGCTTATTATTCTAAACCTCTAATCCCACGGGCGGGTAAAAAAAATGTAAACTAAATTGGACCAGGGTATACAGACGATAATCTGTTCTATGGCAAATTTGAAATAAAACTTTACTTTGGCAATCCGAAAACTTTAGATGTATAGCTTTAAGAAAAATTTGTTTTCTATAAAACGCCTATGTAATTCTCAATTCTTTTGTTCAATCGCCTTCTGGCACCTATAAGATAAAGTTAAACAATTTTTAATAAGTACAAAAGTATTTTTGAAGGCCTATAAAATTACTATTTTTTGCAATATCCACGAATATGTTAAAAAACAAAGGTTAGTCTATTTTTTCTTATATTTATTCGTTCTTCCGCGTGCCTTCATGTACGTAAAATTTTATTTACAAACGACGGAGTTATTATTCAAACATAAATGTAATAACTTTTTGTACAACATTTAATAAGATTATTGTTTGATTGAAATAAAGGGTGATAAACACTTTATAATTAACTTTATTTAAAACATGTCGAATTCTAAAAATATTTCGAGAAACCGGAAATGTTAGTTTCAAAGTTTTGCCAAGTCCCTAAACAAATAAAATATACCTTCTAGTCATCTTTAACTTGAATCGATGAACCTTATATCTGACTTGCCTTCTAATAAACTATGCTTTTAATTACTTTTATTACCTATAAATATAAATAATAAAAAGAAAAGTAATTAAAAACATAGTTTATTCATTCGTAAAATCCTTTTTCTTAAAAAAAAAACGAATTAAATAATCGTATTTCAAATAATTGCGTTAATATATTAATTGGAACAATAATGCATTTGGATTATGAAATCTTAAAATCACATGACTGCTGGTTACTTTATCCAGAGATACATTTTTCCCTGAATGGTGTGCTTGACGGGATTTATCTTTTTCAGGATTTTCGTCATCGTCTCGACCAAACGGTCGCTCGAAACGGGCGTTTTCTTGTTCTTGAACTTGGTGAGCAACTCGGTGGCTGTGAGCGGTTTACGCTTGAGGTAGCGACGCACTGCCTCCTCGGTGATACCGTAATCCCTAATGAATATGAATACAGAATTAATTGCAATACAATTTAAGAACCCAGGGCTTTACTTACTCGACTTTGCCGCCAGAAAAGGAAGTGGGAAGCGAGGTGTTGATCTCGTTCTTGGGTCGCTTGGCAGGGGTGCTGGTGGGACTGTTGCTGGTGTCCGATCCAGTGAGATCGCTGGGTAGGCTGTTTATCTTGCGCTTGCTGGCTTCCGTCGAAAGCGTCGGCGTAGCCGAGCGCGATTTGTTGGCATTGCTGCTGCTGCTGGTTGAGGTTTTGCTGCTGGCAGCGCTCTCTTTGTCCTTCTCCTTCTCCTTGTCTTTGTCCTTGGACGTGGCCTTCTTTTTCGGGGGACCATTGCTAAGGTCGTCCTCGGAGTCCGTGCTGTCTGAGCTAAAGTCTGTGGACGAGTCGCCGCTGCCAGTCGACTTTCCTTTTTTGTCGTCCTTGGATGGTTTCTTTTTCTTTTTGTCCTTGGAGCCCTCGTCCTTGCCCTTCTCCTTCTTTTTCTTCTCGCCGTCGGCGTCCTCCTTGTCTGACTCATCAGACTTCTTTTCATCCTCCTCCTCTTCGTCGGATGTAAGCAACTTCCGCAACGCATCCTCCTCGGCCACCCCTTTCATGTCCTTGTCCACCTTTGCCTCCGGATCTGGTTCGCTAAAAAGATGCATAAAGAGTGGTCAGAGTATTCAACAATGAATTACCATTAGTCGAAGCAATGTTTTCTTTTATTCGGGATACATACTCTTCACTGGAGCTGGTGTCATAGTCCATTTCCCTGCCCTCCTCGTCTCCATCGTCCGACTCTTCGAAGGCCTCGTCATCTACATCCCTCTTTTTCTTTTTCTTGTCTGCGCCCTTCTTGCCCTTGCCCTTGGCCTTGCCGTCGTCGCTATCCTCCTGTTCCTTTTTCTTCTTATCCTCTTCGTCTTCCGAGTCGGACTCGTCTTCGGAATCGATCCATTCATCCATATCAGTAATCTTGAGCTCCTTGGATTTTTTGGTGGCTGCCTTTATCAACTTAGCCTCTTCCGGATCCTGTTCCTCCTCCTCGTCCCCACGCAGACGCTTTCGCAACATAAGGGAGAAGTAGTTCATCACCTTTTTGCGGCGACCAAATTCCTGTTCGGCCTCCTCCGCCGACAGAGATTTGTAGCGCTGAATGGGCTGGAAGTTGTACCACTCGGTCAGAGGATACGCCTCGATGGCGCCGTCTGGTGCATGGGTAAATACATAAAAGGCTGCGTTCTCGCCCACGCCACCCTCGCGGATGCCTTTAAATTTCTTTCCAGTTTTGCCGCCTACCTTGAGAATCCAAGGCTGCGCCTCCGGCCTGTACTTTCTCGCTATTATGCCAAACTTCTTGCGGCGCGCCTCCTCGCGCTGATCCCGATTGTACTCCGACCCGGCACCGAACTTGGGTTGATCCTCCTCCATACCCCGGAACTCCTTCATGTTGTTCTCCCGCTCCAGTTTCACATTGCGCCACTGTGCGAAATCCACGTTCAGCGTGGCGTTGAACCGCATCACATGATGCTTCTTGGACATCTTGGGCACCCGGATCTTAAACTCCTGTACGTTGGCAGATGAGGAGGCGGATCCCGAGGCGACAGAGGCAGCGGCGGCGGCAGCTGCGGACGTGGAGCTAGCAGCGCTCGGCTGCAAAAATATCAAGTTAAGCTCTTGTACTAAGATTATGTTGGGTTTTGGACATACCGTCGATTTTGACGCACTCGACATGTTAATATGTTCCACTTTAGAGCTTTTCGCTAATCATTAATTGCTAATAGTTTGCTGTCTTTATATATTCCCCAAACAAATCCAAGTCAAACCACAGGCAGAAGAGTCGGGCATGCTAGTGATGTGCCATGGCCCGATATCATAGCCATAGTGAATGGTCCTGTTATTTATCGAGAGCGGTAAAAATTGACGTATTTTTATTTGTTTAATTTATGTCCTTAACATAACAAATTTAATATTTATAAATTATGATGCTGGTCAGTCTGAACAAGACTATAAAGAGAATGAAAAATGAACTGATGCTTACATTTTAAAAATACATTCACAGATTTGTATACTAATTTATAACTAGACACTTACTTTTACTTATTTGTTTTAGTCTTTTATTGTTTTAAACTATTTTTTTTTATCGGTTTTTGCCAGGTATTTAATATTTTTCTCAAGCAGCTATTGGTGATATATTAAATATTTCCTACCATAGCCAACAATTTTCTAAGCATGGGATAGTTTGGTCCTTATTTCGATAACACCATAATGAAACATCTTAGAGGGGTTGGTTAAATGCCCAAATATTATAATTGTTTATTAAAATAATTTACACTTGTAATGGCTAATTAAGTTAAAACATCTAAATTGAAATATAAACGTAATTTAATACTGTGACCACCGTCACCGTTCGCACGGTAACAGTTTCACCAGCGACTCCTGGCCTGTTATCGCTCATCTCTAGTGTTAGATTTCGCGAAGAGTATCGCGTTAAGTTTGTTCGGTTTAATTATTAAATTCGACAACTTAAATTATTGAAAAATGTCGCGGAATGTAACGCTCTCGGATGAACAGAGTCGGCTGAATGCGCGTTTGGAGGCGCACATGGTGTATATATGTCCAGAGTGCGGAAAGGCATTTCGCACCCAGGCAGAGTGGCGTCAACATCTGAACACGGCAAGTTGCTGATTTCCTCTTAAACTAGGTGTATTTTAATATCTATGGTATGCCCACAGAAACACGACTATCTGAAGAAGACCTACTCCGATTTCAACTTCATCCAGATCGATGAGCGCTTCCACGAATGCCAGCTGTGCTTCAAGTGGGTGGAGAATGCCCACAAAACGATCGCCTTGCTGCAGTACCACTACTTTATGCACCTGGAACACAGTGAAACCTATCGATGCGTGCACTGCCGCATGGCCTACACAAGGCGGCGGGCTCTGAATGTCCACCTGTTGGACACACACATGCGGGAGATCGAGAAGTACGAGAACAAACTGCGACAGATGAAGCGCCAGCAGCAAAAACCCACCACTGTGGGAACAGGAGGTCTAGGGAGTCCAGATAAAACGGCAACAGTTAGGACACGAGGGCGTCCCAAAGGATCTGGGAACAGAAAGCAAAAGGATCTTCTGCAAAAGGCGCTAATGGACATCGATCTTAACACGGAGTTGGAAAAGTCCCCAACGCAACCATCTGTAGCATTAGCTCCCGCATCCGCACCGAAAAGCAATGCCAATGTCAGTGAACAGAATCTGGACCGGTGTTTGAATGCCTACGAGGACATTGTGCGAAAAGAGGAGGAGAAGGTGCCCAAGTATGATGCCGAATTGGATGCCCTTTGCCAAGAGTTTTTTGAAGAGAGTAGCACCAACAGCAAAGGAGGAGCAGATGTAGGGCAGCAGTTATTAGATGCGCAACCGCAGCAGGAAAATCAGGAAGTAATAATAATTGAGATAGAT
Source organism: Drosophila fuyamai (assembly GCA_018153365.1). NCBI lineage: Eukaryota > Metazoa > Arthropoda > Insecta > Diptera > Drosophilidae > Drosophila > Drosophila fuyamai. Next base: position 24,010 of record JAECXW010000151.1, read on the forward strand.
GCACTCGGCAAGGAGGAGGTGGCCCAGTTGAAGAAGGAAATGAAATCGGAATCATCGGGTCAAGCGGCCAAGCGTCGTCGCATGTCCGCGACGCCCACCCGAGACTCCGACACAGAGGTGTCCACCAATGGACTTTTGAAGCTTATCTCGTACTTGTGCCCCAAGTGCGGCAAGGAGATCTCCACGATGGACGGATGGCGAGCGCACGTGTTTAAGAAGCACGACTTCGAGAACATAATCGAGAATAGCTTCAAGATTCTAGATCCGGGGCGCAAAGCCATGTGTTTGCAGTGCCGCGAGGTGCAGCCGACGACTCAGCGGTCACAGCTCCAAAAGCACTGCTTTAAGCATCTGCCTTACCGATCCTATCTCAAGTGCACACTCTGCGAGCGAACCAAGACCAGCACCTCGAAGATCCTCAACCACATTCGCTACAACCACCAGGAGGAGCTGCAGCGAAAAAACAAGACGCAACTTCTTATCAAGCCGGAGCCAAAGTGGACAAGTCCCAAAAGGTCCGGGAAAGCTGGCAAGCCGGATGACAACGTCTCAGGTGGCGAGGAATATGAGGACGCGGAAAGTTTAACTTGTGAGCACTGTAACAGAGTGTTCAGTACTAAAGGGCTCCACGATAGGCACGTTTTCGTTTGTAAAAGAGCCGGAATCATCCGCCCAATTTCACCAGTCGAGGGTACCGTCGAAGTCATGCTGAATAATCTGCGAGAAGGGCACTTGCGAATGAATGCTATCTGGAAGGCGATGCAACGTGAAAAGGTTTAGATATAGTCTAGTTAAGTCGGTTAGCTGGCATTATAAAGAATCGTATTATGATTTTTGATTTCCAATTTCAGGTTCACGCCAAGTGAATGCCGATTGATCAGTAATTTTTCATTAGTATATAAACATACCATAAATAACTAAACTTTTTTATGATTTTTATGTCATTGCACTAAAATATAGTAGTAAGACTTAAAAATGTTTAATTATCTAATAATTAATATAATAATATTTGTAGAGCATTTCATTAAAGATAAAATTTTTCTTGGAGATATTAATTGTAATTTTTTTAATGCAATTAAAGCCATTTTTATTATATATTAATATATTGATCCTTGGCAAACAGTCTGATCCTTGACCATAATCATTTACTTTGAAGTGATGTGATTGGGCATTAACAATACGTTTTAGGCAGTAGTTGTGGAGCTTAGTATTTAATCGTAAATAAAATTATTATATGATATAAAATAACATGCCTGCACATATTAACAAAGATTTCCGTTTTAAAAAATCCCAGCGGAACGGTGAGCTATTGACTCAAAATCAGGGTCGAGAGCTTGTATAACCAATACACTTATACCGGCAAAAAAAATATTGCTGTTATATTAAATAAGCGTTTTTGGCCTATTACATGTTCTGACTGTTTTTATATTTTTGAACCATCTGAATTATACAACTCGATGAGCTTAAGCTATAATTGCAGATTACCACAATAAACTAAAGTTTTGTTAAAAAAAAATGAGTTAAATACATTCATTAATGGCAGAATTATTGATTAAAGTTTGATTTTGAAATTTTAGGGGTGTACGCAGAGATATGCGATATTAAAAACAAAGAAAGGAAGCAAACTTCGGCTAGCAGAGGTTTAAATACCCTTGCAGTTATTACAAAACGACTGCTTTTCGATTTCTATCTTTATATTACTAATAACAATCAAGCTTTGACAATTCGGCTCGTTCCTACAATAAAAAGACAACTTTTGGGAAAGTTTCAAGAGGATATCTCTAAGACTTAGGGATCAGTTTTGCCTAGAAAGGGACGGACGGTCGGACAGAAGGATGGCTAGATCGACTCTCCTGGTAATGCTGATCAAAACAAGAGAGAACGCTATAGTCGAGTGCCTCGACTATTAGATACCCGTTACTCAGCTAAACAACTTAATATAAATATGCCTTCTTGTATGTTTTTCGCCGCTCGAATTAGCTCCCGATTTTTATGTTAAAATCGGTACCCAGGGAACACCTCCAATTTGGCTAACTTGATTTGATTTGCATAGTTCTTGGGATATAGTTCGGTATTGACAAATGAAAGACATCGCATTTTCCTTTCAAAAAAAATTTCATAAAAACGTGGCCCGCCTTTATCGAAAATTAACGTTGACTCATGTAATGAATGTTCCTTTTTATAGTTTCCGAGCTAGTTCCAAACGGACAGACGGACAGACGGACATGGCTAGATCGACTCGGCTAGTGATCCTGAACAAGAATATATATACTTTATAGGGTCGGAAACGCTTCCTTCTACCTGTTACATACTTTTGCACGAATATAATATACCCTTTTACTCTACGAGTAACGGGTATAAATATATATACTTTATAGGGTCGAAAATGTCTCCTTCCATGCGTTAAAAGCTATTGACTAAAATTATAATACCCTCTGCAAGGGTGTAATGAAGAGATGTATTTATTAATAATATTCAAGATACAGTTCATAAAATTATCAAGAAAAATTACTGTCATCGCTTAATATATTCGATTTTGTTGCGCTATATATATATAACCAAAGAATTGGTCCCTTAGTTTAAAGGCTATTTGGATGAAACTTTGGAAAAAATATTCTTTGTGTTGCAGGTAGTATAAAAGTTGGAACGGGCAGGATCGGCATACTAAATCAATACTAAGAAGGGAAATAAAATTAAAACTTTGCTGTTTCTTAACCTACATCCTTGCCCGGCTCTTCATTATAATAAGCACCACTCTTCATTAAAAAGTACAAACATTTTTTAAAATTGGTTTATAATACAAGATTTTTGTTGTTTAAATATTGATTTGAATATCCGGAGTATCCAGGATTATAGATTAAAGTATCAACTTATAACAATCCACTGGGGAGCGAAATGGGAACTCCGTTGATGGCGTCGCCTGTGGTGACTTCTCGCCTTAAAACTGCCACTGTGGCTCCTGGACCGGGCCATTAATCCACTGCGTGTCATTTTCTGACGACGGCTTCGAATAGTCCTAAACACGGCTTCCTTCAATGTGTTTAAATTTGAATCTGATTCCTCCGCTTCCTTCTCCTTCATGCGATCATCGTCCACCATATGATTGCTGGTTATGACCACGATCTTGCGACGACCGTGGGCCATTTCAGCTCGGTTCATCAGCTCTAGGAAGCGGGCGAATTTTTTCTGCAGTGCGGCCTTATCGGGTGGGGTTGGCGTGGGTTCCAGTAGACCCTCAAATGTGGTTTCCTCCCCGGGAGCAGTTGTGGGAGGACCAGGACCTCCCGGGGAATCAGAATTGGGTGCTTCTGCTCCTGCCGGCGGTGCCACACCTTCGGGTGGAGCAGCGGGGATGGGGGTGTCACCTGCGACTGGAGTTGCTCCCTCAGCTGCAGGATTTGCTGTTCCTTCAGCTGCTGGAACTGCTGCTCCTTCGGCTGCCGGAGTTGCTGCTCCTTCAGCTGCTGGAACTGCTGCTCCTTCCGCTGGTGGAGCCGCTCCTCCTTCGGCTGCAGGAACTGCTGCTCCTTCGGCAGCTGGGGCAGCACCTCCATCTCTAGGTTGAATTCTATCTGGTGCTGCACCATCCGTTGCGCTCTTAAGCGCAACAAAGTCCTCTTTTCTCACAGTTCTCGCGTTCTTTGATGCATTTACCGACTTCCCAGCACTTGGCCCTATCTTTTCGTATACCTCCCTTTCGGAGCACAGATGTACGTATTTCTGGTTGACTCCGGTCTTGCAAGACTGTGCAGCTAGTTGGCTGGTCTCGTATACGGCCGCACCCAAAACGGGGGCTTGGCCAAAATTGCAAGTGAAGAACGTTTGAAGCCAGTCGTTTCGGGTCTGCTGAAGGATAGCACAGCCCACTAGACCAGCATTTTCCAAGACTATCTGGATGAAGTTGTACTTGGGCGGCCTAAGGGAAATATAAACAATTTATTAATTTACAATGAAAATATATTTCATAGTCCCTAAAAATAACCTAGTAATGACTTAAAACGACATTGAAAATATTTATATGATAAAAAAAGGTTTTGAATGTAAAATTCTTAGGTTTATAAAAACATACACTCAATTTAAGAAAAATCCTTATAAACTAGAAATAAAGCTAACTTCGACAAGCCAAAGTTTATATACCCTTGCAGCTTTTACAATTTCGATTTATCAGTATAGCCTTCAAACTCTATATCTCTCTATTTACTATTTTATTTTTATGGCCATTTTGATCAAAATTATTTTCAATGTTTAAAATTGTTAAAAAAAAATTAAAACCTCTCTCCGTTTCGGTCTGACCGTTTGTTTGGCCGTCCATATAAACGTCGAGATCTCAGGAACCATAAAATATAGATAGTTGGGTTTGAGAAGAAATATATATACTTTGAGTTAATTACGTATATTTTATATCTATCCATCGACAGACAGAAAATTTTCAAAAAGTTTCATTATTTATAAAAGGTTTTTACTAACTGCAACCCTGCTTTAAAAAGACTATCTTGCTATATTATAATTAACAACAAAGAAAAGCTAACTTCGGGCGAAGCCGAAGTTGATTAACCCTTGCAGAATATTCTGTTAATTATATTCTCCAAAATTATTCATAGGTTTCATTCTTAATACTCATAAAAAATCCCAACTTATTAACTTTAATAACACCAAAGTTATGGCATTTCCAATCGTTCAGTTATATGGCAGCTACAATATTAGTCGGCCGCTCCTTATAAAATTTGGTAGGTCGGATTGATTGGCCAAAAATAAAACCCAAAGAAAATCCCAACTTCTTAACTTTACAAACACCAAAGTTATGCCATTTCCGATCGTTCAGCTATATGACAGCTGTAGGATATAGTCGGCCGATCCTGGCCGTTCCGGCTTATATACTGCGTACAAGGGATCAAAGGCTGTGGGTTTCGATATCTTTAAAACTGAAAGATTAGTTTGCGTAGAAACAGACAGACGGACAGACAGACGGACATGCTTACATCAACTCAGGAAGCGATCCTGATCAGGAATATATATACTTTATAGGGTCGGAGATGTCTCCTGCACTGTGTTGCACACTTTTGACCAAAATTATAAAACTCTCTGCAAGTGTATAAAAACATAGAGAGTATTAGATATTTATTATCTTGTCAAAAAATACTTTAAAAAATGAATATACCAAAGATAAGTACAAATAATATTTAATCTATTTTTTTACTTTTTTCTTTAAGTGCCCCAGACAGGACCATTATTTTTGATTTTGCGTAAAAAAAACTTTCTAATCATTTAAAAACCTTTAAGGGGTAGACTAATGAACAGTTTTTTTTTCCTTTTTACTTTTAAAGATTGGGTATGACAACGTAAAATAAAAGCAACTTGCTAAAACATTACAAAGTTTTTTTTGGTAAGATCCGGAAATTATTTGGTTAAAAAATGGGATAAAACCCCACGGAAGTAAAAGCAATAAGTTGGCAAATGTTTTATTGCAATCGGTCCAATTGCTTGTTCGTGACTCACCCTTTTTGACGATCTTTATACTTCATTATGTCCAGCATCGAGGTTCCACTGTTATCCCGCATCCACAGCGCAATTATGGCCTTAAGAGTGTCCTCCAGCTCTGGGATTTTTCCTCTCATAGCTCGATAACCAACAGTTTGGCCAACGTGAGTTGATGTCTTTGTGTTCCGGCATTCGTCGTTTTTCAGGAAACAGTCCTGCACATTGAACTCGGCCAGGTAGGAGAGTTCCGAATCCCACTTCAAAGTGCCCATGCGGGCAGCCGGACTCAATCCGTTGAATCCGCCCTTGGCCACACTGTCCCGCAACTCATTGAAGTGCCCCACTAAGTATCTTTGCAGTTTATCATTTATTTCTAAAACCTCAGCGTCCAGGGAGCACTTTTTGTGCAGTCGCTAAAGAAATGTTTGTGATATACTATAACTGTAAGTTTTGTTGGGGATGGTCATATCATATTGTGTCGAAAGGATCTTGATTTTTTATCAGGTGTGTACGACTACTTATTAAATTCAAAATGTTGGATCTTAAAGTACGATCATATATGGGTTCTATAAGGTTATTTTGTTAGCATAAACAATGTCAAGAAAATGATGTCCCCACTCAAGACAGTGAAGTTATTACAACTGAAAAGCATCCGTAAGCTAACTCTACCAGAAAGAACAAGTGCTTCGTGTTTAGATTTATTCGGTTTAGCAGATAAGATCCATTTAAAACTTGTCTAACTTCTGTAACATCAGTTGTTGCTGAATAAAAAAAGGAATTTTTTTTATAAAATTTACCAAAATTTAAGTTTAAAAATATATCAGTTACTTTTACATTTCAATGTAATCATTTCCAACACATTTATCTAAGTGCCATAACTAATTAATTAAACGTGCGAACAGGCGTTTAAATACTTCACGGACATACAGTACCTCTTAAAAAGCGGTTAAAACGTGAATTTTTTTTCCCAAAATAAAAAAACAAAAACATGTTGCCTACGTGGCACGCATATTAGTTTACAAACTTACGGTTATGCCGTTGCAAGCCACATGTTTTTTGCCTTCAGAACACAAATGAGGCATCGCAGTAGTCTGCATTATATGCCGTGTCATTTCTGGAGAGTTCTTCTTTTTTTCCCGGTGCTCCTGGAGAAACATTTCCTGGTTCCTCTAACGCTGCACCAGGTGTTGTTTCCGGAACAACTGATGCAGCCTCCTGAGCTGCTGTTAAATGGATGGCCAAACTGGCAATCAGAAGACTGTCAAAAACCAACAATACCCATCTAGAGATCATGGCGTACTAAATTGTATTTTTCTAAAACATTTATAAAAGTCATCGTTCCGTGTAATTAAAAATTTCAAAGCTCGAGAAATCCACTGATGACAAAGTAATTTTATAAGATATTGTGAAATGTATAGTAAATAATACTTGTAGGAGAAAAGATTAAATAAACCTTTGAAATCTCGTATTGAGCTTAACTTTAAGCTAAAGAATAAACTTAGTGTTGACTTAATTATTAAAAAAAAGTATCAAAACAAATTAACTAAAACTGGTAACCATTTTTTTTATTTAAATCTAATATTTGGTTAACGGTTATCAAGTTTTTTTATAGATTTTCTAGGCATTTATTTATATTCATTGTTATGGATATATATTTTTGTTTTTGTCTATTTTAAAATCTCCATTTCTTAGACCAATATTTTTATCTGTACCAATTTGAATTATCCAATTTAAATGTATTTCGGAGTCCCCGTATTTTATTTGGTTTGTATACCACAATCCCCCTATTTTATCTTGCTCACGTTAGAGGTGGTATGATATCGATAGTTGTTAAACTCTATATATCTGTATTAAAGTTTATAGTATAGTTATTTATTTTAAAAATCAATTATTCTCTACTTTTTTATCTTATCTTGTTCGCGTTAAAGCTGGGACAATCGACACACTCAAACGAGTCTAATTTCAACATCGTAGTTGATTCGAATTGAGCGCTTACCATCTGCTGTATGATAACAGCTGTTCTTTGTTTTCACTTGTGCATGGATAATAATAAACTGAGGGGAAACAATAGTAAAGTGAACAAAAATTACCTAATAACAATAATAATAATTGTGGGTCTAGCGGGGATAATTAAATGCAGATATTTTATCAGAAATGAAGCCAGTAAACAAAACGCTGGCAGCGCAGCGTCAATGGACCTCAAAAAGTCGCAACCTGAGAGAGTGAAAGTAAACCGGTCGCTGATAGCATTTGAGTTGAGCTCTGCACCTTCTGCCTACGTGGAATCGCTCGTCTGATTGCAAGTTGATTGTCAACTGCTAGCTTGTGCTAATCGTGAGCCATTTGTTTATCGCTTCTCATAGCGGCTTCTAGATTATGTACAAATACCAAAGGTTAATTTCGTGCTAGAACAGCCACGGGTGCTAGCGGGCCAAGAATTGACCTACATATGTATTCAATTTCTCCCTTTTGCAGCGCATCGTTTGAGAGCTTCCTCGAAAAACGCGACGCCGAAATGAAGTTCCCTAGGAATGGAAAGCTTTTTTGGAATCTGGTAAGATCTTGCAGTACTCGTGAAACAGCCTTCTACAATCCACATCCCATTCGCATTCCAGACAAAGAGCTCGCTGCGCAGCAGTCTCAAAATGGGACCGCCAGAAGGGTGCTACCCGCCAGATACAGCACCGCCGTAAAAATGCAACCTCGGAGCAGCCAAACCTCCTGAAGTACCATGTTCTGCCGCTCGAAGAAACGCTGAATCGCTTTATGGCCACTGTTGAGCCCCTGCTGACTCCAGAGGAGCTGGAACAGCAGAAGGCGATCACTGCTCAGTTCTTGAAGAAGCAAGGCCGTGACTTGCAGCAGCTCTTGGAGGAAACTGGCAGTAAGGAGAAAAACTGGCTGGCACACCGCTGGCTCAAGGCTGCCTACTTACAATATCGATCGCCAGTGACTGTCTTTGTGAGTCCAGGCATGACCTTCCCCAAGCAAAACTTCAAGGACTCACACGCTTTTGTCGACTACACGGCCAGAGTTATCTTTGGACTGGGTGAGTTCAATGACATGGTGCATGCCGACCAAATTCCTGTTGTTAAAATGGGCAAGAACGAGTTGGACAACAGTCAGTTCGGCAAAGTATTTGGAACATGCCGGATACCAAGGAAGGGAACAGATGAGATTGTCTACAATCCCAGCTCCGACTATGTAGTGGTGATCTTCAGGAATCATGTGAGTACAAAGCATACTATATCACTATATATGTATACTTAACCATTTGTTTGTATTCTAGTTTTACAAACTGCAAATATATAATAAGCAGGGAAAGCTTATTGCTGCGCAATTTCTAGCTGCTCAACTGGAGAATATCATGTTGAAGGAAACAAAAGTTGGAGTTCCCTATGGTATTTTAACCACCGACTCAAGGGACAACTGGGCCGAAGCCTACGAACTGCTGTCCGATACACCTAACAACAGAGATGCCCTTAAAACTATTCAGAGTGCTCTGTTTACCGTCTCCCTCGACGAGGGTACCACCTTAAAAGAAGGTGAAGATGTCGACGAACTAATTCTATCGCTGATCCATGGTAGTGGCAGCAAAGTCAACAGCGGAAACCGCTGGATGGACAAGACTATTCAGTTGGTGGTGAACCCAAATGGAAACGTTGGATTCACTTATGAGCACTCTCCTGCTGAGGGCCAGCCCATAGCAATGATGATGGACTATGTTGTTCAAAAGATGTAAGAGCAAAAAATTCACATATAGGAAGGAGCTACACTAATCCATATATTTTTAGGAAGGAAGATCCTAACTTTGGGCAGAGCGGATCAGAGGACTTTACTCCCGCACAGAAAATAGAGATTTCTTCACTTAACAAAAGCGTAGAGCAATCTTTGGCCGTCGCACAGCAAAACGTTGATAAACTTGCACAAGAACTTCAAATGAAGGTTCTCAAGTTCGACAGATTTGGAAAGGACTTCATTAAAAAACAACGTCTGGGACCAGACAGCTTTATTCAAATAGCGTTGCAACTCGCCTTCTTCAAGTAAGTGGTTTAAATTACGGTTAGACCTCTCTCAATAATCATGTCGCTTTTTATTTTCAGAATGCACTCTGAGCCAGCTGCGCAATATGAGTCGGCTCACTTGCGCATATTCGATGGCGGCCGAACTGAAACTATACGCTCGTGTTCCAACGAATCATTGGCCTTCTGCCGTGCTATGCAGGACTCGAATGCCACAGACCAGGTGCGGGCTGATAAACTTCGTGAGGCAGTAATGTCTCATCAGATGTATGCTAAACTAGCCCTTCAAGGAAAAGGAGTCGATCGTCACCTGCTTGGACTAAAGCTGATGGCTCAGGAGAATCGCCAGCCTATTCCTGAGTTTTTTTCATCACCTGGCTTTGTAAAGTCCAGTCATTTTCGCATGTCCACCTCGCAGGTAGCCACTAAATATGAAGCTTTCATGGGATATGGACCGGCTACTGACGATGGATATGCTTGCTGCTATAATCCTCGTGAACACGACATTATCTTGGCCATATCTGCTTGGCGTTATTGTCCGATAACAGATCACTTGAAGTTCGCTAAGATCCTGGAGCAATCCTTTTCTCAAATGAAGGATGTCCTTGAAAATTCAGCGCCGCCTAAATCCAAATTGTAAAAATAATATATTTTTACAGATTGTTTACACCTTGAACGGATTTATTTATATTGCCTTAAAAGTACCGTTGCAGGAAGCACTATAATTTTAGTTAAAAGTCGCAACGACTGCGTGCGATATATTTTTCCATTTATATTTTTCTGCATCGACTTGAAGAGTTTAAAAATTAAAAATATGTGCAAAGAAAACAATAAACAATATATAAAATGAACTGAAAATTTAATATTTAATGTGTATTGACTTAAAAAAAACGGGGCAAAACTAACTAGGACAAATAGTAATTTGCAATGGCATACAGCATGTAAAATTATTGTGAAGATAAACAAATATCTTGCTTTTCAGTTTAGTAAAATATATTATCTTAGCAATACTTTTTCTTGAAGTAAAAAATAACATTTACTTGTCGTCAGGTTAATTTTATTGTTTACAATTCTTGCTCAGATACGAGACAAAGCGTGAAAAGTTGGTTTTTACTGTGTAGATAGTGGCTCGTCTCTCCTTCAGTTCGCGTCGCTGTTGGCGCAGCTTTGACTTGAACAGCTCCTCCAGGGCCTGCACCCGATCGCACATCTCCAGCTCTGCGATGATCTGCGGCCAGTCGTCCACGGCGAAAATGTCCATAAGAGCATCGAGTCCTTCGGACAAGGCCCACAGATCCTCCTCCTTGGCACACAAAGTCAACAGAAATTGCACTATAACCTTAACCAGTGGCTCCGAGAGGAGAGAGCCTAGAGTACCCAGCATGCGGTTCCAGTTAACCCGGATATTCAAATCCGTGCAGTTGCTGGCTCCCTCGATAATCATGTTCAGGTCGTTTTCAGTCATCTGACTAAAGAGATCCCTGCGAGACTTAAGCAAACTCAGTGAGGACCGCATCAGCGAGGTGATGGCCTCTAGTACATCTACATTTTCGGTTCCCTTAAAGGCCTGCTGGCCCAAGTTCATCCACATATTGTAGACCTCACTAAAGCCGCCCAAATCTTCTGCCGCCAGCACGTTACATAGGTTCTGGAGACAAATCAAATAGGACACTCGTAATTTAACCACTTTCTCCTTGATATTGTCCTGCTGGAACAGAAGTTTCTCCAAAGCTGGATCCAAAGGCTGTGCTTTTTGCCAAAGTTTTTCGACCACATTGTTTTGTTTGATAGTCTCCAAGAAGTTGGCGGGCAATCCACCCGCACCACTGTCAGCTGGCTCGTCTTCCATGTCGTAATCGGCCACGATCTCGGTCTCAGACTGCTCGCTGTCCGTATCCCAGTTGCTCTGGTCATCGCTGGAGCCCAGGTTCGTGACAATCTCAGCCACCAGTCGCTGGGCGTCAAGCAAGTGCTCCAGGTTCTTGAGTGTCACGTCAGCATCGCATTGGTTAGGTCTGGACTGACTGGCGCTCTGGGATTCCGTCACCTCCTCAGTTTCCATTGAGATTTCCAGCACCGGTGCCTCATTGTTCGATTTGGCATTCTGTATCTCGTTTTTACAACTCAACAGCTGGGCCTGCGGATCGATGGTGAGCAGTCTGTCTAGACTGCTCAGGATCTCCCGGGTGTGGGCTGCTGAGCAGGCGGGCACGTTGCATAATATACCAGCGGCCAGGGCGTTAAGGTAAAGTTGTGCGTGGCTCTCTGCCGGAACACTAAGGAGTTCTGGTAGCGCGGTACTGCTGGCCAGGACGTTCCACGAGCTGGAGTTGTTCTCGGACACCACCAACACGAGTTGGGCCACCGAAATAGCAATTTCTAGTCCGAATTTTCGGTAATCGAAGCCCATCAGCAGGCTGGGAAGGAAGTTTGCCTGATTGAAGGCTTCTGTGGCTGTGGGCGAGCTCTCGCACAAGTTCCGGAGCAGATGAATCGCCTGCAGGAAGGTGTCCGCTTGTAGTTCGTTCTCAAACCCATTTTTGGTCAGGTCATAGCCCCGGATCAACATCATCAGGGCGGTCATTATGTCGTTTTCCACGAGGAAGTCGCACACCTCCGTGCCAAAAACGGAAAGGTTCCGGAAGGCACCCGCCGCCGCGTTTCGGATGGCGCTCTCCTTGTCGCATAGCAGGGGGGCCGCAATCCGGACCAGCTCGCTGCCGCAAATCTCGCGCAACTTCTCCTTGCGCAGCGCCAGCACGGCGAAGGAGTGCAGTCCGTTCAGCTTGTCCTCCACATCCGGTCGCTGCAGGTGCACGCAGATCGCCTCGATGGGCCCGCAGCCCTCTGCCACGCCCTCCGCATCCAACTCCAGGACATGCTCCAGATCCGCCGACGTGTCCACGCCGGAGGGCGTCCGTGTCTTTACTTTCCGGACTTTTCCCATTGCAACTGCACGTGTTTACAAGCAGCAGTGTGACCGAGCAACGCAAGGAAAACCTAACAGACTCGGATCGACGCAAAATATGGGTGCGTTCATCAGCATCACTTGATCAGTGATCACCGTGCTGGTGATGTGATGAATATATTCAAGCTTCGATATACGCCATTTTGCGCATTTGGCTTAAAAAAGCTAACGTGCTTTCTATTTTATTGTCTTAATATCTGAATTTATTCATGTACCTAACTACAATAAGTCACTGCTACATAGGTTAAGGGAAAAGGAGGTCAAGTTTTAAAAAATTATCACGACGTTAAATGCAGCGCTAACTACAATTAATTTTACATAATATTAATAAGGCCAACTTGAGATAAATTATAAATTTCAAATGAAGATTGTCATGCTAAGTACTTATCACTCAATATATACATATAGTTTATAAAAGGGATCTGATCTGGTTGTCGCCCAAATAAACGTTAATGAAATATTTTAAAACTAATGGTCTTATGTGGAAAATAACTGAGTTGCAATAAAAGTATTACAGCAATAAAAAAACGGACTTTATTAAGGTGGGAATATATATTTTTTAATCATTTCGAACCAGGTGGCATCATGTGCTGCCTCCTGGTACGTTTTATTCGATAACGTACTTATCGATTACAATGGGTTGTTTTTACATCTCTAGCGGCAGAAAAGTGCAGAAAATTTTCTGAAAATTTCTAAATGCAAAGTGAGCAAGTGCGTACAGTGAGATCTGTGTGCAATGGAAGCGAGTCTAGAGGAGAGCATGGACAGCGAGCACACCAGTTCGCCGATCAGCAAGACTGAGGCGAAGGAATCCCCTCCAGGAGTGGGCCTAAACGGGAACGGCAGTGGTAGTGGCAGTGGCAGCCAGGAGGCCCCGAATAATGGCGTTGCTATAGCCAAGGAAAACCCCAGCGAAGCCCAGTGGTGTGTAGTCAGGCAAAAGTCAGTGCTTTTTTCATTCATTTTTTTTTACCTTGACCCAATTTTAGGAGCAAGCCGTTCAATGCATTCAGTGGTCGTCCCATTGGGGAGCACACAGCGCAGCAGCAGGCGCTGCAGCAGCAGCAGCCGCAGACACAACAACCTCCCCCTGGAGCAAATGGTGTGACGGGTCCCCCGGAAATCTGGGTAGAAACCAAGGCGGAGGACGGTCGGTCCTATTATTACCATGCGGTGACAAGGGAGACCACCTGGACCCGACCCGAAGGACCCAATGTCAAGATCATGACCCAGGCCGAGGTGGAAGAGATGGCCAAGCGACCAGCCCAGGCCGCCAAGGCGGAGCCCAAAACTAGCGAGACGACCGGCGAGATTCCAGCAGTTTCGCCCCACCTCACTTCGCAACCGCCGCCACATCTGATGAGTCAACCACCACCAAATGCGACAGCTCCTCTGCTATCCCAGCCGCCTCCGAATGTGCGTCAGCAGCCACCGCCCATGTTTCAGCCACCTGGGATGCAACCGCCTCCCGGATTTGGACAGCCGCCATTCTGCATGCCGCCACCGGCGTACGGATTTCCTGGAGGAGCAGCTCCAGCTGGAGCGCCTTGGGGCGTGGGCGTGCCGCCCTGGCAACAACAACAACACATGCACGGCGGCCAGGATAATAAGCCAGCTAAGTCGCTGATTATCAAGCCGGGCGTTATCGATCCAGCAGTAATTGGACGAGCTGCAGAGTGGTCAGAACATCGTGCTCCCGATGGCAGACCGTATTATTTTCATGCCGGTCGAGGGGAGAGTGTTTGGGAGAAGCCGCAGGCGCTGAGGGACATGGAGGCCGCCCGCATGGCAGCCCACTCTGGGGTGGCGCCTGCTGTGGCTCCGGCCGGATTGCCACCCCATCTGCTACCCAATCCCATGATGCATTTGCCACCGGGCTCAGCGCCACCGGGATTCGACCCGCATGCTGCTTTTGCGGCCGCTGCCGCAGCAATGAAAGCGAATTCGGAGAACACTAAGGCGGCGCAGGCTGCCGCTCTGGAAAAGGAGGCTAAGAAGGCGGCGGAAGAGAAGCGGAAAAAGGAGGAAGAGCAAAAGAAGGCGGCGGCCACCGCCAAGCAGACGGACAAGAGTCGACCGGTGACAAGTACACCCATTGCCGGAACTCCCTGGTGTGTAGTGTGGACTGGAGATGCCCGCGTCTTCTTCTATAATCCTTCGACGAGGACTTCAGTTTGGGATCGCCCCGAGGATTTAATGAATCGCGAGGACGTTGACAAGGCGGTAAACGAGCGACCCGAACAGCTGAAGACCCCGCAGGAGAAGTCAGCCGAAGCAGATCAGAAATCTGGTGAGGAGGCCGCACAGGAACAGGCTCAAGCTCAAGTCCAAACCCAGCAGCAGGAGCAGGTGCAACGTGTGGAAGCAGAGGATGACGACGACGACGAGGTGATCAAGATACGCACTGAGTCCGAGTCCAGTGTGGAGGAAGTGCCCACAAAACGAGTGCGAATGAGTAAGTTTTTGTTTGCTTTCCGGCCTTAAAGGAAACCTTTTGAATGTAGCCTTTTTAATATTTTGTATATCTGAAAAAAAACATTAATTGTAATTGGGCCCGTTTTTATTTCCGTTCCTAAAAATTATTTTATAAACGGAGATCCCATAATAGTTACTTTACTTTTACACTTACGAGAAGCCAAACTTATTTTAATGAATTAATTTTCGCATTCGATGCTATTAGTTTCAAAGTCGAAGAGGGCCGAGGATGCTGCCCTAGAGGCTGAGCAGAGGGCGGCCAAAGAGCGGGCCCTGGTACCTTTGGAGATGCGCGTCACCCAGTTCAAGGAGATGCTTAGGGAGAAGGACGTATCGGCTTTCAGCACATGGGAGAAGGAGCTTCATAAGATCGTGTTTGATCCGCGTTATCTGCTGCTGACGTCAAAGGAACGCAAACAGGTATTTGAAAAGTATGTCAAGGATCGGGCCGAGGAAGAGCGTAAGGAGAAACGGAACAAGATGCGCCAGAAGCGGGAGGACTTCCGTAGTCTAATGGAAGAAGCCAGGCTGCATGGCAAGTAAGTATTGGGAATTTAGACATATACAAGTATTATTATATTTTATTAAACCCATTAAGAATATAGATTTCAGTAAAAGGAGATTGAACTTTTTAATTTCCTGCACTTCTACCACTACCTTTGCATAGATGTAGACCAATCCCCGAGGTTTCTAGCTGTATAACTGAAAAGCCTGATTATAATTCATAATTTATCGTAAAATAGACAGAGTTGTGCATTGCAAGCAATAAAACTATTTATACTTGGTTTTACAGTTCAAACAAATAATATAGATGCTAAATTTTTCCCTTTAAACAAATTTTGGATTTCCCTATAAGTTTGTATTTTAAAAATTCAAATTTAAAAGTTATTCTTTTATATTATTTTAATATCGTTGTAACGATATTATTTAATTTTAATTAAACATTTTTAAAATAGGACATATTGAAAGTTATTATACCCGTTACTCGTAGAGTAAAAGGGTATATTATATTCGTGCAATAGTATGTAACAGGTAGAAGGAAGCGTTTCCGACCCTATAAAGTATATATATTCTTGTTCAGGATCACTAGCCGAGTCGATATAGCCATGTCCGTCTGTCTGTCCGTCCGTATGAACGCTGAGATCTCGGAAACTATAAAAGCTAGAAGATTGAATTTTTGCATGTAGATTTTAGGAGTTCCTACGCAGCGCAAGTTTGTTTCAAAATGGTGCCACGCCCCCTCTGACGCCCATAAGCCAGCTGTGGCCACGTTTTGATGCTATTATGAAATTTTTTTGATATGTATTTGTTTCGTCATACCTATCGATTGGCAATAAAAGTTTGCCACGCCCACTCTAACGCCAAAACCCATTAACACTTAGCCTGGCTAGGCCCATCCGCCTTTCATGGCGTTATGGCTCACGGATGACTTTGGAACAGCTGGCCAAGGTGCTAGGTCAACGTTATTCTCTGGTTTTATTAGGAAATTGCGATGGCTTTCATTTGATCCGAACTTATCCGAACTTGATCATGTTATGGGTTGCCTTTTAATATAATCGTTTCAACTCGGGTTATATTGTTGTTTGGTTTTTGTCTTTCTTTTTTTAATTTGTATTCAATTGTGTGAAAAATAAGAATTGTTAAGGAGTTTTATCTTTAAAAATCTAAATAATAAATTGAGCTTCATTGTTTGTAATATAGGCATATAAATCGAAATGCAGTCGTTTTGTAATAATTGCAAGGGTATACATATAAACTTTGGCTTGCCGAAGTTTGTTTCCTTTCTTGTTGTATATATATTATGTATGTGCGTTGACGTTCATTGTTTTTGTTATAAACAAACTATTGTTTTCATTTCCTGGTTTGAAGTTAAGACTTAGAAATCATTTCTGGGGAAAGTTGCTTTTTATATTTGCTAATCGTAGATATTTTTGCAGATCCTCGTTCTCGGAATTTAGCCAGAAGAACGCGAAGGAAGAGCGTTACCGGGCCATCGAGAAGGTCCGCGAGCGGGAGAGTCTCTTCAACGAGTACATCGTGGAGGTGCGTCGGCGCGAGAAGGAGGACAAGCAGCTGAAGAAAGAGCAGGTAGGCTTAGGGTATAGTCGAGCGCCAAACCCCATCACCTTACGTATCTCGATGTTTAAACATAAATGCATATCTTTATATATATTTAACTTACCTGTATGCCAAAATTATTTACATAATGTGATTGATTTTCTGTTAACTTTTAAACCATAAACAACGTGTGAATCGAAACCGAATCAAACGAAACTGAAAATGAAACCGAATCCGACCCCTGATCGATTGCATTACCCCTGAACGTGTTGGGTTCCCGGTGGTTTGCCACCCGATACCTTAGCCACTAGCTAGCAGGTTACAGCACAAATGCACCACCCAAAACACCAAAATACACAACAGCAACAGCATCAAGAATCACCTGTACAACCATCTCAACAGTCAATTCCGCCCGCCGTCTGTCATCGCCGTCCACTGATCTACTTGACCACGCACATGCTTGCAATCTGTGTGGTGAGTTACTTGAAAACATACAAAGCAAAAACATTAAAATTTGTTTTTCTGCAATAAGAAACAAATTTGGAAAAAAAAAACAAATATAAAAACAATAAAAACAAAATATCGAAAGGTTTGCCAAACTGAAAATTACCTGATAATCGTTGGTGTGATTTCCACTTCCCGCCCTACGCCCCACGTCGCCCCTCTCGGATGTAATATGCGATGTGATGAAGAGGATGATGCGATGATGTGATTGGCATTGGGAGATCATGATTGATGATGTTTGAAGTTCGCGTTGGGCTCTCGGATGGATGCCAACGAGCAGGAGACAGACAGAGAGATTGTTCCGGAGATCCAGAGCGACAGCAATACATTTGCAGGTGTCTGCGGCGCTGAGCAAACAGTATGAATAATACTTAATTTAATTAACCCACTATTTTCGTTTTGTTTACAAATAATGAAAACACTCAGCAGTTTGTCACCTGACAGAGGCAAGCCCAAGGAACCGAACTCAGCCCAATCTCACCTGCGTAGACCAAAGAATTACGAGATTTTTAAGCCGAAACATCTCAAAACTTTGCTCTCGCAGGTTCAGACAGCGGCCCAAAGCCGCTGAAAGGCTCTTTGCCCCGTATCCTTACCGTATACCATATTCTTACTGTAGATCTATCGACTATTGTACCCTTCGGCCTTGCTGAAGTCTTAACTCGTCGGCCTGTAAGTCAAGAGAGAGGAGAAGGGGTTAGCTGGTCCGTTTTTTGTAATAAACACCCACATCCTACAACTATTGCTTCTTCCTAGCACCTGCATTACTTAAGACTTTATGTATGTTTTAATTTTATCAAGCACTACTGTATACTTGCATACCTGCCGCACCTATTTTTTGAATATAAGATTAGAGTATAATTCGCTTAGCTAATGACATTTATTAGTGCGTATTTCAAACCCAAATCTTTATTTATTTCAGAAAAAATAATGTTGTCAGTTGCACTAAAATTAAATTTAATCTATTTTATCGCACCGTAGAGTGTATTAAAAAACTCAATTGGCAATTTGATTTATGCACTTAAATTAAACCGACAGCTCAGTGAATTATACTGTAACAAACCATTTTTATTTATTTATTTTGCCATTACTTGATTCCGTGGTTCGATTTGAGTCTGCTCCTGCCCCCTTCTCTCTCAGCCAGCAGGACCTGAACTAATCTTACGTTCTCTTTCAGTTAAGTCTTTGACCGCTAATCAAAACCCTTTTCTTGCAGGCACAAAATCGTGTAACTATGTTTAATAGCTTAAGAAACATTAGTCCTAAGCTTTAGGTTAGACCATTAAGCAATAGAATGTTAAGTGAAGGGCGCATCAATGCCAGACCTGTAATCCGATCTTTTCTTTCGCATTTCTCTTCTCTTCCGCATGGCTGTCATGTCAATATTCCTTTCACATACACTCACAAACTCTAGATCCGCAAGGACTTTTTGGATATGCTGCGCGAACGGCACGACATAGAACGCCACACCAGGTGGTACGACATCAAGAAGAAGTTTGAGTCTGACCCACGCTACCGGATAGTGGACTCCCTGTATCGGGAGGAGTACTTCGAGGATTATCTGCACATAATGAAGGAGGAGAAGCGAAAGGAGCGGGAAATACGTGAGCAGCGGGAACGAGAGCGGCATCGCGAACGCAAATCGGATCGGAGGGATAGGGACAAGGACAAGGACAAGGAAAAGGATAAGGATAAGGACAAGGGTCGCAAGGATCGAGGACGTAGTCGTTCGAGGGACAAGGATCGCGAACGCAAGTCGTCCAAAGAAAAGGAAAAAATAAAGGAGGAAAAGGCCAAGTCGGAAAAAATCAAGAAACGGGATACTACTCCGGTAAGTCACAAATTACATTTAAGAGCTTTATATGCCGTCATTTCCATTCTAGAAATAGATACTATACATATATCATCAAGTAAAAATATTCTTGTCGATGCTGCGATAGCTTAGCTCAAAGATTAAGGTCACAACGGGGATATTTAATTTATTTTTACTGAGCAGCAAAAAAATGCTTCATTACGAATTGAAAACTTTAAATATTTCCTTATAATTTGTACTGGAAAAATTGATATTGTTTTGGGAATACCATCGATTATAATCACATTATTATCCAAATCACCTTTACCAAATAAAAATTCAATGGTTTTCTCGATGAATATGTACCATCCAAAATTGCTTTCTACTTTCTGTAGGAGGAGGGCGAGCATCGCGAGGATTCCGATAGGGAAGAACGAGCGGGCAGCGTTGACAGCGAGGTGGCTCGTCAGCGGGAAAGCGAGGCTGAGCAAAAGCAAAAAGAACGCGAAAAGAAGCTGAGGGCGGAGCAAAGCATCCGGGAGCGGGAGAAGGAGGTGCAAAGAACCCTGGCCTGGGCATCTGAGGGATCGGGACAAGGAGCGCGAGCACCACATGCGCGAGGAGTGCATTGGCCACTTCACGGCTCTGCTAACAGATCTAGTGCGTACGCCGGACTTTACATGGAAGGAGGTCAAGCGCCAGTTGAGGAAGGACCATCGCTGGGAATTGATTGAGACCCTCGATCGAGAAGACCGCGAGCGGTAAGAGGACAAGGAATTATATAATATTTTAGTGCATTACGACTAACTTCACCTTTACAGCAAATTCAACGAGCACATTGACAATCTGATGAAAAAAAAGCGAGAGCGGTTCCGCGAAATGCTGGACGAGATTGGCACTCTGCAGCTCACTAGCACTTGGAAGGAGATTAAAAAGCTGATCAAAGAGGATCCGCGATATCTGAAGTACAATTCGGACAAGGGTGAGCGCGAGTTCCGAGACTACATAAAGGATAAAACGATGACAGCGAAGACTTCCCTTCGGGAACTCTTGCAAGAGTGTAAGTTTATTACCCACAAGAGCAGCGATCTCATCAAGGAAAATCCCAACCATCTCAAGGAGATTCAGGACATACTGAAGAACGACAAGCGGTAAGATTAGAATCCCTAACATTGTATAATCGACTGTAATTTGTATCACAAATGTTAACACATATACATTTCCTCATAGCTATTTGGTGCTGGATCACATGGAGGAGGAGAGAAACACTATTGTGCTCGGCTTCTTGGAGGAGCTGAATAAGCGTGGACCGCCACCACCGCCCACAGCTTCTGAGTCAACGCGTCGCAACAAGTAGTGACATTATAAGGAAAACTGCAAACTATTCAATTTAATCATAACAATTAAATTATTATACTAAGCCGAAGTTCTGTAACTTCTAATATTTTAAATGAATAAATTAAAATACACAAATTAATGCAATTAAAAATAATGACACAATCAACTCTTTTTCATTCATAAATATTTATTGATCATTTATACGTTATGTTAAAGTTGCGTTTTTCATCTATATGTTGATCTTGTTTTTCTTTTCATTTTGTAATTTTGTTTTTATAATTCTTTATGTACTTATTTACCCATTCATCGGTTTGCCTCATCGCTACCGTTATTGTTTAATACACATTATTTCTGCACTGTAGCCAAGTTTTCTAATATCTAAAAATAAATACAAATAATCCGTAATTTTATTCGTTTTCAAAGCCAGACTTCTTTCCATCCACATGGAAAATGTTTATGTGTTAGGAACTAATATTGAAAATAATGTTTTCTCAGTGTTGCAAAGAAATCTTTTCCTCTCGTTTGTATAAAGTTATTTCTGATTTTGGTGTTTAAATGATGTTAGCACAAGCTTAACTAATTTGATAGCCCTGTTTTGAAGGTCACGATCGGCTATGTAGCATAATCGAGTTTATAATGCAGGCTCTGGCTTTCAATGTTTCCATCGAATTATATTTTTAAAACAAAATAGGTCGAATAGTCCGTTGACGTAAATAATTAAAAACCTATTTTGATCGACTTAAATCTTTAAAACGTCACACAAAATGAATACAACAAATTTTACCGATATCTCCAATAAATATTTGTACGTGGTTCAAATATAGATCGATTTTTTATCAGAATATTGTTTTTTTTATCAGTTAAGTATAATTTGAGCATGACCTGAGACGCAAAATCAGGAATTAAATGAGAAAATACATTCGCCTTAATATTTTAAAGAAATATGGTTTGTAATTTTATTACTCTCGACCGATCCTTTCAGCACCCCAATATACACGCACCCATTCAAGCATGCTATCTATGTTAGCTGGTGTTTTAGTTGACTGCTCTATATATGCTAGAATTTCGATTCTCTATGTTACGCTACAACTGCTAGTTACTATCAGTTAATATTTACTTGTTGTTGCTCTTATTGATTTCATTTTTCGGTTTCGGTTAGGCACAAAGTAACTGGTTTTCATTTTATCTTTTTCTTTTCTCATGGTTCACGATTGAATTTTTACACTATTCATTATTTACTAGTTATATTTAGTGGCTGCTACCAATTAAACAGTTTAGTGTGGTTTTCCATAATTCCCTCTCATTACAATTATATTTTAATATATTGCTACAGTTTTGTTGTTGTTCTTTTTGACGTGCAAAACACATTCCATTGTTGTAAATTGAAAAATACAGGTGTCTTTGTGTCTTCTATATGTGTCTATATCTAAATAGTAAATTCTATTACAATTAAATGTTTCTTTTTGATATACATCTACATATACAGACATAAAAAAATTGCAAGAAACGGGCGGGTGGAAGTTATGTTGGAGCTAGGGATGTGTTGGTCAGTGTAAAAAGATGGATATTTCTCTCGAAAGGATAAGTTTCAAAAATAACAAGCCGAAGCAACTAAAAATCAAACAAAAAAAACAAATTGTAAAATCATATAAAAAATATATATTTATTAAATAAAGCAGTTTATGAACTTAATGAAACTTTTACTAAAATCAGCAATAATACTCCAAGTCATAAGGTTAGTAACAGCGTTCCAAAGTTCATACTCTCACATAATTATTCTTTAAGCTTTCTTATAGAAACGTAATGACAAAATAAATGAAATTAAGTGCTTTATACATTGTACAAGTTTGTATGTATATTTTTATACCCTTGCAGAGGATATTATAATTTCAGTCAAAAGTTTGCTACGCAGTGAAGGAGACATATATATATTCTTGATCGGCATCACCAGGAGAGTCGATCTAGCTATGTCCGTCTGTCCGCACCCCAGTCCGTCCGTTTCTACGCAAACTAGTCCCTCAGTTTTAAAGCTATCTGCTTGAAACTTTCTAAAAAGTTGTCTTTCTATTGCAGGTAGTATATAAGTCGGAACGAGCCGGATCGGGCGACTATATCATATAGCTCCCATAGGAACAATCGAAAAAAAGAATTAAAAAAATTAGAACTTTGTTGTTTTTAATTTTTGTTGTGCTTTGGGATTCAGCTTACTGCCATAGAAACGATGGCAAAATTTAGCCCAAAATCGACATAGCTTCATTGTTTTTAGTAATCGAAATGTAATAGATTTGTAACAACTGCAAGGGTATATAAACTTCGGCTTGCCGAAGTTTGCTTCCTTTCTTGTTTTAATTTGTTTTAAATGCAAAAGTTACCAATTTTTATGTTTCAATCTTGACAACTATTTATAAGTGTTTTTAAGCATACAATTTGAAAAGCATTCTAAATGCTTAATACAAATTTTGGGTCTATACAAATTTAAATTTATGTTTTGGTATAACAAATGTTCAGAAACGTGTTTCGATGATGTAATGCCAAAGCAACATGTACTCTTTTTTTGTTTTTATATATAAAAACAGAAAACCGATTTGTGGAAATTGAACTACGCGTGTCTCTTGTTTGTTGTAAGCAGTTTTTCTTAGTTTTGCTGTTTGTCTCATTAGAATAGATATAATATAATAATATGTGTGTATAATACGTTTATATAAATAATTAATAATAGTAATCATAATCATTAATAATTCATCATCTGTTCATATGCATAACTGTTATTGTTGCTATTGTGGTTGTTGCTGTTGTTCTTGTTCTTGTTGTTTTCTGCAGTAGTAATTCATTAGTAATGGTTAAATAAGCGGTTTCTTCTTGGTTGTCAATCAGTTGCCCTTGGTCGCCTCCTTGGCGGCCATGATCAAAGGCGTCAGACTGGCCAATGGACGGGCCAGTTTCAAGAAGGGATGCTGCAATAGGAAGAGGAGGTGATTGTGATAGGAGTGTGGTCAACAGATCGACTGAGAGACTCACCTTCAGCAAGTCCAATGCACTGGCTCGCCGTTCCACCTCCACCTCCAGGCACTGGTCGAGGAAGTCCTGAAATGCTGCGGACAGCTTGTCTTTTTCTTTAATCTCTGGCTTGCCATTGGTGGCAATGAGGTACAAGGCTTTGAGCGGATTCTCGTTTAAATAAGGCGGTTCGCCTTCAACCATCTCAATGGCCATTATGCCGAGCGACCACAGATCAACCTGCGCGGAAAAAGGGACGTTAGAATTCGTAAATTTTTAAATTGATTTTCTTAACATAACGCTAAAATTTTTGATATTTTCAAGGTAACCTAACTTATCTTAATTTTATTAACTATCGAAAAATCAAATATTGTGTTTACCAATGTATACTAATTAGTAATTATAACAATAGAAAAAGTTAACTATGACTCAGAAAAATGTTAGCTACTAAAAGTGTACTTACAAATAAATTATTAAATAGTTATAGACAATAAACTAAATTTGGAATGATTAAGGATTGCGCTAACCTTGGGTCCGTACTGCTTCCGGGTGACTACCTCAGGCGCCATCCAGTAGGGAGTGCCCACCATTGTTGTGCGTTTGGATTGCTCCGGTGATATTTGCGCACAGAAACCGAAATCAGTCAGCTTGACAGAGCCGTCAAGGCCCAGCAGGATGTTATCACTCTTGATGTCGCGATGGATGACCTGGTTGGCGTGGAGGAACTCCAAGGCCTGCAGTACCTCACGGCAGACGGCTGCGATCTGGCCTTCGTCCATGCAGGTCTCGGTGACTACGTCGGTGAGGGAGCCGCCAGGTAGGTACTCCATAACCACCCACAGCTCCTCAGACACCAGGTAGCTGTCCAGGTAATTTACCACATTCGGGTGCTTGTTCTCCCGCATCACAAGAATCTCGTTAATGATTAGCTCCTTCTTGGGCTGCTGAGACAGGTTCATTTGCTTAATGGCTACCTCCATGCCCGTCGAAGACTCAATGGCCGTGTACACGGTGCCCGAGGCACCCTGTCCGATCTTCTCCATCTTGGTGTACTTTCGATTTGGATCGCCGACGGAGACAATGGTGCGCAGCTTTTCCAGGATCTCCTCATCGGACATCTTTTTCTTCTTGGCGTTGGCTGCACGCGTGTTGGGCGTGACAGACGCCGCCTGGGGAACGGCGATTTGAATGCCAGCCGCCGGCGGAGAAGCAGCAGCGGCTGCCACCTGGGCCGCCGTTGGTTCCGGCGTATACAGATCTGATGATCCAACGGAGGCGGGTGTAGGTGAAGCGGGCGTGATGATGGGCGGCATAGGAACCGCAACGGGAAGCGGAACCGTCGAGTTGCGAGCGGAAGACGTCGGCGTAGGACAATGGATCGTTGGCAGGGTGTGGTGTGTGGCATCGTCGTCGTGGAACGAGGGAAATGATGAAAAGGAGGAAGCAGAGGAATGGTGATTAGTCGTTGTGGCTGTGGCTGCTGTTGCTGCTGCAGTGGTAGCTGGTGCTGTTGCTGTCTCGACAAGACTACCGCGAGACGCAGCTGGAGCAGGAACAGTAGTAGGAGTGGTAGAACAACTAGGATTAGTAGCAGACAAAAGAGTTGATGTTGCATCGGTGCCTTCTGTTTCTGCTGTTGTTTTTGTGGTTGTTGGGGACGTTGGAGCTGGCGTCGTCGCAGTTGTTTTATTACGTTGTTTAATTAATTTTTTAAGCAGCAATTAGAAGCAGAACAAAACAGAACAGAACACAGAGAGGCGATACAAATACCAAAATACACATTCATTAAAACTTCATTAGCAATATCACCACAAAAAGTTTATAGTTTTACCAAATAGGCAACATAGAGAAACTATTAACCGCACATCGAAACCTTTGAGCCCTGGCAGCAGACAAGTAAGTTAGCTATGTAAAATCAAAGCTTCTTGAACTCGCAACACAGGCAACACAGATGTAGAATATTTGTCTTAAAACTTGCGACTTAACCATTTATATGTATTAATAATATTTCTTTATGAAAAAACGAATTTCTAATAAAAGTCAGAGTTGTATTGTTCTAGTTTAAAAACTTTGCAGCTAATAGCTTTTACATGACTTGCTGCCAAGGCTCTTCATAAGGTAGATGCAACTAAGCTATGACCCACATATTCTGGAGCGGCACGTACTTGCATTGTTCTTGTTCTTGTCCAGCGTCGTCATGGCATTATTGTGCAGCAACGGCGACGCCACTGGCGCCGTCATCCCGCCCTGCGCCCGATGATTCTGCAGCGAAGTTGTGGGCGTGGTCGCTGGAGCCGCTGGGGTGGGCAAGATGGCTGGCTGCAGATCCTCGATGGGCCGCGTGTAGATGGATTTCGTGCGCTCCGGTCTTGAAGCCACCGGCGGGGGCGCCGGCTGCTGTTGCAGTTGCTGCGGATGCTGCGTTCCCAGCATGTCGTCCTCGTTGGCGGATGAATGTTGCGATGTGGATGCGGATGCCGTGTGTCCGACAAAGTTGTACGAGTGCGATTGACTTATGCCCATGTGATGCTGGTTGTGGTTCTGGTGCAACTGTTGCTGCTGCTGCTGAAGGAGGTGCTGCTGCTGCTGTTGGTAGTGGTTGCCCAGAATTTGGCCAGCGACAGCCACGTTGTTGGCATTGGGTCCCAAGGTCATGCTGCCTAGTTGAACGCCGATCAGGTTGCCACCGCTATTGGATCCGTGCAGTTCTGAGTCCGTGGGTGTGCTGCTTGGACTGCTGCTGCTGACACGGCTAAGCGACGAGCCTGGGAATGTAGGTGTTTCATTAGAATCAATAGGAAATAAACAGATATTAATAAGGATAGGAATTTATTATTATTATTTATTTATAGGAATGTTATAATCAAACTTATATTACAAGTTTTCAAACCTTAATATAAAATATCATAAAAATTTTAACTTTGGTTCGTCGATATTATAGATCGTAAATTCAATAAAGTGACCAACCTGAATGCGTCGTAATGGCATTTGTCATGTACTTGGAACTTGGCCTCTGCTTAGTTGTATTATCAAACCATTTGAGCACATCGAGTACAGCCTGGGGATTCTTCTTTTGCTCCTGCTTGCTGATGTTCGAGTTCATCAGCAGTCGCGCCCATGCCTCAGGCATGCCCTGCAAAAAGGCCACAGGTCAGTTTGTTGAAAAGGATTACTTAACACAATAACAGCATTAGGAGTACATCTAAATGGATTAAAGTAAATTCCTGGATTTTGGGTACATCAATGCACGACCAATTAATCCGATCGGAGGGGAAAAATGTAAAGCCGGCGACATAAGGCATTTCAACTACTAAATCTAGGCAGCATGGGTCGGTGTTATGTTGTATGTTCTTGTGTAGGAATATTGCGAAAGTACAAAGATAGGAATAGTCGTAACGAACAAAATTTAAACTATGAATAACAACGATCGAACTTGAAAAGAACACCGAGTTGACAAAATGGGTAGACAAAGGAACACAATGAGACTTTTTGAGTAACTAATGAAGGCAAGTTCCGAAGAGTTAGTCGTGGAGTTTACTTACTTTCATTGGCAGCTTGAAATAATAATGGATAATAGAAATCGATATAGAGCACGTATCGCGAGAGAAAGATATAGACAACAAAATGTATGTACAAGTACGGTGTAATATATATTTTGAAAGCGGCAAAAAAAGTATAAATAGTAAAATCTTTGGGTGAACGGGCCAGCAATTGTTAAGACAAAACTAAATATATTTTTATACCAAAAATTTGTTATTAAATTTTCGTTTACCGAATGTAGGTGATCTTTAGTTTATGCGATTATTATTTAAGGTCTGACAAAAAATCTTTATTATTTAATAAAGGTAAATACATGTTTTATCGTACATGTATTATAATTACCCTCATCGCCCAAAAATTAAGCAAAATATTGAGCCTGGAAGCTAAACTTAAGGTCGTATGCTGGTGACTGTTTATCAAATAGAGGACATTAGCAATAAATATCCGAAGATATCAGACTTGCTGAAGGTGTTCGGGAAGTGGCATAATAGGAACTCACCGTAAACTCGCCGGTAACAGCATCAAAACCCACATGGACCGTGTGCTCAAAATTCGTGGGATAGGAGATGTTTGGCTTGGAGTCTGCGTGCGAGGGTTTCGAGCCCTTGATCTTGCTCTTCAGCGTTTTTTTCTTCCGGTCAGAGTCTTCGGGTTCTTTTGGAGGGAAGAGAAAAAAACACATTGTTAAGCGGACCAGCGATGTCCACATGCCGTGTATAACTAATCGAATCGTACTCACCTTTGGGAAGCGGACGCATGTCGGGCGGCACATCGCCGACCCCCCCACCTCCGCCGACGACGCCCACACCTCCCCCCACGGATCGTTCGATGCCGCCTCGATTGCTGGTAAGACGCACGGGCGGCGCTGGCGGTTTGTCTTCCTCGCTGGACATGCCTTTGACTTCGGGTGCTTCTGGCTCTTCTGGTAAGCTCCAAATTTCTCCGCCTCTGGTTCGCGTTCAGCCCCTTTATTCACAGCTGTTCTAAGGCCAGAAAAACAGCTGTCGAGAGTGGGAGAAAAAGATTATTCTTTGCGGAATAAGAAAAGTACTCTTCTCATTTTCGTTAATAAACAAAATTGACGCAATCCCAGCTTAAAAAAAAACTAAGATAGCAATTCCGTTTTCAGTGTTATTTAATTTGAAGAAGACATTAGCTTTATTAAAAATGATTTTATCGACTGTGATTTGATTTAAAAAAATAAACACATCTCTTAGCTTTTTTTCTTGAAAGCAATTTTACCAAAAATAAGAATGTGATTAATGTCAGAAAAGTTTTATAAGTGAAAAAACTTAAAGCTAATTAGTTGAAAACATCATAGTTGAAAACATCAATTCCGAATTGAAACCATTTTGCTGATATCAAAAACGGGAACTGTGCAAAAATGATTTAATGTTCAGAGTATTTTCAAGCGTTCCAACCCTCTGTTATCTATCGAAAGAGTGTACCGCAGCTTATCTTACTATATATTTCTTTCTGTATTCTCCGCCCTATTAGAATCGCGTCATATGGTTCCGCAAAACTTTAAATTTGTCATAAAACAATAAAAGAAAGATTGTTTGCATATATGTATGTATTTCGCGAACACTTAAACGTTTTGTGTTTCACAGAATTCTGCACAAAATTATACAACTTTGGCACTTTATTAATCTTTTTTTTACTCGATCTTCTTGAAGATCACGTCAAAATTGTGTGCTCTCAATTTTTTTGGCATGAGAAAAGCATTTTGTTTTGCTTTTTTAAAATGTTAAAAAACACCACACACACACACGAACACAAGGAGCTGGTGCAGGAGAGGGAAGATGTAGCCACAATAATAAATTTATCAATATGGGTTGTCCGGCGAACTAAATCGGACTGTGGGGCCGTTGCTCAGTTGCTCCGTCGGTGTGACTCTCACTCTCGAGTGTCACTGCCACTAGAGCAGCCGGCAAAAGGCAACAAACAACACATATCGCGCCAAGAGAACGGGAGCGGAGAAAATAAAGCGGGAGAGTGGAGCAGTTTACAGTGTTTCAAAAGCGGCTTTTAAGTATTTTATGACCTTTTTTTAAATTATTTACCCCTAATTCTGACAAATAATTGCTTCAAATCAATTTTTTTTCTCAAAGCGCATATTTTTAAAAGACTTATTTTTTGATCAAAATTATTAATTAGTTTTTAATTATTAACTTATTGATATTAACACACATTATTTATCCAATGAAGTAAATTTTTGAATTTATTGAAACCATCTGTTATTGCCATGCCAAAAAACATTTTCAGGAAGGTCCTGTTTGGTTCCAATCCGTCAGAAATAGACCCAGAAAGGAAATATAATTTTATTGGAATTCCAAGTTGAGAGCAACCACTGTATCCCATGCAACACACTTCAACGGTATCAACGGGGCGCTCTTTCTCTGCTTTCTCGCCCACGTTAACGATCGAGAGCCACAAAGAATTCGTTGAGATAATAAGAGTGGCTTCGATTATCGCTCGAAACAAAAACAAGGCAGCACACGCATTAGGAGTTACAGCAACACGAAAGAGGAAATAAAACGATGGGGACAACAAAAACATTGAAAAACTCGTGTGGGCGGCAACGCAGGCAAACATATGACCAGAGAGGGGAGGAGTGGGTGAGAGGCATAGGGCGACTTTGGCGCCCGTCTGCTTATGCCGGCGACGTCGACAGCGCTGCTTTTATGATTCATTTATCAACGTCAGGCGTAAAGAGTCAATGCAACTAACGGGAGAGCCAAAGTTGAGAGGGGCGAAAAGTGTGAAAACTCTGGGCAAACAACAACGTACAGTACCAACAGCCGAGGTCAAAACAATAGCTGAGATCAAATAAGAAAATATATTTTGTTTAATTTCAATCCGTCAAGAATTAAACTATCTATGGTAAATTTTAAGAAAAATTAATTCACAACAAAGGTTTTCGCACGTACTAATCATCCAATGCATTTTAAAGTCGCAAATAAAACTCGTTTTACTCTTGTCCACAAAATATTCAAAATATATTAAAATCAAAAAAAATCTTTTTTCTCTTGCCTGCTAAGTTATAAAAATAATACAATCCGGAAACCAAATAACAGAGCCCGTAGTCCTTTTGGTTCCCCGGTATTTAGAATATTTATAAGTGAATGCATATTAGTTTCCACAGCGTGCCTTAAACTCAAGAACTCGTTTTAGAAATGGAGAACAAAGTATGTAACGCACTCATTCTTTAAAAATTAATTTAAAAACCTATTTTATGTAAAACAAGTTTTAACTTAAAATTTAAGTGACTTTGAATCGCAAATGCTCAGTGATGAAGTTTTGACCCCAGCTGTTTATCTGTACTAACAGGTTTATTTGTATTTGTAGGTTTGTTGGCTGCTTGCCGAGAGATCTTTACATATTTATTTTACATACATACATACATAGGTGAGAATTTCGTTTTTAGATCAAGCAACAACAAACTTTTCGGGAGCGTGTGGGCGCCTTGAATTGGGTTAACGATGTACCGCATTGAGTTTGATTTTGTTGTTGGTCAAACTTCAGGTATAATCAATAAAATATATGTTTTTCTTTCTGCACGGCCCAGAACAAAATTATTCCCTAATGAGCAAAACACACATAGCCACAGGAAACTCGACAACACTTGCGGCATTTAAATTAGTGACAGGGGTTGTAAAACGAGGGGGTGCAAAAGGGGCGCACAAGAAAAGAGGAGGACTTTCAAAGTGGCGCAGGCCTAGGTGCATGTTGCAACAACAGCAACGCAAACGTGGCGCTTGCTTCAAGAGCTGAAAGAAGCCACAAACATATGCAGACTTCTTCAACACATTTATGCGGAGCGAAAGCACGCGATAACCAGAAGATATCGGATTTTAAAAATCGTTAATCTCGATTCCTGTTATCTGTATAGTTTTAGAATATATTATATATACATATATTTATGCTACAAACATGTAGGATAATTTACAAGAAATTGAAATGTATTTTTAACTGATTGTAAATTAAAACTTTTAAATATATTAATGCATTCTTTAATTTTAGAAATATTACGTTTTTACACAGTTGTATAAAGCTGAAAGATATTATAATATCTGTCTGATCTACTGGGACTTATGTTGATGATTTTTATTTGTCGATTTTATAACATTTGAGTTTATGGAACTTTTTAACAGGAAAAACGTTACAGTCGATCTTCTAAAGCTCAAATGGCCAATAAAAATAGTTTGACTAATTAAGCGATTGCGAAGTTCGAGAAGTAAAAGGTAAAATCGACTTTTAGATAGGACACGGAACAAAGTAACAATATGAAGGGAATAAGTATGTTTCAACAACTTGTTCGCGATTTGGTTTCTAATTTAATGGCCACCCATAACCGCTGGCGGTGGCGACTCTGCCAGTGCGACGTTGTCTATTTTTGTTGCGGACGCCAGCCGAAAGCAGCAGGCGGAAATGTTATGCCTTTTATATTCCTCTTTCTAGTTCCCTTCTCTGTGCCCCCTTTCCCTTTATTTTTTACCTGTGATCGTGCTAAGCAAATATGTTTTTCCAAGAGGTGTGGGCGGGGGTGTGGGGCACTGGACATGTGCCGTTAGGACGCTTACTGTTAAATGCCAAATCGACTGGGAAATGTTGTTAGTGCTTTATGCAAATGTCTTGTTTTGCACGTGTGTTGGTTGCGGGGGGATGATAATGGGGATTTGGAGGGACAGCTTGTTGACATTTGCCTGCATTATTTCTATGTTGGAAAATCGGAAGCAAAAATGCCTCAATCACAAATAATATGGAATGAGAACCACTTGAAACGTTTTTCTTTAATCCACCAACACACACACATGTGTGAATAAGTTGGAAAAATCAATGTGTGCAACCTCATGAGCCTGTGTGCGCGTCTGTGTATTGGAAGCCAGACCAATTGGACTAACGGTGCACTCTCTTTTTATGAATGAAACTCCCTCGTCCCGCTCTCCACCTATCCACTCTCCACACTCCCCTCGCCTTCTGGCCACTTGAACCCAATGCAGGTAGGTACCTTGGATGCCTTTTCTTTTTGCACGGTTCACCCTGTACGCCGCTTGCAGTCGAGGAAACGCTAAGGATTTCACGGCCTGGATTGGAGCAGAATTTTCTTTTTCCCACTGGCTTCTTGAAGGTTTCTGAGCTCACAACACTTCACCGCACACTCGCACACACTTCACACACACGCACGCTGTATTGTTTTCCCGTTTTCTCTGGTGTGTGTCTTAATGGCCGACGGACTAGGAGCACGAGCAGAAAAAGCAAGCGAATCTGGTTGCGGCTTGCAAACTCTATAGCTTTCTAGATCTTCTGGCTGCGCGCGCGGACATTTTGTGCCCTTGGTTTACCCAATAACTAGTTTACATTATTCACGGCTTAGTAATATATGAAAAATAATTACAGAAACGAAACGGCCGCAGCAGACACGAGCGATGGCCAAAATATACCAAAATATCGATATATAAAGCAGGAATGTTTTAAAAAATATCGTGATATTTCACCATATATCGATATGTTACAGCTTTTATGGTATATAATTTACTCCTGCAATCGCCTTTGCGGTTCTTTTTATTTTTTCCCTACATTTTTTAAATGTTCAGTGTGAAGCGCACGCCAAAAGATAAATAAATTTTTTAATCTTTGCCCTAGGGTATACCAAAAGTTAATTTCAGGTGGTTGGCAACGCGAAGTAATTTTCTGGTATTTTTTCGTCGATTGGAGTACCGAGGTAAAAAAAAAGCCTGACGAAAAGTGAACGCCAGCTCTTTGCCTCTCACTCTCTCTCATGACTGATGAATAGTTTTCGACAACAGATCGACAAACGAGTTCGACAGAAAAACTTTAATCTTGCCAGTGTGACCAAAATTTCGAGAGTTCATCAAATTAGGCGTGCTACGGTCGTATTGTCAATGGGCTTGTTGACAAGCAGTTAAAATTAAAAAATCGTATTTGCGGGAAAGGGCCTTTAAAAGTTATTATCAACTACCTTGACAAAACAAGTCTGAACCCTAGGAAAAATAATAAAAAATCACTGAACACTTTAAAAAATGGAGGGAAAAAATAAAAAAAAACCGTAAAAGTCTATTGCAGGAGTTTTTTGATCTTTAAAACACTTTGCTCTAAAAACAGACACCCCAGAAGATTAAATTTTTTAATATTTTCGCTAGGGCCTGACGAACGTTCACACAAAGTTAATTCTTCTATCTGAGTACCGTGGGGAAAAATGATCCTTTTTGCATCTCGCTCTCTTTTATAGTTGATGAAAAGATTTCGCCGATGTAAATACTAGGCTCTTGATGTATTAGTAATTTGCAGACCACAAAATGGACCTTGGTAAATGCTGCTTTTTTGATCCCTAGGCCCAGTTAAAAACAGCATTGGCTAAACAAGACATCGATCCTTCCCGGAGCTGCCACTTCCGGAAGAGCGCAAGAGAGCAGAGGTGGACATACACAGACTATTCAATACTCTACGCGGCGGAGACGAGGCTTAGTTCGAGAAACAGTTCGCCGAGTACAAGGGACTAGACCATCAGGAAGGGGAGTACTATAATGAGCTGGAAGATAGTATTAGGATGGGCAGGCAAGGAGTCTTCCTAAAAAACGCGAAATCTGTGTCCTGATCGATTTGTCAGTAGAGAGTTCCAAACATCAGCGCTGCTTTGATGTGCCCTTGGCCTCCAATCTTTTGGATATTAAATTCCAGGATTGCGTGTACTCCATTGCTATGCAGGATTATCTCGCTCCACGCTGGCTATGCAGAAACTCCTAAAGCGTGCCGCCTACATTGGCTCTCGGGCTGGGGGTTTCCATTGGGCACATTCCCATTGCTCACTTTCCACATGGTGTGCTTAAGGAGCACATCGAT
Organism: Drosophila fuyamai; assembly: GCA_018153365.1. Lineage (NCBI taxonomy): Eukaryota > Metazoa > Arthropoda > Insecta > Diptera > Drosophilidae > Drosophila > Drosophila fuyamai. Next base: position 58,046 of record JAECXW010000151.1, read on the forward strand.
TATTGCCTCACTTCAATCAATTATAATCCCTTTGACCTATACTTTGAAATTATAATCGCCTGTTATTTGACAGAGCTCAGGACGGTCCAATTTCCTCATAAAATATGCAGCATATTCCATAAAATATGCTGCACGACGAGAGGGGTCCATCGCTTTTATGGCCAAATTCCAGGAGTTCTGCAGCACCCGCTAATATCGAGCATCCTCTTCCTCTTCCTTTTCCATTGTCCTGGCCGCCTCTACCATTTTGTTGGTCTCCCTTGAGTTCTGCCCGCTTATGGGCTCTATGCCAGTGCTCTCCATTTCGACACACATGCTCATGTTGCGCCAAGTCCCAATCACCTTTTTGAAGAGCTTCGACTTATACTCGATCTTCGTTCCACATACATACGTACATACTCATTCATAAACAAACCTCCACTGAAACGTGCTAACAAATCCTTTAACAGCCTTTCCAGAATCAATATCTGGGAAATTTTCAGGTATTTCAAAACGATTTGCAATGGAAACGTTCAGATAAAAAAATTCCAGTCCTTAATTTCCCAAAAAGCTATAGAAACTGTGCAATCACTATCTGAACACCTCCCAGTTATGTGACAATAGATCCAGGAGCTGGAGCTATTTGTGGAGAAACATAATAAAGGTATTTTCCAACTGACTATGAGAGCTTAATCCTCTGTCACATACGCTCCACGTTTCGGTGGTACGGTTTTCTTGGAGGTGCCCTTCGGGGTTGGCAGAGAAATCTATTTCACCCTAATTTTAAACGCAAATTTTATATTTTACGGAGTTTTAAATTGGCTCGCTGTCTTTGGTATATAGTCAAAAATAAAGTTATTTGGAGTAATAAATTATATTTCAAAAGTGTTTCAGTGTTCGTTCTTAAAATTATAGTTTTTTGATTTGTGGTAACGTCAAGTGTGTAAACGTATTTTTTATTTCAGAACAAATATGTATATACATATTTCATATTATGGGTTCTAGAAACCGTTTCTATTTTACCTCGCTAGATATAGTAGATATAATGCTATTTAATTAATCCAATCTAGCTCTAATAGTTGTAGCTTGACAAGCTTGACACCTGAAATTAAGCAGATCTTTTACAAATGTACCGAACTCAATCTCAAATAGTTTTCAATATGTCCCTAACTACAGTGCGAAACATGCAAGATAATTCGCAGTCGAAGCGTCGCAGGCAGAGCTGTCTCAGACCGAGAAGGAGTTGTCCAAACCGCAAGTAATTTGATTGCTGCAGTGTGTATCGTGCCAAGGATACGAGGGCAGCGTTCGAGTGGCTTCCTAGAATAACGCCGTACTGCGCACTGATAGCCAATTCTGAAAATAACATGTAAAATAATTTAAATAATTAAATGTATCTCATAAATTGTTTAATGATGACAGGTCTTTAAAAAATGGCCTGAGAAGATTAAACCCGTCGGGCGTTAAACTTGGAAAACTACGGAGTGACTACAAACAGAAGGATTCGTAGATTTGGTGATAGAGGTAGATTTACCTATGATGGATATGGTTTATGAACGTGGGACCTATTCATGATCGCCCACTCCGGATACAGCCTATGAACCTCCATTCTGCCGTCCCGGAGATGGCACAGATGACCGTATATTGGGATGCCCTGATTAACAGTTTGATCCAACCACATTAGCAAAAGGAAGATCAGGCGCCACAAGATCAGAACCTAAAGACTGCACGTATCCGAGGCATAAACCCTTAGATCTTGACTAACTATTTTTTAATAAAATACTTCACTCTTGTCTTTTAGTGTTACTCTTGGGAGAGGAGGCACACGATCCAAACAGGGCCAATAGAATTCACCAACCGCATCGTTATACATTCATTTTTACAAAAGTGCGATCTAAAGCATATAAACCAGGTTTGGAAAATGCTTTACATTTTTTTTTGTTAACAATTTGGATGCGGAGAAAAATGCTAAACTAATAACAGGAGGAGCTGTAAATCATCGGAAGTATAAGCCGAAAGTAACTATTGCGAGACAACGATTTCACAGCAACATATACAATTTCAAAGCAATGCTTCAGCATTTTTCAAAAATTAAACAAGTTAAATTGAACAATCTGTTTCCCTATTCTAAATCTAAAGTGCTTATAGGAGCATAATGCGGTTTCCAAAAGTGAACGCAAAAGTAAATTAAATAATTATATTATTATTATAATATACATTTATAGCACCTGCTGTATATTTCAAAGCAAATAAATATTATTTTCTATTTACAGTTTTTTGCTTATGCTTTGATTTAACTCAATTTAATTAAATAAAATTTAATTTTTTAAAGTTTTTCGCCTTCACTGCAAAACACAGCATAGATTTATGTGCTTTTGTTATTTTGTTCACAGTTTTTAAAACCCTGGAATTTTCGCAGTTTTTGTTGTGCTTCGAAGTAAGTACGTTTGATGCAGGTTCTACCCTTATTGGATTAAAAGCCCTTACTCATAATTAACAAGATTTCTGAAACACTGAAATAAATCTGTAGCTTGGAATTAGGTTGGGAGAGATTTCCAGGACAGTCCGGTTTTTGATTTAATCTTAATTAATTAAAAACTCCTACCTTTTCTTGACAGTATTAGAGTCTCCATGAAGTTCAGTTCCAGCACGTCGGCCTTCAGCTGCTGGGCCTCGAAGATGAGGCGCTTGAGCTGCTCATCGCCACAGCCCTCGATCATGGCACTGATGTCCAGCGACCAGTGGGAGGCTCGCAGGACGAAGATCTCGCTCCACACCACCTGCAGGATGGCGTCCTGCTGGCAGCGCTCCAGAAGAGCGAACTGCTCGTTGGCCTTCGCCTGTCGCAGGCAGGTGACGAGGATCTGGGCGAGAATCTGGAAGTGCAGCGCCTGGGAGTGGGGCGTTGGGGATGGTGCCGGCGCAGATAGCGGAGGATGCCGCCGGGCATTCCGGTAGAGAGTCACCTGCTGGTTGCGTGGACCCCGCTCCTCCTGAACGGCGGCCGCGTTCATTCCCACGGCCAGACATCGCCGAAAGCGGCAGGAGGGGCACCAGTTCCGCCTCGCCTTGTCCACCACGCAATTTCCGGCAAGGGCGATGCAGGCGTAGCTACTGCCTCGCCTCACGCTCCGCTTGAAAAAGCAGGAGCACCCGTCGCAGCATGCCACGCCGTAGTGCTTCCCGGAACTCTGATCGCCACACACTGCGCAGGCACTTAGGTTCGACATGGTGACCGCCGCCAATGAGAGTCGCCCCGGACTGAACCAGGTCCTTCTGGATAATGGTGGTTTTATATGCGACCTGGATGTCCTACACCCGCAAATTATGTGCAAAGCGGGTACACAAAAAAACGTTACCGAGCTTTTGAAACTTATTCTATGGAAAATCTTCAAAACTGGATTAAAACAAGGGTTCGTCCTGGTATATTAACTCGCATATATTTTAATATCCCTAATTAATAATTCCCCTTCTTAAAAACGTATAGTTGATCGATACAATGTATAGTGTGTAAAATCGAAAAATAAGCAGGTTTTTACAACTTTTAGTCAGAAATAATATCACACATTTTTAAACTAAAACTATAATTATGCATTTAGGCAAATCGGCCAAAAACAAAATACAAATGTTTTAACCAAATTTTACCATACTTATGATGCTAGAATTTTATACAATAGAGAGCCTTAAAACTGATTCAGAAAATACAAGGCTAGCATTACAAGGCTAAGAAACTTGTGTAGTTCTCTTTATGATATTTTCCTAAATTCATTTGAATCCTAATTACCGTTTGATTTCATTGTTCAAATAGTGACTCGGAAGCTTTGCCGTCAAAAAATTCGAGTTGGGACTTAAGCATATAAATTTAACCATATATAAACTTTTTTTCTCAGTGTGAGGGTGCATTGTGCCCAAGCGTGATTTGAGGATTTTTGTTTGCCCGAGACGCTCCTGAAAGGGGGCGTGGCGCGTCAAAAGTGACAATCATCTACTGCTATTCCGGAGCGTGTTAACAATTTGTAAACAATTATTGTTTTGCTCTGTGATTGGACGCGCGCTGGCCACTTGAAGTGTCCGCGTTGAGGTTCTTTTATACTGGCATTTCGGTAAACACCAAAAACGACCGTGGGTGGAATGGGGTTGGGTTCATAAGTCTACTGGTAAATATTCCTGCAATTCTTCGGCAAATCTGGAAAACTGTTTAATTGAATGTTAGCTGTAAGTCACCACTGTAGCAGCGTAATTCAGGGTAAATACCAGGGTGATACATAAGTTTAGCTAAAGCTTCCATTAATTTAAGGTCATTATTAATCATTAAAGTGATTCGGTTCATATCAGCCCTCAGCTTACAGACAACAAATTAAACTATAAAGGCTAAAGATTGGGGAATTTAAATTGTAGATTCTAGTAATAAACCACGAATAAATATGGAATCCTCCAATATCAGTCAATATATAAGTGTATTGAAGTAAGGAATTCCACGTCCTGGAAAATGCTGAAATTATATATGTTTGAACGCATATTTATTTTAAAATCGGTTAAAAATGCAAAGTTATTAAATGCACTCGAATATACAGTTGTTTTTTTTATTATAATATTCATATTTTTTGTAGCGAGCTAAATTTAAATGAAGCTGATCTTACGGATTTTGAAAAAAAAATTAAAGCTTGTGGTTTTTTCAGTTAACTTCAATCATGACCCCGTATTGTAGGTATGACCTTGTCGGAAATTGATAAATAAATTTGTTAGATTTTATAGTCGCATTGAAAAACCATCAGCTTAATATTGCACAGATCGTGCGGTTAGGAACGTTGATCATCCATCTAAGACTAACTAGCATTTGGCACGGCAAAAAATTAAGACCATCAAGCAAATGAATGGTGTTTTGTGGTATTTAGTTATTAGCATTCAAATCAACCCTTATTGAGAATTCACACAGGCTTATTATAAGCTGAGGTCAATGAACGTAAAAATGACATCGTGAGTTGAATTTGGCATATATTTAGGGTGACATTTACATAACTTTTTTGTAAAATGTGTATAAAGCCACATTTCAAATAATTTTTATACCCTTGCAGAGGGTATTATAATTTTGGCCGGGATCGGCCGACTATAACTTATAGCTGCCATATAACTGATTGATCGGAAATGCCATAACTTTGGTGTTTTTAAAGTTAGGAAGTTAGGATTTTCTATTGGTTTTATATTTGGCCAATTCATCCGACCTACCAAATTTCATAAGAATCGGCCGACTATATCCTATAGCAGCCAGAATAATCTGAAAGGGTTTTTCAACTTCGGCTCCGCCCGAAGTTAGCTTTCCTTTCTTGCTTTTATTTAAGTTAATTCGTAAACTTTTCTATAATTGTTTCATAACCTGTTTTCTACCTAATCAAAACTCCTGATACTCGGAATAAACATTGTACTTAAAATCTAGGGAAAAATTAAATTTAAAGGCTACAGCTCAGTAGATAAATAAGAAAAACAGTTTACTTCCTAATTTTGATAGTTACTTATTTTGATAGAGCTAGATGGTCTGCCGGCAGGATTGTCAGGAGCAGGTTTTACCCGGTCGGATTTGCCTCATCCTCCTCTAAATGGAATTATTTTCAAAGCAACCAATTTTTCTTTTTGGTAATCTTCTAAAACAATGCCTTTAAACAGTATAAGGAAATACCAACGACAACATCCAAAATGTTGTTAAAAATGTGTTACTCAAAATTATAATACTTTCCAGTTAACAAATAAAACATTTTATATAATTTTACGAAAAAGAAATGTCCACATATAAGGTGAGAAAAAAAATGGATTGCCGACATTTTTTTTCCCAAGTTAAGAAGTGATAAAGTGATATGTGATAAATAAACACAGTTCTTTTTAGAGTAAATCATTCGAAGTAAAAGAAAACGTTCTTTTTAACTTTGATCATAGTCTTGACTGCATTTATTTTGGCAATCGCTTTTAGAGGTACAAGGTCTGGCCAGCAGGACCACATTCTCCAAAGTCACATCCTTCGAAACGTAGAACTTGAGTTCGGCTTGGTATCCGTGGGATCGCAAATGCACTAGTCGTCCGTAATCCAACAGCCGCTTACATTGTTGACCAATCTTTTCCCGCTCCTCGCGACTCAGTCGCTGGTTGTTTGTCTCCACCGGCTGATCGTCCGATGCTTCCAAAGCCTTACGCCGCTCTCGGCTCAATCCCGTACCGCAAACCGCCCAACTGACCATTTTGGTTAGAATAGTAAACTCTCGTGGTCCAATGCCGGATTCCTGCAGAAAGGAACGTCCAACATAGGAGCGCCAGGAACAGCGATGATGGCAGCATAAGGCAATGAGCACATAGTCCGTGGAGGCACCTTTATCTCCCAGTATACATCTCAATGTTAAATCCGTAGCCGCTCCGCAGAGATGCTTCGATAGTGCCACAGTTCGTTGAGTTTTCTTCAGCTCCGGCAAAGCGGAAAGCTTCAGATCGGCAATATCCGCTCGAATGCGCTGCACCAGCTCCTTGTTGGCCACCTTGTTGTCCTTTTTGTGGCGAAGGGACAGCCTGTCGATAAGGATCACTTGTGAGCTAGTCAGTTGCTGATTTTCCAGAACGGTGGCCAAATAATATGCTAATTGCCCTTTTCCAGCTCCAAATTCCACGAAGCTGGTGTGATCCGTGAGCTGCTGATCCCTCTCTAGGATGCCCAGCAAGCTGGAGGCTTGTGTGAGCTGACGCAGCGTTTCCTGGCCGTAGTCTTTTCTATTCAGTTCTTCCTTCAGGGATGCATGTTCCAACTGCAGTGTCTGTATACTAGAATTTATGTGCTTATCATACAGTTCTTTTACTTTGTCTATTAATCCGTAGAACTCTTCGTCCGGCAGCGCGTGAAGCTTAATTTGGTTGAATTTATCCAGTTCCTCGAGTTGCTCCTCCGAATTCTCCCCTGAGTTTACTCCTTTGACGATGTAGGGCAGAGAACTTTCCTGATCCCTTGCATTGCAGATGGTCAAGTGCTTAGCTAGCTTTCGTTTAAAGACGGTGTGTTTGGGATCCAGGGGGCAGGGAATTCGATCCTGGAAGGAATCGTCCTCAGATTTTTTATCCGGATTCGAGGGCGAGATGGTGGGCGGGGCATGTGCCCCGCAAAAGGGGCTGCCCTTGTTGGCAGTCATCTTGCAGCGGCGCTTCTTGCGTGGGACCCAGTATGAGCAGGTGGTAGTTACAGGGTCATCCTCCTTTGCGACGGTCATCTTCGGTTTCTTGGCTGCCATTCAGGTTAAATAAAATAAAATAACGAAAAAAACTGAATTCACAGCTCGTGGGTAGCAGTGAGACCAATCCTGGAGAGATTTAAAACGTATTTGCAAACAAATAAAATAAACACTTTGATAAAACCTTGTTCCCACTAGGGATTTGTTTGCATTCGTGTGTTAAGTTGGACACAACCCTTTTTTCGACAAATAAATTTGATTTAAAAATTAACAATATATTTTCCTATTAGGAAATTTTGACAAATTAAAAAAAATATATATACAATTTTGCAATTGGTATTCAGTATTTTTGAAGTAATATAACAAAGTGATGAGTTTGTCTTATCTAGAAATTGCAGAAGAATGTACAGTGCTTAATGCCAAAAAATGAGTTTTATAAGATTCTGTGGCATACAAATTATACAGTATTTAGATTTTTATAAAAAAAAGTATTTCTGAAGTTATTAGAAATAGGACAGACGGGCGAGGCTAGATCGACTTGACTATTGATCCTTATGTCTCCTTTACCGTTTTGCAAATTTCTGAATTAAATTTAATACCCAATTAGCAAGGGCATAAATATACCAAAACTTTCCAAACTAATTACCGATAGTGCCATCGCTAGCGTGCCACCTCTAGAAAAGCAAGCAAAGAAGAGAAGCCGCGCTGGAAAATCGTTTGTCGACAATAAACGCAAAAACCCACTGAAAACCATAATAAAAAGACTTTTAACTGCATTTATCAAGCAATACATATAATTTGCAATGTAAGTAAAGTGGACGTGTGAAGAACAGCAGTCAGGAATGGGAAAATGGACGTCGACATGTGCGCCGGCATTTTGAAATGTTGGTTGTACTTTAATAATCTGCGATTACTATAAGTTAAATTTGTTTTCTGCAGGGCCCTTGTAAAACCAAAATCAGAACTGACGCCGGAGGAGCTGGCTCGCCAGGAGGAGGAGGAGTTCAACACCGGTCCGCTGTCCGTGCTAACGCAATCCGTGAAGAACAATACCCAAGTGCTCATCAACTGCCGCAACAACAAAAAGCTCTTAGGAAGGGTTAAAGCCTTTGATCGCCACTGCAATATGGTCCTGGAAAACGTCAAGGAAATGTGGACGGAGCTGCCGCGCACCGGAAAGGGCAAGAAGAAGGTGAAGCCCGTGAACAAGGACCGCTTCATATCGAAGATGTTCCTGCGCGGCGACTCGGTGATCCTGGTACTCAGGAATCCCCTGGCCACGGCGGCCGGAAAATAGTCTACCATAGCGATAGCGATAGAGTAACCAATAACCACCATCCACACTCAATAAATCCGAAAACCGATTCCTTTCCCAAGTTTGAACCATTTATTTCAACAGACGACACAGACAAGTATCAAGTTCTAGTTTAACAAGAAAGGAATGCAAGCTTCGGCAAGCCGTTATTAGCAGTCATTACAAACGACTACATTTCTATGCCTATATTGCTTAAAACAATGAAGCTATGTCGATTTTGGACTGCATTGTGCCATCGTTTCTATGGCAGCTATAAGGTATTGTCGGATTTAAATTTAATTAGACCGTAATTCCATAATACTTAAATATTACCAAATCCCAAAAAATACAAAAAAAAAACATTTTTTTGAAAATTTGTTTTTTGAAAATTTGTTAATATAGTCGCCCGATCTGGCTCGTTCCGCCTTTGCGTGGAAACGGACGGACGGACGTACAGACGGACATGGCTAGGGCGACTCTCCTGGTGATGCTGATCAAGCAAATCTATACTTTATAGGGTCGGGTCACTGCGTTGCAAACTTTTGACTGAAATTATAATACCCTCTGCAAGGGTATAAAAATGTTTGTAGGAGTTGTATACCAATGCACACAGAAAAATGTTTTCGCGAAAGCGCTGACTCTGTATAGTCATCGTCTTATTTATACTAGCATGTCTTTTAATTTCAAAGTTTTGCTTCTCTGTTCGTGTTATATTAATAACAATGATTTAAAGGTTATTGTCTTTATAATCTGATGATGAATCTATTTCATAGTTTGTCTATAAGTAATTCAATAGTTTTACGTAAAGTAAGGTTATTTTAATATCCAACCCTAATTGACTCCTCAAAAAACGTTTACCTCTTAATTATAAATATATAACACCATATATGAATATAGTGTTATTCACTTACTAAAATTGTAAAATTGGTATAACTGATATACCAATAATTTAAAAATCTTTTTTGAGATCATACCTAGTTTTCAAATCGTACCATTTGTTTAAATTTATGCCTTTTGTTTCTAACTCCATCACTAAGCGTTCTCTTTTTTTTTTTACCTTTTTTCCTAACCTTTATCTTCTTGTTTTTTTGCTAAAAATGCATAATTTTATTTGATTTGAATATTTGAATAGTCTCCGAATGGGCAGAAAACTATTGCAAAGTTCAACGAAACACATTATTAATTTCCTGAAAGTTGCTGGTGCAGTTTGGGTACATAGTCATCGTACTGGGCTTGGTAGAAAGTGCCGGCGATGGGATTTCCTAACTGATGCTTTTTGGCGAACTTGGCGGCGTTGAATTTCGGTCGGTCTTTGCGGGATTTATTGCTCACGCGCTCCTCGTCGAACTCAAGCTTGCCGGACTGTTTGTACAGCAGGAAGACGTAGCGATGCAGACCCGTTCCTTGGGGAGGACCGGAGCCAATGTATTCGGCGATCGCCTCGCCGCTGGCCAAATCATTACCGGCGATATTGACCAGGACCCAGTGCTTAAACTCGCGGAACTTGGGCTCCGCCCGACTGGGTGCATCGGGGTCGGTCATGATGAGGGTATAGAACTCGCCCGGCTGTGCGTCCCACTCGACAGTCGGTTGGTCCTTAACCTGAGTGGGTGTTAGCTCCACCCCATCCTTGGCCACGAGGTTGTTGCTGTAAGTGACCTTTAGCAAAAAGTTGTTTACATTTTATTTGCTTTAGAACTCTAAATGGTGTTTCACGGTTGCTTTCTTTCTCTACATTACTTATTAGATAAATAAATTACAATTATATTTTACTTCTGATAAATTTATTTGTAATGTTGTTATAAACTAGAAAGATAGTGAAATATAATATGCGATTTGGCTCAACTTTTTTTATATTTACTCAAAAAGCAAATAGTTATTCTAAAGCACTAATTTACACGCTTTCTTTGGAATATATGCACTAAATAAATTTCAAGTTTGTGACCTTTGGATCAGAATGTTGTGGCAAGTAAAATTATTAGTTTTCATTTATTTCATTTGGGAGTAATTGCAATCAAACAAAATTTTAAAACATCAGTGGCAAGAATCCAAAGCACGGCTTAAAATATTTCATTTTAGATTGCCAAGTTTTTAAACACCGTTCATTTTTTATTTATTTTTTTTTTGATAATGTGTGAATAGTTTTGTAGGTTGCCTCACCTTTAATAACTGGTTTGGTGGCTCGGGGATGACATCAGGAACCACTTGATGGGTTCTAAAAACCTCCTCCAAGGAACCAGCTTGGACAGTCAGCAAGTAGCTCATCAATGGTAATAGTACCAACAGCATCTTTATCGTTAGATAAGATAAAAATGAAAAGAAAACCTTTTAACAATAGAGATCTAACCCTGAGGAAGGCCTGTTGGCAACTAAAACCAGTTTGCTGTGATGCCACACTTTTAAAAATAAGCTGAAAGCTTTTTATTTTATAAACAGCTGGGAAAAAGCGTTCTCAGAATAGTAATTAACGATTTCTTTGTTTAAAGTCACGCTTTAATGAATATATATGCATTCAACTTAAATTGTAAACAATTTTTTTTGCTAGAATCTGTGATTAGTTAGGATAATTGGTAAATTATAAAACCATGGTTGAAGCAAAATGATCAAAGGTTTCTAATTAATATTAATATTAATACAAAATAAATAAGTAGTGTTTATTTACTTTATGTGTATTTAAATTATTCTAATTGTTTTTTAAAATTTAAGATGAAAATTCTTCTTGTCTCGAAAAATTACCATAGTTAAGACTATTATTATTTTATTTTTACAGACTAATTTGGTTGGATTTGGAGTCAAGTAACAAGAACCTAATCAAAAATTTATAAATTCAATTCTTTTTAACACTAAAGACTTATTTTTGGAATCAGGGGAACTAGCTACTTCTTGCCGGAGAGTTGTTTGTACAGCTTGGGCACGTATTCATCCCACTGAGCCTGGAAAAAGTTGCCAGCAATGGGATCGCCCAACTTGTATTTGGTCATGAAATTTGGCGGTGCTGAAATTGGCTCGCTTGTCGCCGCTCGTCTTCGGGATTTTAGGCTCGGTACAGGTGAGCTTCTGGGACTGCTTGTAGACCAAGAAGACGTAGCGATGGAGGCCGGAGCCCTGCGGTGGTCCTGAGCCCACATAGGCGGTCAAAACCAGGCCGTTCTCAATTTGGTTGCCTGGAATATTGACCACCAGCCAGTGGTGCCACTCGCGGAACTTCGGATCCTTGCGACTGGGTGCATCCGGATCGGTGAGGATCAGCGTGTAAAGGGCGTTCGAATCCGCATCCCACTCAACCCTGGGCTGATCCTTCACCTGCGTGGGCGTCAGTTCTCCGCCCATGTCCACCACCTCACCGCCGCCATAAGTAACCTGGATGTACACAAATATGTGGCATTCGAGATTGCGAGGAATGTATGGCTGAGCTTACCTTAAGCAAATTAGTGGGGCACGTTTTCAAGATATCCGGAACGATTTTGTGTTTCGAAAAACACACGGAGGCCTCGGTCATTTTTGGCAGATTAAGTATTAATTTATTTAAAATTTTAAATGTCAGTGTTGTTCGTTTGAATTTCCAATGTAATCATATAGTACCGACACTTGACTCAAATATGTCTTAGTGAAGGCCTTAAGGGTTTACACCACTGTAGCCCTTTGCCCTTTTTTTAGACAAGAAGGAGGGGGAGTAAATGAATGAAACTTGGGGATGTTGTTAATCATGTATTAAAGTGTATAAAATAATTTTTCTATTAAAAACAAGGAAGCAAAGCTAAATTCGGGCGGAGCCAAAGTTGATATACTCTTGCAGAATATTCTGTAAGTTATGGTATTTCTAATCGTTCAGTTATATGGCAGCTATAGGACTTAGTCGGCTGCTCCTTATGAAATTTGGTAGTTCGGATTAATTGGCCAAAAATAGAACCCATAGAAAAACCCAACTTCCTAACTTTACAAACACCAAAGTTATGGCGTTTACGATCAATCAGTTATATGACGGTTATAGGATTCAGTCGTCCGATCCCGTTCCGACGTATATACTGCGTGCAAAGGAACTCCTAAAATCTACATGCAAAAGTTTTAATTCGATATCTTTTAACCTGAGAGACTAGTTCGCGTAAAAACAGACAGACGGATATCAACTCAAGACGCTATCCTGATCAAGAATATATATACTTTATAGGGTCGGAGTGTCTCCTGCACTGCCTTGCACAGTTTTGACCATAATTATAATACCCTCTGCAAGGGTATAAAAATTCAAAATGGCGGCGATATGGGATATGAGACGTATTTCGTGGATATGCCTTCACGGCATGCAGACTAAGTGGTGTAAATTTGAACTAGGGATTTTTTAAAATATTGATTCTTCTTGTGAATTTTGCGAAGGTTTGAAAAAAACAGTCGAAATTTCCCTGAAAAAGTGCAGTTTTTTGTTGATTAAAAATCGCGTAATTTATTTATTAGAAAATCCGTACAAATTCCTCTGCGTATTTGCGTTCTGCAGATGTGGTCAAAATTTCAAGAGAAAATTTTGAAAATTGCACGAGTTGCGGCCATTTCCAAAAACGTGTTTTCGAGAAAAACGCCTTAAAAGAATTGACATGTCATATCATCATACCGGGCGCTCTTCCGGAGCAATTCCAATTAAGGTTCAAAACTATTTTTTCCGCCTAATTCTGATTTTTCCGTATTATAGGATAGTTCAACTATATTTTAAGCCAAAAAAATCGATTTTTTGAAAATTATTTAATGGTTCCAACAATTAGGAAAAATAAAGTTATGATTTAATAAAGTTCTAAAGAAGGACTCCAAGAAAATACTGTAAAATGGAAACAATATAGAGGCAAGAGTTCTTATATGACCTTCTTTTTACCAGCAAAACTAACTCCTATTTATATTTTATCTGCCCGTTTTATTAAAGCTTGCAGTTCCTTTATAGATTAATTTAAAATTATCTCATCTTCGTGGCCTGGCGGGCACCATGTGAGATGACTTTTATAAGGGCTGGGACATCCGCACTCCAGCTGGCTGTGAAGAAGTTTCCAGCCACTGGATATCCCAGTTTATATTTCCTTGCGAAGTCTTTCGTGTTGAATCCACTGCGTCCCTTAACCGAGTGCTTGGGCAGTTTTGGGAAGTTGAACTTGGTATAGTCCCTCTGTTTGTAGAGCAGGAACACGAACCGATGGGTCCCGGTCCCCACCAGCGGAGTGGCTCCCATATATCCTGCCCGCACATCGCCTAGCGCCAGTCGATTGCCGGGGATGTTAAGCACCAGCCAGTGGAGGAACTCCCGGTGGGTGGGCGTTATGACGTTGGGTACATCCGGATCTACCATGAGCAGGGTGTAGTAGTTTTCCGGTGCTGTGGGCCATTTTAAGGAGGGTTCATCGCGCACTTGCATGGGCTCCAGTGTTTTTCCACCATGTGCTGATACATGACCGTGGTATGTAACCTTCGTGGGAAACAAGCGAATTGATTTCTTAGACAAAGAAAAAAGCTAGTTTAAAATTATTCAAGCTATTCGTAAGTAAGTAAGCTTTATTATCCCACGCGGCTGTACCTACACTTTTTATACCCGTTACTCGTAGAGTAAAAGGGTATATTGTATTCGTGCAAAAGTATGTAACAGGTAGAAGGAAGCGTTTCCGACCCTATAAAGTATATATATTCTTGTTCAGGATCACTAGCTGGTCGATGTAACCTGTCCGTCCGTGAGATCTCGAAACTATAAAAGCTAGAAGATTGGCATTTTGCAGCAGATTTTAGGAGTTCCTACGCAGGCAAGTTTGTTTCAAAAGAGGGCCACGCCCCTTTAACGCCCAATCGCTTATATACGATTTTATTTAAATATAAATTTAAATATTTCGGAAAAGTAAAAATGCAGTTTTATTGTGTTTATCAATACCTATCGAAATGTGAAGAATTTTTCAAATCGGACCATTCGTTTAAAAGTTATCGCGATCAAAGTTTCTATCTCCATCTCCTCTCCTTTTACCTGAGTAACGGGTTTATTATGGCCGACTATAGCGTTCTCTCTTGTTTGATTTCCAAATATTAATTTATTGAATTGGTACTAAACAAATCCTAACGAATACAAATTTGATCGTTATATTTATATTAATTATATTTTAAAGATGTTCCTAATTTTTTTGAGTTAATTATTTTCTTTTATATTATGAGTAAAAGGGTATATTGTATTCGTGCAAAAGTATGTAACAGGTGAAGCGTTTCGACCCTATAAAGTATATATATTCTTGTTCAGGATCACTAGCCGATTTGTTAGCTTCCGTATGAACGCTGAGATCTCGGAAACTATAAAAGCTAGAAGATTGGCATTTTGATGTAGATTTTAGGGTTTACCAGCGCAAATTTTTAAAAATGGTGCCCCCCCCCCCCCCCCCCCCAAACAAAAAAACCTGGAAAAAGTTTTGATGCTATTATGAAATTTTTTTGATATGTATTTGTTTCGTCAATACCTATCGATTGGCCAAATAAAAGTTTGCCACGCCCACTCTAACGCCCAAAACCCATTAAACACTTAAATTTCCGCCTTTCATGGCGTATACAATAGCGCCATCTAACGGATGACTTTGGAACAGCTGGCCAAGGTGCTCAACAGAGTCAACGTTAATTCTCGATAAGGATTTCTGTTAAAGGAAATTGCGATGGCTTTAATTTGTCAATACCGAACTATATCCCAAGAACTTGCAAATCAAATCAACTTAGCCAAATTGGAGGTGTTCCTGGGTCCGTTTTAACATAAAAATCGGGAGCTAATTCGAGCGGCGAAAAAAAAAAAAGAAGGAATATTTTTTTAAGTTGTTTAGCTGAGTAACGGGTATCTAATAGTTGAGGCACTCGACTATAGCGTTCTCTCTTGTTTTGAAATTGATTTTTGATTACTCACATTGAGAAACTCCTGGGGTCCGATCTCTATTAAATCTGGAATCACATCTAGGGTCCGCATGATCTTGCTAACTTCCGTGTCCGACTGATGATCATTTGCCCTGGTAAATCTCAGGCCCAGACTCATACCAAATCTCGAGAAGAGAGCAATCCATATGATGGTCCACATAGTCTCGCAACTTATTTACTGACTAAAGAACTAAGACTTCCTGCCCTTAAATACCTAGTCCATCTAACAGATGGTTCTTACCTGACCAATTGAGCAAAACAGCTGTCAGTACCATTAAGTTTAGCTAATACACCATTCGGTGTTCTCCTGAAACTTTATAAAATAATTGGTCGTGACGCCGGGCAGTTAGTGGTCTACCAACCCTCATCACTTGCGTGATGGCGAGTTCTAAAAAAACATGCAATACAATATCAGTTAGTACCTCGTTTAGTTGACAGACTATTAAGCTAAGTGCCGCTGACTTTTTCACATGCAAATCCCGATTACACTTCCCTTTTAATTTGATTTATTAAATTAATTTATATATATTTTGTATATAATTTTTTATTTATGCATAAACCGCAGAAAGGTAGTATTTATGCGTAAATAAAAAATTATACACAAGATATAACTTAATTTAACACAAAACAATAAACGCCAATGGAACCCACATATGTATGTATAAGATCCCACTATCTATAAAAATATCTATATAATTAATTGATTAATTATTTTTGTGACAAACAATTTAATCAATTTAATTAATGTATCAGACAAAATGAAATATTTTATAATCCCGAGCATAAGGTGCGTTTAATTCAATGAAAATAACCCAAGCACACCCTCATATAAACAACAAGATTTTTTGATGTTTTTAAGTTTTGCATTTTTAATAAATTAAATAAATATTAATTCAATTCAGTGTGATTTTGATCGATTTGTGACGGAATGACGTAGGCAAAAAGAAAAAGAGGCAATGAGAAAGAAGATGGTATGAAGAGGGGAAAATCAGGCTAAGTGGGGTGTGGTTACAGCTGAAGAATGGCTAAAACTCTCGCGTGCTTAACCCTTAACGACTACAATTATGGCCTGGGCAGGTTCCGGTTCCATTTGGTCTGTGTGACTCGCAGTGATCCCTCCTGGGAGGGACCACACATATCCTTGGTATGTACAATGGGGCGATTGATTTTCCCTACTTAAGAGGACGAGCTGTAGCTGGACGAAGAGCCCGAGGATCCCGACGAGGATCCCGAGGAGTAGGACGACGAGCTGCTGGGATGGTAGGAGCTATAGGCCAGGTTCTGCGAGTCCCAACGGGCATAGGGTCCTCCGCTCATGGGCTCCCAGCTGCTGGGATCGTAGGAAGAGGCAGTGGTGCTGGGCACTCCGTATTCACTGGCCGGAACTGGCGCGGGCATGGGCACCATGTTCATCTTCATGCCTCCCAACTTCTGGATGAGGTTGTAGATCAGGAAACCCAGCACCAGCTTGATGGCAATCTTGGACAGGATCAGAGCCTTGGTGGCCTTCAGACCGATGAGAGCCAGCAGGATGGGCATGATCACCTTCAGCTTGAACTTCATCAGCAGCAGCAAGGGCAGGAACAGCTTGTCCTTGTTCTTCTTCTCAGCGCGACCTGAATAATATTTCTAGATTAGCTTGTATTAAGGGTCCCACTCCCTTGACTACTGACCCTCCTCCTTGGGCAGCTCCAGATCGAAACCGCGGTCCGAGCGATAGGTCATCACGGAGCCGGCGAAGAAGGTCTGCGGCAGCTGCAACCTCATCTCGTTGGTGTTCAGAATGCGACCCAGACGATCCACAATGACCTTGTCGATGACGTCGTCGTTCAGGGCACGTCCGCTGACCTCCTCCTCCACGTTGGCCACCGTGTCCAGGTAGCTGAGCACCTTCTCCTTCAGGCAATGCATGGCATTGGCATGGAAGCACTTATCCACAATGGTCGAGATCAGCTCGTCGGAGCTGTGGATGCGCGGGGTCACCGCATTCTCAATGGCAGCTCCGGACACAGAAGTTGAGGCCACCAGCAGTAGCGCACAAGCGAACGCGAGCAAGGATGTGAAACGGGAAGCCATTGTGTTTCCAGTCGAGTTAATTGCAATTAAATATTAAGTTTTGACACTACCAGAGCGCGTAGTGTTCACTGTGGAGTCGGTGCGGCGACAATGTTGGATGATTTGCCGATTGGTTGGGGTTTTATACTGCCGCTCCCCGAGAGCGTCAAAAAGACCCGTGCTGGTTTTTTGGAGTGCACAATTCGGTTTTGGACAGCCCAACGCAGCAAGTGACGAGCGACGAAAGTCAAACCACGGGCCAAGTCCACGGAAAGCAAGTGGCCAAAGTTTTTCACAAAAAAAATAAACGAAAAGAAAACAAGAACGCTGTGGCGGAGTGTCACGAATATTAAATACCCGTTTCTTTACTGCAGAGATATATTGAAATTTCATATCACAAGCCCTAAAGCTACTCAAGTTTTACTTCTCGATCGCGATCTTTTAAACTCAATCACTGATTTAAGGCGTTTTTATATTGTGTATAGAAGAGAAAATAAAAAAAATGTAATGTAAGTGTAAGGATGGGATATCAAATTTGGTGCCCTGAAAAAGTCCTTTTAGGTTTAATAAGAAACAGTTAGAAAATATGAAATAGCGATCATCAACTTATTATCTGATTTTTTATTTTTTATTTATATGATAATATGCTATTGTAAATTTAGATGGTTGCCAAACGAAATTTAAAATTTGTTAGAACATTAATTTATTCTGGTAGTAGTGAACTAAAATTTGGTTTGTGGGGAGTGCGGCGAAATTCATTCCCTACATATATCTACATATCTTCCCTACATCACAAACATAAAAATCACATAAAATGAGCTTAATCTAGCAACATTTTGAGTTAGAAATTGGTAAATCCTCGAGGTATTCTAATATATTTGTCTAAATACGATATACCCTTGCACTTCTTTTACCCAGCCCTAAAACAGTAGCCTCTCCTCTGTTAACTGGGTTGCCCCTCAAGCTTTCTCGCTTTCCATATTGGCCTCAGACACCTAACCCTCCCACCAGCCTAAGTTGCATTATTGACGCCTCGATGGAAATAACTTTTGTTGGATATTAGTATGCAGCCCCATTACTCTTACGCGACCGTCCACAAGAAAGCCAAATCGAAGACACGTACATACTTCGGCGTATTGTGTCAAATTTCGATACAAGAAATCAGTACGGAACTCAACTACGATTTGGTATTGACTTCCCACTGGATTTAATTCGTTTCTTTTTCATTTTTGTACACGGAACTGTTTTTCGATTTTGCAGCTGCTTCAATTATTATTTTGTTTGCTTTTCTCAGATTACGAAATAGATTTTCGTTTTTATTTGTGCCACTTATAATTAGGTGACACGCTTTTTAATGATTTACATAAAAAGGGAGTTCCTGTCCATGTAAGTCGCCATTTTACTCAATGGGTAAATACATTAATTGAATAAATTCAAATACTTATGTTGAGTATTTAAAATTGTGTAAGGCTTACAAGTTAATAGGGAAAATAGAGTACATTAGTAATTGTTAGATTTCTCAATTAAATTCTTATTTAACTCGAACTTAAAAATGTAGATAAGCCATTGATTTAGTTTAATATTTACCTAATAATATTCTTCCTTATATAACAATATAAATTTATCGAATTTTAAACCATCTATTAAAGTGGGAAAAACGTTAACGTTTTAATGGCAGCATGTAAATATATATAAAACTATAATTTTTACTTGATATAGAACACAATAGGTTGCTGAATTTACCAAATAAGACGACCTACTTCATTTGTTTGACGTGTTTGAAAAATAACACTCTTTAGACAACGGCACCAATATTACACAAGCAAACATCTCCTTATTTTGCTTGCCAAAATCATTGAAATCATAGATTACCTAATGGTCAGTTTAAATAATTCAAAAGGTGTCTCTACTGCGTTTATACCAGCGACATGTTATTTTTATGTGTAGCACTCGTATCCTACGTAAAAGAAATTGGACAGCTTTATGTTTATTTCACTAGCGCCACACTTTTGTTCGGATCGTGCCAAAAAAAGATTACGGTACGATACATTTTCATAAGCTCGTGGCTTGGCTTTAACTCGATGCTGACGATGATGTGTGGTGGTGTGCTGGCCAAAACAACGTCCTTATGCATGCCAAGCGTCTTTGAAAGCACCGCCACCTGCCCAGGTGGCTGCCATAACACACGAATTCCAGTAAAACTCCTGCGACACCAGTTCATTCGCCTGATAAATTAGCTTATGGTAAATTCTGTGAAAATGTCAGCAACGAGAGGCCAGTGCCCGAAACTGTCTGCATTAAGCCACTTTTCACACTTTCTTGGCTCTCAAAACATACATGCTTGGCAAATTGCTGCTTGACCCTCGGTAAGAATTCAATTTGGGTCCAATGAAATGTATTTATATTATCTCATCTACAGGATGAACATAAAATAATAAAGCTTTACAAAATAAGTTGATTGGAGTGCAAGAAAATTGTTGAAAGATTTTGTTTTCAATAGAAAGTGGTGGTGTTTTTTCCATTTCATTTAAAATGGTTCAGATTTTGCAGATGTTTTTAACGCAATTTATAACCATTGCAACAGAATGTCCCTTTTTTCCCAATCAGTTTTATAAATTTTAAAACATTTAAGTTAAGCCAATTACTATTTTTCAGAAGCCCGTTTGATGTAGCGGTACGAATTCGGGGAAATCGAAAAGATTGTTCCGAAAGTCAATATTTTTGCGAGTTTCGGCAAAGACCTTACGCGTTTGAACGTAATCAAAACTGAGTCTATTTTTTATATTGTGTCTATTTTTAATTTATTTCCCCGTTTTCATTTGGGCCACTTATCGATTTGTGTCTACAGAGACTTATATGCCGCAGTTAACGGCATTCGCAGTTGAAAATGTCCCTGATCTATTGGCCTTTGGCCTTCTTTTCTGTTGACGAAAATTTAGAAAGACTTTCACTCTCTGACGCTTGGCAACTTTCGCACAAGTGAAAAGAGGAAATTTAAATTTTTAAATTATGAGCAGTTAATCAATTTAATCGACTCTTCCAGCAGGGCCTTAAAAGCGACTTGAGTGGAATATTTAATTAGATTTGCTGCCGAGGGTCGGCGTTTGCAATGGATTAAATTTGGCTAATTAGGACACAATTGCTGTGCCGGCGATGGCTTATACATATTGTATGCCAAGTGAAATTGGCCGAGACTTTGGGAACATCGCCAGAGGGTGGAAATGTTAATTTGGCCTGCTGGCCTAAGCATACAACCGTTGCGGTCTTAACCACAGGCTGTTTTTGGTTAAGCGCCGTGGGTTAATCTTTAATCTTGACTTAAATGTTGACCTCCGACCATGTTCTTTAAGAAATGATATCGAATTTAGCATATTCAAGGCATTTATTTTGCTACTTTATTTTGGTGCTTTGCTTCTCTGTTTTCTTACTCTCTTGTTTTCAATAAATAGTTAATAAATATTATAAATAAAGTCTAATGAAGTGCGCAGCGCAGGTGAGATGGAAAATGGCCCAAAGTCACAGAACATTTCTAACAATTAACAAATAATTTTGTGCTTTTGAGACCACCTGTTGGCTTCAAACTGCTCTGCTCCTCTTGGTTTCCGGGATTTGTGTTTGAGGCTTAGGCGTAGGCCTGATAGGCCAGGGTTTGGGCCGACTTCTGGGGCTGCTCCACAACGGGAGCAGGAACAGAGCCAAAGGTGCGACCGTCCCAAGGACCATGGGCGGTGATGTGGGCGGTGTGGTGATGATCATGCGCAATCTAAGGGCAGAACAATGTGAAATAGATTGAATTTAAAAATAATATTTTGACTTGATGTTCATCATAGATATTCTAAATGCTAGTGTTGTTTGGGTAGTCAGTTTTGTGGTTTAGTTGGGAAGCGGGAGAGTGTGGGCGAGGGTTCTGGCTCGACTTACCCTGCTGCTGCCGCCCTCTAGACTTCCTATACATACATGTACTACATATGACACTTAATTGCAATAAAGCTTGCCTCGAACTTCGAACTCCACGCCCAACATCATCCCACCACACAAAACGCATACTAATTACCACATCCAGCGAATGCCTAGAAGACAATTGGAGATGGGTTTTAATATCATGGTCGGCTTACCTTTTTGCACAATTGGAAAATGGCCAAACCAACCGAGACAATGAAGGAGAAGAAGCCCAGAGCCAGGGCATTGAATGCCTTGATCTTCAGAATGCCAATGGCCATGGGGATTACTGTGATGGCCTTCAGCAGGATGAGCACCAGGATGGGCATGGCCAGCTTGCGGAGACGATGCTTCTTGCCTGTAATTTTTGGAGGGTTGCGGGTCAGTAAGTGCTAACCAATCGGTGTGGCAAAAGGCATGCGGAAAGTGAACCCACCCTTCTTGAAGATGTTGCCCTTCTTACCCCTGGCTTCGACGTCGGTGCCCTCATCGCCTTCGTCGCCATTCAGCTGGAGGTTCAGGCTCAGCTGGTTGCTGGCCAGATTGCGGGCCGACACGGTGACCTTGGCGTCGGCCAAGGGCAAGTCCATGCTGACATCGTGTCCCCGGATGTAGTTCTCAATGGCATCCACGAATCCATCGGCACTGCTGGCACGAGCCTCGCTGATCGGGGTGGTCTTTTGGCCATTGGAGCGCACCTCCAGGTTGGAAACCTTTTAATACATTATAAGTTTAGTTTACATAATCACTAAAATTTAAAGTTCGGCCAGATTTTATGTTTTTTCCTGAGATTTTATGAATTTGCTAGGTGTTTAATTTGTAATATGATTTTTGGTGAAAAAGATTTCATATTGATATTAGTAATATATTTTACTGAACTAGCTCTTATGAATTATTAAAATTTGTAATTAGATAAATCTCCTATTATAGCTTCAAATCAAGATCAAAATGTCTATCTTAAGATGCAGAAAATAAACAACGCAATATGGGTTTATAGCTGATTGAAATGGATCCTTTCTATTCAGAAACCTATCTTATCTCCACTGTGAGCTCACCTGGTAGCTGTCTTTGCTCATCACATTATCCACGAACCGCATGGCCCGCTCTTTGATGCAGGCCATCGAGTCTTGGCCGCTGGCGCACTTGGTCTGCTCCTCGGCGATGAGTCGCTGCAGCTGCTCCGTGGAGCCACCTGCCGCCTGTCCCACTGCCACAAAGGCCGCCACACCGACAATCACAAGGAGCAACTTGGCCATTTTGCTGTTTATGCTGTTTGTTCAGGTTCGTCGCTCGCCGCTGGTTAACACACAACTCGCCTCTGTGCTGGCACAATTGCGTTTAATAATCGTTTTTCTATTGTTCACGTTTTTTATACTCACTGGATCTTTAACTCGTTCGCTGCCGAATGGCTGGGCGAAAGAAATGGCCGGAGAAGACATGAATGAAACGTACGGCGACAGAGCCGCTCCAACTTTGTTATTTTTGCCTGTGTGCGTGCCTCGGCGCACCACGTGTCGTATGCTTAATGTGGCTTTATTTCGAACGCGTGCCGGTCGCATCCAAGAGTTTTCTATGTGGGTGGATGGCTGCACTCAAAATTATTTAACAAAACAACCTGACATATGTCTTTTGCTATAGAATTTTGGTTCTTTTTACCTTTTTTATTTCTGGAAAGGTTGATAAATACATTATTCAATTATTTGTAAATACGGCCATGTCCATTTGGATGTTTGTTCATAAGTCTGTATAAAGGTCAACAATTTGGGAACTACAAGAGCTGAGGAATATCGATGACACATGAAACCTTTTAAGCTGCCAACCTAAATAAGCTTAAAATAAAAATATTACATAGATATCAAAACTTTGTTACATTTGACACATTTTTAAGTAAGATTAAATAAAAGAATAAAGAATAAAAAGAAAATTATTTTGAATCTCTCTTGTATTTTATGTTGTTTCAAGATTTTTATAAGTGTTGATTTCTTTAATTGTTGCTTTTGTAATTGACAATAAATAAAGAATTTAATTCCAATAATAGCTATTAAAGAAAAGACAATACTTTTTAAAATGTCGATAATAATAAATATATAAAATAATTATCTTAAAAATATTTCACAAATTAAGTTTATAAAGTTTATTTAAAAACCGGTTCACAGTTTTTTTCCTAACTGTAGGAATGCCAATCAACAGTCTGCTCCTAGATTATGAAGTGCCATCGAGGAAGCAAAGTTGGGGACCATTTACTGATTGAATTTGGTGACAATAAATTTGCCTCCTCCCCTCTTACTTTTGGTAATTAGCTAGAATATTTGGGACGCTTCTTGTTATTCCAAAACAAAAGGCTTCAAGTCCTTGTTTAACTAGTTGACCTAAGTAAACTTAGCGCATCCTAATGACAAGGAAGAACCAATTTAAGAAACTCAGCTGAAAGCAGAATTTTTCACTTTGTTTATTAAGAATTTCTTAATGGAAAGGGGAATAGAGAATATGGCATATAAAGTTACGAAGTATGAAAAAAAGTTTGTAATAACCATATTTCTTCTCTCCTCTTTTCTTGTTTTTACTCTTAGATATTTACCAGGTGTACCTCCTGGCTCTTTTCAAACTGAAAATCTATTAGCAGGCCTTTAAAAAGTTTTGATTGGCCATAATGAAAAATATTATTTTTTCTTAATTAATAATCATAGCATTGTAATGGGAGGAAATCCCAGGGCCCTCCTGTGGTCATAAACCGTTTATTGGACACAGAAAACTAGCAGTTTAAGTATCGCAACACATAATTTTATACAGCCGGGCACGCCAAATTGCGCAAACTAATTACGGCACTCAAATCATAATAATAATTATTAATTGGGCAAGGAATATGGAAACGGCTCAATGGACTTTGGTTGGTCGGTGGCCAAAAAGAGTGACCGCCTAAATGTCAATGAATAGAAAGTGTTTTTCCTTAGCGAAAGCGAAAGTGACATGTCCACCTCCGCTTCGCCGTTTAATCAAAGTCACGCGCTGAATTTCGAAATACGGGTAAAATATGAATCTCGTGCATTGATTACCCGTTGTTCGCCATGAAAATTGATTTGACAGTGTTTCTCTGCCATTTTTCAGTTTTCGATTGTGTCGTTTGGTCAAAAGTTTCACCATTTCATTGGCGGACAATTTGCCATTCCGGTCGCATTTCTTTTTCGAGCCAATGAAATTGGAAAACTTTTTCATATTCCAAATTGTTGCGTAGAAACGATGGCCGAGCAATGGCGGCCAAGTGCATGCCGTTAAATATAAATGAAGTGTCGTCGCTCAATGGTGTTATTGTTTTTCAATTTCAGGTTTTCTGCTGTTAAATTCACGTTCTTTTTTGTTGGCGCCATTGCCATTTTGCATTTTTTCACGCCGTCGCCACCGACATTTTAGCTAGAAGATGTGTGTTTGCGGCAGCTTTCCAACCCACCTGCGCCGGGTGGTGCGGTGGTTTTGTTGGGTGGCTATTGGCAATTGATATGACCGCACCACCAGCCATTGATTTTCTCTCTGGGTTGGACAGAAACCAGCAAGTAAGAAAAGAATGCAATGATTAAATTGTTCCATTTGGCTTTTAAATTGTTTTGTACCCAGTGGCGACCGCCAATAGAATCTCCTGAAAGTATGCTAAAATATATAATATTGATATGCTATAAACACAGTAATTTTATTTTTATTAATTTTAAGACAACTAAAACTTTAATAGCATAAAATTAATTCCTAAATTACTAATAAAAATTAAATGACTTAAATAATATTTATTATTGTTATGCCTTATCTTTAAACTTACGTTTTACCTGATATATTTTTGTACGTTGAACAGAGTTACTTATTTATAGTCCTAGCTTAAATAAAATGATATAAAAACACATAATTCTAACACCTGAAGACCCCTTTCCCTTCTATTACCCCAGGTATTTGCAGTATAGAGAAGCCTTTTATTTCTCGCATGTATAATTTGTGCATTCCATTAAAGGGTTCTTCGTTGTTTTTCCTTTATCGCTGGTTTCACCTCCTTGAAAGTCTGTTGAATTTAACATGAGTGCTCATTGGCATTTTTATCATGCACTTTGGCCAGAACTTGGGCTCATTATTCTGTGGAATTCATCTCCTAGCCAACCATAAACGGATCTCTCTAAAAGGAAACTCCGCGCATTTGAAAAGTTTTCGGGTTAATTACCCGTTTCACTTTGGGGTTCCAACTCCTAAAAAAGTTTTCAATTTGGCACATCATTTTTGCATGTTTTTATTGCAGAAATATTTACACAAAAAGATACCAGAGCTAATTCCCACTTAGTACCTTTAAAAACACCCTTGGGGTTCTGTTCTTTTTTATGGATTTTTGCTTTGTACACTTCTCAATAAATAAATAAATAAGCATATACGCCGAGAGCCGTGCGTTTCAACTACTTAACTTAGAGCGAAATAAATAAGGTTGCTGTTTGGCCAATTTTCGTAAAAGGGGTTTTGGTTTGTAGTCCCAGGCTCACTTCTGACCCGCGTAGGCCAAGTCCTGGGCATCCTGCGGCTCCTGCGAGGATCGGGCCCAAGCATGAGGATCCCAGGCGGGCGAGGGATGCTCCAGATGCTCGATGTGCTCCACGGGCAGATCCACATGGTGATCGATGTGGTGCTCCAGGTGGTGATCGATGTGATGCGGCACAATGTGCTCGATGTGATGAGGAACCACATGCTCGATGTGGTGCGGCACTACGTGATCCACGTGGTGGGGATAGTGCACGACCTCGTAGTTGACGATCTTGGGCTTGGCAATTTTGAAAATAACCAGAGCGCCAGACAATACCAACGAAAGCAGACCTAAAGTCATGGCCTTCCAGGTCTTCAGTGCGATGAGTCCCAAAGCCAGGGGCACCAGGACGGTGGTCTTCAGTTTCAGACCCAGCAGGAAGGGTAGGATTGCCTTGCGGATCATGCCGCGTCCTAGAATGGAACCAAAAGGTTTTATAAATGTTTTTTCAGTTTCCCATACATTCACAAACATAAATGCAATTCAATTTTTTATCTATGATTTAGTCTTATCTTATATTTAACTAATTTAATCGGGATACAAATTATATATATAATAATAAATTATATATAATTATATTTAATGACGTTAAGAAAGTTCGTTTCTGTGCAATATAAGCTATATCGTTAAATGTTTAAGTCGTTTCTCTATTTTGGTCCTGGCAACATTTAAATATAAATTAAATATAGACAATAAGCAAAAAAATCTTTTTTTTAAGCAAAATATAATGTTTGGCGAGCTTCTTATATGTAATACAAATTCAAGGAATTTGCTTGAAGACGATCCGTTTTAAAGGCACGTTTTCTTATGACCACTTTAGTAAAACTTTAGTTTTTCAAAGGTATTTTTTCTATCTAGACTACACTATTCCGTACGCACCTTCGTTGGCTGCTGCCAGGGGAATCACTCCGCCCTGGGTGAGGGGATTCGCCATGAGGAAGTCGGGCACCAGGGATCGGGCCTCCGAGCTGCGGAAGTACTCGGGCGCCTGGATCCTCAGAGAGTGGCTGCTCAGGTAGCTGTCAATGTCGTCGAAGAGGCGCTCCTCCGGATTCAGCGAGCGGGACTCGGCCTTCTCCGAGGTGCGGACAATGGACAGGCGCTCGGTGAGACGCACCTCCGGCTGCTGGAGGGCCGAGTTGAACCACTGCAGGGCCTTGGGGCGCACACACGACACACTGAGGTCCTTCAGGCACCCGTGGTACATGTCCAGGGCCAGCTGGGTGGCGCTCTGCGGGGCGCGGTGACCTTCGGCGGGCGCCGAGTGGGCGGCGGACAGCGCCGCAAGGGCGACTATCAGACAGGCGGCGGTGCTCTTCATCCTTGCGGTGGTTGTGGATCCCTCTCTGAACTCTCTCCTGGTTCGGTGGTGCGCACGCGTTGGCCACTCAGCGGGTTATGCAAATGTCGCACGGGCACCGCTTGGTTTTTATACGGCGGTACTTTGCTAATTGAATTGCGTATGCCAGCTACGCACGGGGCTCTTTTTCCACGCCGCTTTGGGCTCCAGCTTTAGCGACCATTTCGCTTTGTTGTCAAAGTCATGGAAAGCGCAAGTTGACCACCTGAGTTTCACCTTTGGGCGAGTATGGCCCTAACGGCTTCTGGCTTCTGATTCTATTCCTAGATTATAGTCCATTGGGTCAGGCGAACGTTTTATGGGCACGCTGTGCTCTTTGTCGGAGGAATTAATCGCGACGATTTCCCGCATAATACCCTCCATAATATGCCGCACATAATTGAAAGTTATTTGATGGCTTCTTCTGCATCGATGGCCGGGGACTCCGCTCGTAAAATCGTAAAATCAAGTGCCCAGCAATCCGAGGTG
Source organism: Drosophila fuyamai (assembly GCA_018153365.1). Taxonomy (NCBI): domain Eukaryota; kingdom Metazoa; phylum Arthropoda; class Insecta; order Diptera; family Drosophilidae; genus Drosophila; species Drosophila fuyamai. The sequence goes on from JAECXW010000151.1 coordinate 85,786, forward strand.
CGTGCCTGGAAATCAAATTAGAATACGGCACGACTCTCCCAGCGCTCGTTTCTTCGCCAGTTGCCCAGATTGGTTACCCGCAGCATGGGCAATCAATTGCACCTGCTGACCACTGAAGCAGATGAATAACATTTGGTTCTCTTTTGTGAAGCGAGTGGCATTGAATTCCTTTTAACAACCAATTTGTATCTGAGCTAATATGAAGAACATCAAAGACACCGTTAATAGCATTTTACTAAGAATTCATTTTGCTTATCGTCGAGGTGTGTTATGTACATTTACATTTCGAAAAAATATATTTTTTTTACGTTTTAGAAAATCTGCTTACGTCGAGTGTTTATTACATTCTTTAGAAAAATTTTTGTTACCAGAATTTTCAATTATATTAAAAATAATAACGATTCTAGTTCGGATTGTAGCAACATTAGTGTAAACGAGTTTTTATAATGGTATTTCTTTTACAAAAATTAGGTAAAGTCAATGTATTCTTAATTTTCTAAGAACAAACCATCAAATCATAAAAGATGTTTTTAGAGTATAAATAATTAGCTGTCCATCTTTACCGTTTGTTTAAAGAGTTTAATATTTTAGGCGATTACGAAAAATTATCTGTAATTGATTTTTCGATAAGTGATACAAGTTAGTCATTTTTCTATTTTCTTTAGCTAGGAGCATATTAGCCTCCGTAAAGAACAAGGTTTTAAGGTAAGCTATTAAAAAAAAATTAGTATAAATAGTATTTTAATAATTTTATGGAAGATTCCTTATAAACTTTGAGCAACTCTGTCTTGAGTTCAGGATGCGTTTAGGTATGAAAGTTAATAGTTTTAAAATTTAAAAAAAATGTTCCCTATAATTGTTATTTAATAACTTTTATGACAATGTGTAAGATTAATTATTACAGCTGAACCAACTCTATTTCTTGTTTTATGTTTATTTAGATTTATACACACGTATGTATAGTAACAGATCGTTCAAATATTTTTAAAGACTTATTCAGATATCGAATTTGTAATCTTATGATTTCTTATGACAACTAACTTAGACCGCAATTTAAAGAATAAAAACTTCAAGAACGACGATCAATAGTTTATTTAATTAATATACTTTGTTGACCAGTTTAATATTTAAGGGAATATTATATAAAAAATATGAAATTTATCCTGATTTTTCTTGAATTGCCATAAGGTTTATATATTTTTTGAGCAGCTAATCCTTCGCTCCTATCCGTTCTGACTTTTATAACGGGCAGACTGGCATATGGCTATCGACTCGCACTTAATTTCAATTTATCGCTAAAAGAATAAAATAAAAAAAAAAACAAGAAATGAAGCTAAAGCCTTTCGCCATTTTGCCGAAGCTTGTATAAAAAACGGCGCTTGCAGTTTCAGTTATTACAAAACGATTACATTTCGATTTATATGCCGATATTACTAACAAGAAAGAATGGCTAACTTCGGGCGGAGCCGAAGTTGATACATATATCCGTGCAGAATATTCTTAAATTATGTTCTCTAAAATTATAGTAATTATATTTATATTAAATTATATGAATAATTATTCATATGGTGCATTCTTAATACTCATACTTCTTTTGAAATTGACGTATCTACCGTTTTCAGCCTCTTTTATAATTCAAGGGAGTGACAGTATCGGGCAGCAACAGTCATCGAATTAATTATATAGGATATAGGATTAAATTAATTATATAGGATAGTTATTATATAGGTAGGTCTGATTGATTGGCCAAATATAAAACCCATAAAAAAATCCAAACTCCTAACTTTTAAAACACCAAAGTTATGGCATTTCCGATCGTTCAGTTATATGGCGGCTATAGAATGTAGTCGGCCGATCCATATGAAATTTGGTAGGTCGGATTGATTGGCCAAATAAAAAAGCCATAGAAAATCCAAACTTCCTAACTTTATAAACACCAGAGTTATGGCATTTCCGATCGTTCAGTTATATGGCGGCTATAGGATATAGTCGGCCGATCCTTATGAAATTCGGCAGGTCGAATTGATTGGCCAAATAAAAAAGCCATAGAAAATCCCAACTTCCTAACTTTACAAATCCCAAAGTTATGGCATTACCGATCAATCAGTTATATAGAAGCTATAAGATATAGTCGGCCGATCCTTATGAAATTTGGTAGGTCGGATTGACTGGCGAAATAAAATACCCATAGGAAATCCCAACTTCCTAACATAACAAACACTAAAGTTATGGCATTTCCGATCAATCAGTTATATGGCAGCTATAGGATATAGTTGTCCGATCCTGGCCCTTCCGACTTATATACTGCGTGCAAAGGATCGAAGGCTGTGTGCAAAGTTTCAATTCGATATCTTTAAAACTGAGAGACTAGTTCGCGTAGAAACAGACAGACGGACAGACAGACGGACAGACAGACGGACAGACAGACGGACAGACAGACGGACAGACGGACATGGCTATATCAACTCAGGAGGTGATCCTGATCAAGAATATATATACTTTATAGGGTCGGAGATGTCTCCTTCACTGCGTTGCACACTTTTGACCAAAATTATAAAACCTTCTGCAAGGGTATAAAAACTAGCGAAGTTTTTAAAGATATTTATGCCGATATTTAGAAACCTATTAGCTAGTTAGTACAGTTAAAAATTCATTAATGAAGGAATTTTTAAAACGTGAATTTCAAAGTCCATATTTTAATTTTTTCCCAATTCTGCCCTAACTTGGCAAAACATCTTTTGAGTGTTAAACTTGATAACACCGATAAAAATTTCATTTTTGTTTTAGTCCAAATGATGAAAAGTATCGAATTTAAGAGAAAATAAATATTTTCTCCTTTCTTCTCAAAGGCTTCAAAATAATATAACAAATAGGAAAACCAATCTCAATAAATTTCCGTCTCAATGAGTTTTTCTCCTGGTATTTTATTTAAAGCAGGTCAACGATAGCTGTAATTTTATAAAGTTCTTACACTAATTAACAGCGTTTGGAAATTGAAATTTGATTCATTAAAAATTGATCGGATAGCGGAAATATTTACGAAGGCAACAAATGAGCCAAGCCCGTGGAAATTACAACGGCAGTGTTGGGCCCTCGTGTCGAAGTACTTGCGCTGCTTTGGCATTTAATGAGCTGCCAATTTGGCAATCGGTGTTTTGATGTCAGTGCAGTTGGCTGGGCCCACGAATCTTAATGTCTTACTTACGCTTCCGTTTTTTGTTGTATTTTTTTTGAATTATTTTCGGATTTTATTTTGCCTTTGTTTTCTGTTTGGGCAATAAGGAATTTTTGTGCTGGAAGAAAAGTGAAAGCCTTACCATTTGCGTGTTAATTGTGCCTGGAATTTACATAAATATTAATTTCAGATGAGTTCGTGCTCGTCATGGAGACATCAAAGTCGCCCATTACGCCAATACACTGCCTAATAAATATATTTATGCAAATAGGTTCCTTTCCATTTCGACTGTTTGCCAACGACAATTAGGCGACATATTGGCACGTCATTCCTGCTGGGCCAAAGGCGCCCTGAATTATGCAAAAAAATCGTGTTATTATTGAATATGCTGGCCTGAGTAAGTGATTTCCCAGCATGTGGGTTCGCAATGTAGCCTGCTCAAATGTACATGCGGATTGCCTTGGATTAGCAGCATTGAATCAATATCCAGGCATCAGAAATCAACGAAGTATATATAACATATATATATGCTAAATTAGGCTAAGCCCCCAGGTAATTTTTTCTTGACTTACAAATGTTTTATGTATATTATCAAAGAACTTCATTTTAATAAATACATTTAATATTTAATATTTATCTTGAAAAAATCGAAGACATGTCAATATTTTCAGTGGATGTTGTTTTAAAGATATTTTTAATGCAAAAATTATGTTTAAGAGTATGTAAAAAATTTAATTTATTTAATTAGTATTGTGTTTAGTTTAAGCAAACCTGGTTAACCTGTTGGCCCAAAGTCAAAATTATACACATTTAACACAATTTTAATTTATTTCTCATTTTATGTGCTGGCGACAAAAACTCCTCTAATAACAATTTTTGCATATTGACTAATTGAATTTTCAGCCTCATTCGTCTGACCGGCATTTAATAAATATTCTGATTTCATTACATCCTAGTTTTAGTGAATTATCTGTGAATTCTTTGTGTGACATTCACGTTTGTGTATGTGCGTGGAAAATTTAAAAAGTGTACTGACCGCAGCCATTTTTAATAAATAATTTTTAGGCTAACTTCAACAAAATCAGAATGAATATTAATGCAGCGGTTAAGTGACCGAAGAGCTTAAATTGACATTAAGTATACGAACCATTAGACTACAATAAATAAATAAATAAATAAATAAATAAGAGTTTAACAAATAAATTATTCGTAACCTAGATCTAGTATCCTATTTACAGTTCGGTTTTTAACAAGGAAAAGTTGACTTTAAAGTTGCTCGTACTCGGTTACCGTCTCCCTCTCACAAAGATTTGGGACTCCCGGCTCACTTGGCCGGCAGGTTGCACTGTGGATACAGGCTTTCGCAGTCCTTTTGATCCTGGCCATCGCGGGCAGCCTGAATTAGTCGGTAAAAACGACGCACTGCCTCATTCGCATGCGTTACGGGCTCCAGTTCGCTGGTATCGCTGCAACAGACGCAAAATAAGAAACTTTAGCAAAAAAACTTTGGGCGTATTTAATTAAGTGGCATTTTTTATTTGTGTAATTCCTTAGCAGATGCTCCCCCTTCTTGTTTATTTTTACACACTCGGAAAATAAATCGTTTTAAACATTCCAAATCTTCAAAAATTTGGGTTAAGCAGCAGCTCATCTTATTTTTGGGAAAAGTTAATCTCTTTTAAATTTATATTTTTTTTTAATATAATTTAATCAATACAAAATTGTACTAATAGTGCAGGAAATAAATTGTTATTTTATTTTACAGATCTGAAGTCGGTTTTTCTTTTTAGTGTTCTTAGTTAGTTAGTCCTAGCTGCAGGCCAAAGCCCATGAATGCCTTTTTGTTGGGTGCCAGGAAGTCGGCTAATTAACTTTGCCACTTTGGCCCATCGCAGCAAAGTTTTCATGAAAGCAGGTCGGATCGCTTCTACGTTCTTTTGGGCTTACCAACACGCGCCTTTTGTGCGCGAGACATTCCATGTTTTACCCAAAAACCCCACACCCAATCCTACATCGTGCTGCTCAGCTATTCAAGCTTAAATTGAAGGCGTCTGGGGCAATTGATTCAGGGGGCGGGGTGCTGCTAATGGATTCTATGTGACTAGTCAGTCGTGATGGGAGGTGGTGGCCGTAAAATTGCACCCACATAAGCCAGAGCCAACCAACTGATTTCCTATGCTCTATGCCCGGCGAATGTAGAATGGGAGGACGTGACAAGGATATGTTTCCTGACTTTTAATGTGCACCACTGTTTTTTTAGTAGGCCCCTTTTTTTTACAAGAACTAAATGTAGCCAAACTTGTGTAACTTATTCTTTTCCAAGCCCAGTTACTTGTTAAGCTAATTATATTGGGTAGCAAAGAAATTTAAACTTAGATTAAGATTTCCTCTTTTTTTGATTTTGGCTTAACATATTTTTTTTTTTTTTTTCAGAATTCTGTGATTTCAAAAACTTAATTATGATTTTTATTCGATTTATTTCTATTGGCCTTAAAGGAATAAATCATTTCTTTCATAATAAAATTGAATTTTATCTTAACTTTAAACTTACAATTATCTTCAGAATATCTACTAATTAGTGCGCTTTATTTTACTATATACAAATCTACAATACTTCAAGAACTAAGACCAATTAAAATTAAACTATGCCCTTGGTTGACAACAAAAAATTACCTTTTACAGCTTAATCCTTTTTCAATCGAAATTAAAATTCTCGAAAAACTACTGGACGCTCTTCAATTAATAACGAATGCTTTTATTATGGATGCGCTTGACTGCAGACGGCAGGCGCTTTAAGCAAATATCTCCTATTATTACATATTAGGCCAATTTATTTTAATTAATTTTCAACTACGTTGACCAACAAACCTGAGCTGCGCGCCATTGCCAATGCCGTTCCGATAAGGCAATTAGGCACACTTTGGGCCACTCAATTAATGACTTGTCATGGGCACGCAGACTCATAAATCATGCGACATAAGGGACTAGTCTAGATGACTTCTCCTGGGACCAAAGGCTGTCACTCACAATTTTGTCAACGTAGTTATCTCGGGCCTAACAATTTTGCACTCATTGTTGTCAGCGTGAAAACAGGCTAGACATGCCCCAAAAGATAATGAGCCATAAGAAAAATGATGAATACGAATGCGAGTTTATCTGGCCTGCGACATGCTCGAGTGCCTCTGGAGTGACCGAAGTGGGTGGAACCACCTCCGATTCCTATGATGATGGTGATGATGATGATGATGGCACGCGGCATGTGGCAGGGAGTTCCACTTGGCCGCCCATGTGCAGTGTGCAGTTCAATTAGAGGATGCGACGCGACAGCCACGAACTTGCGACGACAAACTGCACTCCGACAGCTCCAAGTTCCACTTTCTTTTTACGCTCTTGCCTATTAATTGAAAGGCAATGATGGGGCACCGAGTCCGGGGCGGGCTGTTAAAGCTTTACCCGCAGCTAAAACGCACCGAACTAAGCTGGCTGCAAAATGACTTTAGTTTTGACTGACTGACATCACAATTGGCAATGGCTCGGGAGCAATTAGAGCACAATATCATACATTTTATGGCAAATGACAAGGTTAGTCCTTCCTGTCACATGTGTTTATGGCCAAAATAGTTAAAAAAGTAAGATTGAAAAACTGAAAGCTTGAATAAATCTAACTTAAACTATGATGAATATACATGAAGTGATTTACCATTTATTTTTTATATAACACCGATAATTGTTATATGAGCCAGGTTCCTACTATTGTGTTTCTTGTACTGTATTTTGATTTGCTAGACCAAGTTCCTGAGGCTGATTACGTTAACCTTTACTTTACAAATTACTTTAAATTGTTATAAATTAACTTGCGAGCAGACTTCTTAGTTCCCTTTTATATATAATTAGATTTAGCATTAATATATTAAATATATTAAACAAAAACTATATTTCTATATTGTATGAAAAAGAATAATGGCTAAAAGTAAATCCTCTGCGACGTTTTGACCCTATAGATTTCCCGTGCTGCTATTGCTAAGTTCCTAATCGCCAGTTGGTGTCCATAACTTACCGACTTAACTCCGCGGAAATGAAATTGCTGTGCGGACTGTAGGTGGCCGGATCCTTGTACATGCTGCACACAATACGCTCCTTGCACAGGTCGTTCTTCACGCCCAGTTGTTCGACGATTTTGTCTATTTTCAGCAGAATGGGACTGTAGAACGGATCGTAGTTGAGCGGATACAGCGGCTGGAAGGCACAAAAAGCGGACAAATTATTCACCATGCCAGCAGCTTAGCGCGGCGGATGTGGGCAGTGCAAACCTGTCCGTCCTGCACGAATGGCTGGTGCTCCAGTATCTTCTGCTGCTGCTGGATGAGGCGCTGCTCGGCCTGAATGCGGATGGCCTCCTTCAGCTGGGCGGCTAGTTCGGGCTGCGGAATAGAAGGGGACGGGAGGAATGGAGGACATGGAGAGAGTTCTGTCAGTTAAAATGAATCGTTTGCCATTGATTAAAATAAAAGAAAGTATGTGAAATACATTTAAAAATTATGAGAATCCCATGGGAGAATAAGACTAATTAATTAACAGTATTTGGTACGTGTGGACCTGAGTCTCTATTAGTTTTTTTAGCTTAAGTGGTTATGTATATAAACATTATTGAGTCCTTCTAAAGGGTAAGACGATTTAACGATTAGGTCTTAAAATTACTTAGGTTAAATCATACACTCATACGAAACATAAGCCAGTTAAAGAGTGAATTAAAAGAATCTTTCTCCTTTTCCTAACTTTTTCAACTTTTAGGTTCCGCTCAGAAAAGAAACTTAAATGGTAGCTTATTTGTTTCGTAACAGCTCGATGTAGGTTGGTCCATAAAGCTTCCGGCTCCGACAAAAAATACAATGTTTACTTTCCGCAGCTGTTTTTTCTTTCAGTATCTACTCTTTTAGGAGTACACATTATACACTTCTAAAAAAGATTTGAATTGAAATTGCGATTCCATATTCTATTTGTAAAGATTAAGGGCAATGTTTGTGTTAATACATAAGCAAACGAAAGTCGTTAAGCTGTTGGTTTAGGTTCTGTTGTGTATTAAAGAAACGGAATTATGTAAAAGAGCATTTAAATTGTTATAAAAAATGAAGTCGGCATTTAATTCCTACGGTTTCTTGAGTGTTTTTATATTTATTTGCGTAGCGATAAAAAATTAATAATTTGGCACAACTAAATAAATGTAATACTTATAAAGATTTCTTAAGCTGATTTAACCATTTCCTCTCCCACATTCCGGCTTTTTGACCACTCAAGTCACAACTATTTTAGCATGATTTATACATTCAAAGGGACAAATAAACTTGTTGTAGGCGTTAATGTATGTTAAATATCCACTGTATGCAAATTGTTCATGGAGTTAAAGCAAATGTCATTTTGTGTGAAAAGGGTTCAGTTTGCGTGAGCTGCTAACCTTTTGCTGCGGACAGCTCAACCAACAGGGCTTAGAGCCGCAGACCCACTTTCACAAAAGGCCAGTTCCCATCATATTCGGGTGGCTTTGGCAAGGTGTGCTCATTTAATTAAGGTGAACAGCGGGGTGTTTTGCAAGCCTACGGATTTTGCTGTCATCCGGGCGGTGCAATGGCAAAGTGCATTTTAATTATGGCTTAGTTGTCAAGCCAAGTGCCTAACAGCCCGGCCCACATGTGGCTCTGCTCACTTGAAAGTGAAAACTGTCATTGAGTGTCAGTCAGTCAGTTGGTCTGGGGTCTGCTGTGGCCAAACTGTTTGCCAAGCCATTCCCCTTGCAGGGCCCTGCAACTCGAATGGTGTCGTTGGGCAAAAGAGAAAAGAATACACCTGCCATGCAGACAAGACAATTTGCATCATAGGAAAACATTTTGCACTCCGGAGGAAAGTGTCAATAAATGCAGCCATGTGCCAGACGATTGTTTGCAAGTGAAACTGCAGCAGCCTGATTGATTGTGTTGTTGCTGGGTTGTCCAGCTGTGCAAATGTGCAATCTGCAAATAGGAGCCACTAATGATGGTAGCAAACCGGGAGGAGGTCCGCAGACACCCAAGTTTAATACCTGGGAAATGTGAAGCTGGGTAAGTCACAGTAGCTGGTGGCACAGACAGCAATCACATTTAAACCTTCCTTAACTACCTTCCGAGGAAAGTTTTCATAAATGATTTTTTTGTTTAATATTTGAAAATTTTATAAATTAAATAAATATTATAATTTCTGATCCAAGGTGTCTGAGCTTAAATTTTAAAAAATATTTTATATTTGAAGCCAAATATTACAACTATAGATTTCTAGACAAATCGGGTATTATTTTCAACCCATTTCTATTAATTATGTTCTCCATTATTTCAGCAGACGAAGTTATAATATCAGATTTTATAACGTCGATGTAGATTTTGAATTTTTAAATAAACTTTAAAAGAAAACACGTTAAATCAGATTTGTTTGTTCTTGATTTCCATGCCAGCAGCATACCAAATTATGCTAAAGCCACCCGTGATTCATAAAAGAGTATGGATTTCTTATTTCAATAAATTAAAATTGATATGGGCCATTAAAAAATGTATATCAATATTTCGTAAGTGAAATATTTTTGTAACTCTGAGAGTCTAATATACCATGTTTGTTTGATTTAAACTAATTCTTCTGAGTGTGATTCCCCTTAGGTGTTTCTTTTCATTGAGTGTGTTTTAAACAGAATATTGCGCCACTTTTGCCACCCATAACCATACGTGGGCTATCTGATTTCACAGCCTCGCTTTTTGTGTACATTTCTGCGGTTACAACAAATGCACATTCGCCGAATCCGTCTGGTTGCTAGAAATCTAAACGTAATGGTCTGAAATGTGATACGCACCGAAAGTTGTGGCTCCTGCACAGCCTGATTTTGTTGCTGAGTGTACTGAAGTTGCTGCTGCTGCTGCTGATTATTGCGAGCTGGATCATACTGCGCGGCAATTTGGGCGGCTGCCGTGAGTCCGGGTCCACTCTGCGGCGGATGGTGCCCTGGAACGAACACCGGATGGTGCTGTGTGTGTGCCGGCCTTGAGCTGGAAAAATCGGGGACAATTAGGTGTCGAATGCCGGTGGGTGTGGGTCGGTCAGTTTTGGTTGGAAATGTTTTCATTGGAGCGGTAAATAAAATTTCCTTATCGCTGCTCTTTTTAATTGGCAACAATCACCACCCCACAGTGTGTGTTGTTTGGCTTTCATTAAAGAATTTTTAATTACATTTGGATAAGCAGAAAGGACATGTGGAGTGATGGGAAAACAAACAGAAAGCAGTTCCATTCGATGGCGGAAAATTTCCATTCGAGCGGATCGGTAATTGTAAGGCAGAAGCTACTACATTATTGGTTTTTATACACGAAAAGTCAGGGACAGAAAGGATTTAAAAAGTTAAAAATGTTCCTATAACGTTATTTTTGTATGAAACTATATTAATGATGTAATAAATTAATTCAATATTTTTTATCTCTTCTAGGTCAAATATACGTTTTAAAACATTTCTTATTTACCAAAATAAAACTAATGTTTTCAAACCAAATAGAGAAAGTAAAAAAATTCTGATTAAAAACTTATAAGAGTTAATATTTTGGTTTAACTATTAGTGACTTTAACCCTGGCTTCAAAACAGATAGTGCAATATAAAATAAGCACTTTAAAATTAAGTCACCAGAAAACACAGGCAGTGGATTTAAGTCTGGGGTTAGTGGCTTATATGTTATGACCTAAATTATGGGAGTGCGGGTGTGTTTTGCTGTGGCAGTGCAAGTGATTTTTCATGTGCGTAGGTGTACTTGTTTGTTTGTTTTCGGGTGCCTTAAGTGACATGTACCTTAGCTTGTCCTGACTTTGAAATGGGTTTAAGCTGTGACTAGAGGCTTGTACTTTCTGGGCACTTAATTGCTGTTGCAGCTGTAGCTTGAGCTGTTGCTGCTGCTGCTGCTGCGATTGCTGTTTGGACTGAGTTGGTGGCCTCGCCTGCTGGGTGACAGGCCATCGCTGCTGGTGTTGCTGGTGCGTCTGATGTTGCTGGTGTGCCTGTGCCTGATGTTGCTGTTGTGCCTGCTGTCCCTGTGTGGTGCCCAGGCCCCATGCATGCAGAACCCCGGCATCATTCGCCGGGTTGGGCTTAAAGTAATGCGCATTCTCCTCAATTTGTGCAACGCGATTTATATCGCCTATGTAGCTATGGTGATTCAAGTCGGTTGTTGTGAGTGATGTGTAAGTGTGGTTTAGAGACAAGACAGATACACAGGCAGTTACAGATGCGGATTCGGAAAGCGTGAGGTGGGGTCTAGAAAAGCGGAACTTACTCGGATCCCAGGCCCGGGCCACTGTTCTCCCAGGCTCCCTCGAAGTGCTCGAATCCGGGGCCGTGGCTCTCGTGCACCGGAGCTCCATGGAGATAGGCGGATGGATGACCCTTGGGCGGGTGCGTGTAGATGATTTCAGGACCCGAGTGGTACTCTCCGCTGTGCCATGGCGGGACCACCTGCAAATCAAAGAAAAGGGCAATTTAAAATAACTAACCTTTAAGTTGTAAAAGAATCACCTTCAGTATAAATGGTGATATAAACTTAAGCAATTTATTAATATAATTTGAGTTTGCTAATTGTTATTAATACAAGTAACCACAATAACCGAATTTATCTTATACACATGTTCATTAAGTTAAATGGATAATTATATTAATATTTTTATTTTGTTTTTAGTTTAGAATTTTTTCTGATTTTCTTTTAGGTTTGAATTTTTTTATGTTTGCTGGACAATTCAAAATAAATACACCCTCAAATATAGTGGGCTTTTATATTTGCCTAACAATTATATATAAATAGGTATATTTATAGGTATATTTATATTTAATTGTTAGACAAATATAAAAGTTGAAGGTTCAAATTTTATTGGCTGTATTCCTTTTGGTGATTTACAAAGATAAGTTAATATTTTATATTCAAGATACACATTGTTGGTTTGGACATAATGCTTTGTCCATCATAAGTACTAAATAAGCAGATAGAACAGTGTTTTTTAAATAATACACTCTGTAGTCAATGTTTTGCTTAAAGTGTCGACAATTGCAGACAGTAATCCCAAATTAAAAAACTTAATTTAGCAATGAATGCTGGGAGGTTTCCTCTTGACATTTAATAAACTCTGTTATGAAGGGCTTCTTATTCGAGTGCTGTCAGCGCGACATCTCCTCGGCTATTTATAGTCAATGTTTGAATCGACAATAAATACGTATTATGCTGCTCGACTTTGTCTGGTGCCTGGGCTGCTCGCCTTAACACAGTTCAATGACTGCCAAATAGTCGTAAATAACGAATAAAATGAGACTATGTCATTGCCTGGCAGCTCGACTTTGAGTTCCAGCTCTGCGTATTATTTCTGCTTTTTATTGTGCGCCAATTTAAAATCATATTTCATGCTGTGCGTTCCGAAAACTTTTCCTAGTAAAGAGGTGACAAACGTTCACGAACAGACGATATGTAAAGCGGGTGTTTCTGAGTCCTCATGGTTGGGAAGTCTTTCACTTTTTGATTTAATTTAATTTACAATGACTTCGAAAGCAGCCAGGGATGTCGAGAAAACTTTAATGGACTGCGAATTGGCTAGAAAATATGCACATATCATTGGCCACCCGGGTGAAAATTCACACTTGGAATTCATATAAACTACTCCCCTTTCGATAATGCACTTTTTATTGTCGCCAAAGCTTTCCTCTTTTAACACTTCATGAATTCATGTATTCTTTTAACAAGTTAAACTGCAAATGTTCCCCGTGGATTACTGCTTTCTCCAGATAACACTTTTTTTATAGTTGGCCTAACCCCCAATAAACGATGGGGCTAAAGGCTAATTGCCAAATTGCTCGCATTCTAAAATCAATGCCCGAAGAAATCCCACTTAGGCAAAGATTGCTGTATGCAAACATGGGAACCCGGATTATCCCGAGAGCTCAGGCATGCCATTGAACTGGGAATGGCATTCCTAGCCACAATTTCGAATGTGAACATAAACAGCTCATAAATTCGAGTATCTACGCGTGTGCACTCTTTCGCGAGGAAATGGGCGGTAACAGCCTTGCCTTAGCCTTGTCTAATCCCCACCGACGGGCCCAATTGAAAGACGGGATTTCTTTTGACGATATGTCAAGCCGGGTGCTGTCTGTGTCAGCGTGAGCTCATTCCGAAGGCACGTGCTAGCTATGCCAACTTTGAGTCGGGAATCTTCAATGAAAATACTTTTCAACTGCCGGCGGAGAACGCGACTCAGACATTTCTAATTGAATTTCCGGGAGCGCGGGCTCGCTCGTGAACCAAAGAAAATTCCGACCGGCAGAATTATAGACAAAACTGAATAACACCGAGACTGTTGATGAAATTTCTCCAAAAATACGACCAAAACATGAGAAATATAATCGGCCTAACCCAAACCAGTTTAATAGATTCGGTTGTATCGAAGAAATTTCTATTAACCGAATGTCATATGTCAGTGTCATAATAACCTTGAATGAATTTCCAAAACCAAATTTCAATTTAAGTAAATGGTAACTACAGCCAAAAAGCAATTACCAAAAATAAATGTTGATTAAAAAAAAAAACTACAAAATTTATGAGTAAAATTCAGCCCAGATATTTCAGGAAAACTTACAAAATGAGCCTAGATGTGGGTAGATGGGAATTGTATCAAACTTGTTGTAAACCTATGGGTTTGACACACATTTTGCATATATATTATCAACTCTGCCATAAAGTAAACTAAAAGTTTTGGCCTTAGTTAGCAAAGTTTTAAGCTATAAAATGGTAGCTAAGATATAAATATCAAGCCACCGATTTTCCTCTAGACTTTCTAGAGATATCTGTTGACTCAATGCGATTTGTGCAACATCATCTCCCATCTGCACTCACCGTGTGATGATGATCGATGAGGTGATGGTGGTGGTGGTACTTGGCGGGTGCGTGATAGGATTGCTGGTAGTGCGAGCAGAGCTTGAAGAGATGCGACAGCGCCGGGAACAGGAAGAGCAGGAACTTCAGCAACAGCTTCTTAGCCGCCCCGACTCCTATGACGATTGGCAGCAGCCAGAACAACTTGATCTTGATGATCTTGATGATCAGCAGCAAGGCCAGGAATGACAGCACCAGTTTGCTGCGTAGAAATTTTTCTGGACAAACGAAAGTGGCAATCGAATCAGACTTTTGGTTGCAGTTGCTGGCGCAGATTGGCCAGAGAGTGAAAGCGGCTTCGACCGCAGAATCGCATCTTCATCTCCATCTGCATCTGCATCTGCGTGATGTGAATGCAAATTGCGAGTACTACTTACGTATCTTCTTCTGGATTATCGCGCCAGCCAGTCGGGCCTTGACTACCTGTTTGGGAATCAGCTCCAGCTTGGCGATGATTCCGTTGCCTTCGATGGCCCGGGGCGAGATGCGGAATGTGGCGCCGTTGAACATAACCTCGGGCAGATCCACCTCCAGATCGTGGGTCATGGCGAATTTGATGCTCTTGCCGTAAAGAGCGCTGGTCACTTCCTCGATCGGGGTTTCCGCACTGGCTGCATGGGAATTGGAGAGTTAGAAAGAGAAACACTCATGAGTGACGCTTTTGGGTTAATGAAAGTTGTGCAGATGGCGACTTCCACCACTCAGGATGCCGGAGTTCTTGCGCAACTGCGATTAAATGTTCACATCTCAATATTTGCTCTGTGCTTATTAAAAACACTATAAAACTCAATTTGGACTTCGGATTCTAAAAGAACTCATCGAAAGTAGTCAAAACCCATTTAGGATTTTCTCTGTTGATGCTTGGTAATAAGCAAAAATGCTTATTAATAAAACTATGCAACAGTGTAACTGCAATTTTCACATCGTATCGTGAAAGTACTCAAGCAATAGTCATTAGGATTTAATAGCGATGTAAAGATTAAAAGTAAAAATTGGCTGATTGAGTGAGGCCAGAGGACCCCCAAATAAAGTTTTATTAGCTTCGATGAGAGTCTGAAAACCAAATCGCAGTTACATTTTCCGGGTTGCACTGCTGCTTATTCCATATTTGCTTACATTGTGCAAATTATAGAAATTATTGAACAGTAAGCTCTTTGGATTGTTGGTTCCTTCGTGCCAATAAACAAAAACCATTAAATTTGTATCTGCCATTTTGGCATAAATAAATGATTTGAAATTTAATTAAAGTAAACTGCAATGAACTTTTCTTTCTATGGCTAAAACCTAATGAATTTTATATAAAGCAAAACTTTCATTTTGGCCAATCTTTTTTTAAACTTTGAGCCACTCCACACTCTTGGCCTGGATCTCTTGATACTTGAAAATATTGTGTGCTAAACAATATTTCGTTATGACTTTTTAGCAAAACTACCTTAATTTAATGATTTATATATCAGTTCCCTTAAACGTATAAATACTTTAAAATTAGATCTAGACCTACATTTCGCCTGGAATTTCATTACATATTATTAACTTTGCAATTCTAAACGATCTCCAGCCTGTTACATAATTCTTGACCGAGTCGATGATTGTTAATGTGCGGTTGTTACAGTGTTAGCCATAATACGAGCCAAAGAAAACATCTGACGGAATGTAAAAAGCCGCATAATTGAGCGCAGTCAAAGCGCCGTGACTCACATAAACGAGAGATCGTTGCCGCAGCAGATATTTTACTGCTCTCTGGCGCAGTTAAAATACGTAAAAAATCAAATCAAAACGCGGCAAGTGAAAGTTACTGGAAGTGGCAGCGGTATTTTTTGTGGACGTGCCCGGGTATAGGTAAACAAAACGAAGAAAAGAATCGATGTGAAAACTGATCGCACACAAAATATCAACCACAAGCAAGGGGTCTTACATAAGATGCTGTTAGCTAAAAACTTTGTAAAGAAAAAAAACTAATTTCGAATCAAGAACTGGCGCTCACTTACTGAGATAAGCTTACAAGATGAGGTATTTCAATTATCTTTAAAGTTTTTCCTTTACAACCTTTATTTTTTTTTTAAAAAACAAAGGCCTTTGTACGGAATTCGAAAATTGATTGGAATCACTTATCACATGTTAAATAAATAATCATTTGTTTTTGTTTTGAAGCTAAGAAAATTGAAAAATTTTGTAGTAACTCTGCTAATAAAATGAAAGCAAAATAACTATATATATTTATCTGTTATTTGTGTTATTTTGTAGTTCGAATTTTACTAACTGCTGACCTAAGCAACGGTATTGTATTAATGGCACTTGGAAAGTCTGTTTGATGCCCTTGGGAAGCTCCTTAAACAAAAAATCCCCACTTACCGGCACGTGCCTCCGAGTGTTCCTCCTTCTCCTTGACCACTTCGTAGTCCACTCGGTTCTTGAAGAACTTGAGCCTTTGCGTTAGGTTGACATCCTGCACATCCAGAGCGCCGTCGAGGTAGCTGAAGACGTTTTTCTGGAAGCACGAGACGTCTGGCTTCAGATAGCAATCGCGAACCAGGCCGTCCCACAGCTCGTTTCCGCTGGAGAATCGCCGGGCCAGTCGGAGGAGCAGGGAATCGCCGGGAGCCGCCTTGTCCATGTGCTTCCTGACCGGAATCTCGGTGGCATTCACCACGGGCTGCCACTCTTCCGGCGGCGGTTCCGTTGTGCCGAACTCTGCTGGGGATTCCGTTACCGATTCGGTCGGCGCATCCCGCTCCTCGACAGCCTCCGTTTCGAGGTGGCTCAGCGGAGTGGTGGAGAGATGGCGTCCAAGGCGACCATTCCGAGCCGTCCCATCCGCTTGGACGGCCGAGCTTATTAGGCAGATCAAGAGGAGGAAAAGCAAGTGGCCACTCTTTGATCTGGCCATGCTCACTGGGTGACTGCCGCTGCGATTTGGAGTGCCGCGACTGCAGGTGTGATTTCCACTTGAGGATGTCCACTGACGCTGGCTCTCACCCGAGCTCCAATTATGGGGCAAGTCACTGTGTGTGCCGGGCATTTTCAGTTTCGTTTTCCGTTTCACTCAGCCAGTTAGCACTGCTGACGGGCGATTCACACCTCCAACCTGCAATTGCAATGGCAATTGCACCTTGGCCCTGCAATTTAGCTGTAGACCAACTGTTTATTTAGCTGATTTCGTTGGGGCGACGTGGTCGGGAACTCTGCGTTTTCGGCGGACACAATGGCCGGCTTTATTGGCGAAATCGTTAGCCAATTGACAAATCAATTTATGAGGCACTTGGCTTAGCACGCAAACACAATTCCAGTCGGATTTTTTTGTAGCAACTCAATTCTAAATTGGTTTTAATGTACTTTCTTCGTGGTGTTTGTTTTGGACTCGTTTGTTTGGAATTTCGCTGCCGCATTTAGCGCGTTTTCTATTTGCTCTAGTCGGTTATCTAGCCAGCTGCAATTACTTCATCGCGACACACCTACGGTCTAACGGATTTCGTCTCTGGCAGCCAGTAACTTGTATCTCGTGGGTATGCAAATCACCTGTTAGCGCGTTTCGCGTGCGCATGCGTGCGCGTCTGGTTAACAACTGAGCGTGTTGTGGCCCAAACGACGGGCCAAGATCACGGCCAGGCTAAAAGCAGAGTGGCCGCTCTCTCGCTTTTTTCTCTCGTGTGTTTCGTTCAGTTGTCGTTGACTTTTTGCACTGCAATATCGGTTGAATCTGGTATTTGGTATCTGGTATCTTCCCCTGCATTCGCACGTCGCTCTGGCCAGATTCTTCCGCCGCGCAAAACCTTAACTGTAGTTTTCTGCCGCGGCTGAAAGTTGTTCCGTCTGCACTCGCTTCTCTATGTTTGTTTATACATTTTCCAGTTAACTTCAGATTGTTTCAAGTGCAGTTTGTCTGCTTGTTTGACGTTAATTTTCCTCGTCGTTTTGCAGCGACTTTTCCTTAGTCGGCGCTTTTCACGGCCATTTGGTGTCCAATAAACGGGTTTTCCTACAACGATAATGTACATATATAAAGCGATTTTTATTATGTTTTTGTGGCGCCAATATGGTTACCAAGTGTTTGATTTTTCCGGCAGCTTAAATTCAAGAAAAAAGAGAAAATAGGCCAAAAGTCATACAACTATGTCAACTGGTCGAAATTATAATTTTTAAAATTAAACAAAATTAATTTAATCAATAAATTCAATACTTTTTTGTTTAAATGGTCATTTCAGTTAAGCAACATTTGCAATAAAGAAGTTGAATACGATAAACGAATCCTACAATTTGAAGAAAAATGTAGCAACTTTTATAACAATTCTTTTTGGTTAAATATGTATTAAGGGAAATGGGTCAAACATCCACGTAAACTACATCCCATAAATAAGAAATTTCTAAAAAAAGTTTAACTTCACAGCGATTAAATTAAGAACGGAATTGAAAAGCAGTTCTCGGCAACAAAAGAAAGCAATCAAGTTGTCATATAAAATAACCATTACTTGAACCACTTTCGATGAGCAACAAAAGATGTGTCTTGTTCTTCTATTGTTGTTCACCTGCCAGTTAAAGGGCTTTAAGTAATATTCCATCTTTGATCAAGATATCAATCTCGGTGCTTGCACATTGACCTTATTATTGCTGCATTATTATGGCTCTGAATATAATTGCCCCAAGTCTGATACCTTTGTTACATTCTAATTAGCTGAAAATGGTCGGTAATATGTCAGACATAAGAGTCCTTCCACCAACTGTTTTAGCCGTTTATAATCATGTTTCCAATGCAATCAATTAGACCGCATTACGCGCACAGCTGCATACTGGAGTACCTACTTATGATTATTATTTTTAACGAGCTGCGACTTTGTTGCTCTCTGCAGACGGTACGTATGCGTAATGTGCATAAACGACATATGTTTCATGTAACGCGTCGCGTTGTTATGGCTTTTCATATTAAAGACATTCTATTAAAGTGCCATGGCGGCTTATGTCATGCCAAAAGAAATAGCCATAAAACAGCGAGTACACAATTGCTATAAAAACAATGGCCAGCTAAATCAAGTTTAGGAAGGCAGCAGCCACAGAACTCGCTCCCCAACCAAAAACCCAAATGATGTAAGTTCTTCGCGGGTTCAAGTCGAGTCGAAGACCCAGGTGCGACCGTTAGGTGTCTTGAAGAGTTAGCGGCTTAGAAACATGGAATTTAGACTCCTAACAGAGAAATAAATATTTTATTTCATTTTGTACCAGTGCTTTTGAATTCTGTTTGGCATCATTTTGTAAGAAAACCCAAAAAAAAAAAAAATTTTAAATACAACATTGAGCCAATAAATGTTGATATCATCAAAACAAAGTAAAGTTGCGTTTCTGTGTATTTATGTCCTCTTGAAGATTATTTTTGGACTACTTATGCAAGACTCTTGATACTTTGGCTTCCGACTGGCTTGTTCTTCTGTTGATGGCTTTCACTCGAATGCTTTCTGCTCTTTTTAATAATGATTCAATTACATCTATCTTAATGGCACTCGAAAATGGCCAGCTCTCGGTTGACAGGCAGGCGGCAGATTACGTTTTCGGAAGGTAACAAGCTTTCCCTGCACGTTGTTTTTGCCGCTGTCAGTCCCAGCATTTCCGTGAGATTTTATTGCATTTTTATGTGACAATTTCTTGGCTGACACACGCATCCGAACATCGCGAATGCTCGTCTCGACAAGCGGTTATGTAAAGTATTTAAGTATTTGCATTTCTTTAAATTGTATCAATATTCGGAGCCGACTTTCGGTTTCAGTCGAACGCCTAGTGAATGTATCTAATAGATTACTAATTTCACTTTATGCGTGCTTGTAACTTAGTTCGCCAAGTGTGGTGTGATTTGTGTTAGCGTGCAAATATTTTAAAGAGTTTTTTAACTCTGTCTACATTTGTTCGGTTGCGTTTCAGAGAAATCCATAGGTAAGCCGAGCCAAAAAGCAAACTCACTTTCGTTGCGGTTAACCAACTTGACTCACTAATGGCTTATTAAGTCCAAATAGATCGGATTCAACGTACTTTTTATGATCCATCTGCCGGGGAGCGTAGCAAATTGAATGTAATTATTGACAGCGAAACAGTAAAAACTCGGGATTGTAATAAAAACAGTTCTGCCACCGCATTGCTTCGCATATATTGCTGCGGTTTATCGCCTGCAAATTATGCTGAAAGGTTTCATTTTCAATAAATGGGATTATTTTCAGTGAAGCACAATTTGAGCTTGACCCAAACCATTTGTTACTTTCTTTTGGCATGCTCTTAACGTGTGTATCATTGCTTTTACAATCTATAATTTTTGGTTTGTTTTGTTTTGAGAATCTACAACTGTTGAGCACGCAAGCCCAAAGACTAATTGGGATTCTAATGTGTATTAGAGCGCGTTGAGATTCCCATCTGGCATGCGCTAATAACTCAAGGTGGGCGGAGAGGGTCTTTAAGAACTTTAAGAAGGCAGCTGGCTGGGCCATGGAGCCGCAGGAAATTTCACTTTTACCGACTGGGTTAAATGCACATGGACATGCAGCGCATTTCCCCGGCAAACAGGTTTCCGTTTTTCGGTTGATAAGTGCAACCGGCTTGCCAGCTGTTCGCTTTTTGTTGGTCTTTTGAAACTGGGTCAAATATTTGCATTTCAGTTCGATTGGAGTGGGAATATTTGGCTTCCTGCTTTTACCTACTCACTTGGCAAGATGTTCCAACAGCAATTAACACGCACAGTCACTTAAACCAACACTCTCCATCACCATTGACTCATAATTCTTTGGCGCAATTTGTTGTTGTGGCCATGGCGTGACGACTAATTAGCAAGATATTTTGTTATTTGTCCGCTGGTCACTTTCGCTCTCGGTTTTCACAAGAAATAATTTGGTGGATTTGGTTTCCAGAATCCGCGGCGTCTTTCACTTTTCACAGTTGCCAATAAAAACAGCCAGAGAGGCGCGATAAACGTGGAAGACCGGCGAGCGTGGAAGACCAACTGAACAGAGGTGCCGTCGCACGAAAGATGCGGCCAACTTTGGGTGTTGGTAGGTGAGTTTAATCGCACGGCTACAGATACAGATACAGATACAGATACAAGCAAACACACAGAAACAGTGAGAGAGATGGAGAGAAAGTAAGTACTTTAACCCGCCTGAAAGTATGCGACAATTTTATTGGTTTGTTTTAAAAGGCTCCAGTGCTGAAAAGAAAAAGAACTAACTTTAGCACTAACTTAATCTTTAAAAAAATGCAATACCTTGAAATATGTTCACTATAAGTCAATATAACAATCCGACATGCCAACAATCAACGTATTCAATGGGACTTGGTTTTAATTAAATTAAAATCGGACATCTATGTATATCATAAGCTCCCATAAAAAAAAACAATAAAAATAAAAATGAGAAAAACATTTATTTTGCTCTTTTACTATTTATCAAAATATTCCTTTGAGAGATAATAATTACTATATCAGAACTACACTTTTACTTTTGTTAAAATCGCAAAACAATATCATATAGCTGTCATAGAAACGATGGCAAAATGCAGCGCAAAATCGACATAGCTTCATTGTTTTTTAATATAGGCATAGAAATCAAAATGTAGTAGTTTTGTAATAACTGCAAGGGTGTATAAAATATACAGTCAGTCTCGCTACAACTTATATTATTTAATACACACAATAGAAAGACAACTTTTGGGAAATTTTCAAGCAGATAGCTTTAAAACTATTTTGACACAGGTGTTTTTATACATTTATTTCCAAAATTGCAGGTTTTTTGGACAACAATATAATATATAATAACAAATCCAACTATTATATTCATCTACTTTTTAAATAAGAATATATTTTGTAATGTATGGCTTGGTATTTATTTATGGTAATTAATAATTTGTTTAACAATTTAAATATAAATATTAGATATTATTTCTAGGCCATCATGCCAATATACATATATATTAGTACGATTTTGCTCCCAGATATTTTTCTGCTTCTTTAATTAATCCAATTAGCTTGCTGCTTCAGTGGTTTCACTATTCGCATTGGTTTCGGTGGATTCTACCTCACTCTCTCTTTGACTACTGCTATTCATTAGTAATCTTGGTGGCTTTGTCGGACTTGTAACTGGAGCTTTAGTTGTTGAGGAAGTTGTACCTGTCGTTGTCTTGCGCCATTTACCCCTCCCCTTTTTTGGGACACTCTGGTTGGCCGGTCTTATCCGATTATTGGTTATCTTCTGCCATTCAGATCCGTTGTCTAGTTGGAAAGAGCTTGTAAGAAGATTTTCAGACACCATCTCATTGAAGCGCATTGCGAGTTGGTCCGCCACTTGTTCCTCGGACGGTCCGCCCATCGGATGCATCGATTGGAAGGCAATGGGATACGGGATGTAGACTGGCACGGGATAGAAAACCGGTTGAGCAGCCACTGCCTCCATCGGTCCATGAGGAACGGTTATTGGGGAACTCTCCCACATTCCTGGCATAAGCAAAAAGTCCTGCATTGGAAGCTTATGTTTTTGTCCATGACTTAAACCTTGTTTCTGCTTCTGTGGAGGACGAGTTTTCTTAGTTGACTTTCCTGTAGAAGACGTTGCATCCGTTACTGGAGGAACAGTTGTTGCTGCATCTGGTCCCAAAGTGGTCTCGATATCCTGTTCTGATTTGATTGAATCTGCAAATGTTGTTTTAGCTATGGGATTTGAAAGCACAATCAGTGGAGTTTTCGGATCATCTCTACTGGCTTGCAGCACTGCCAATGGCTGCTCACTTCGCATTTGGCCATAAGTTGCCCTTGTTACGTATAAGATATAGACGATAACTGTAAAAAATAATTAACAGCTTTATTTTTTATTTTCTTCGTTTTTTGCTTGCCTACCACCATAAAGTAACTTCATGGCGACGTTGAATAAACTAATCTTATTTCAATAAATTTCTCTTTTTATATGCCCGATTTTGGTTGAATTTGAAAGTAGGTTTCTGGCTAATCAATTCGTAATAATTTTGCTAATTAGCTTTATTTTTTCTGGAACAAAACTTTGCTATATGATGTTTGCCTACTTGCCTATAATATGATTCTTAAGAACTGGATTAGATGTTTGCGCAAAAAAAAAAAACAAAGCTAAGAAAATCGTTGAACGTTTAATTATAGATTTGTTAAATTTTTGTAACAATCTTTTCTTACATTTACATTTGAAGCTTAAATTGGAAATAAAAGCAAAATAAGAATTCTTAAAATAATGTATATAGCATAGTAAACGACAAGATTATTGTACCTAAATACTTTGTATCCTGGCTCTTTTGATGTAGTATGTAACTTTTGAAAGTAGTTTTGGATTCCAAGTTATCTCGCAATTTTGCAACAACTTGTTAACGGATTGTTCAAGAAGGAGCCTGCTTTAGAGGCTTCCAAAAATCGTCATAATATTTCAGAAGCAAATTCAAAATATTTTTGAAATTACAGGATAAATAGTGAGCAAGCGTTTAGAGAGATTTATTTAAACGATTTCTTCTAGCTGGCGGGAAAGATAGGGAACAAATTAAACGTCCTGTCGAACCGAGTCAAAATTTTTTCGGAATTAAATTGTCTTCTAGTTGAACATAAAAAGCCTTAAAAATGTTATGATTAACCCACTTTCTAAGCAATCTGAAAAAATTTGTTTCTTTAATTTGCGGAAAATTTTAGAATTTCTCATTTTTTGTAAATTATTTTTGGTTTTTTTTTTCTGATGGAAATTGCGACCTGCATCTTTTCCGCCACACGACAAATGCTTACTCTAGGCGCCATATGACATATATTTTATTGAAACAATTTGAGAACACTGTTGAAATATAATATATCACAATAATACTTGAAAGTTCGTTCAATCGAATATTTCTTTACTTCCCAAAAAAGTCCTCGGAAAAATCAATTTTTTTTTAAAGCATGTCCGCCTTATAAGCCAACTGGCTTGGAGACTTTTTATAATCTATTTTTGAAGTTTCCTTAGTCAAATTATAAGGTTTTACTTTATTGATCTTAATAGCAATTTGATCCTTTATTTTTTGGTTTGATGAACTGTTCAAATGCTGATTAGCAAAGTTAAGCACTAAAGGAAACGAAAAATTGATATTCAAAGGCAAGGATACAAGTGGTGTAGACCGTCGCAATTTAAAAATTTACATAGCTCTCCCAAATTCCTGGTAGTGACAGAAAATGAGATTACAACAAATTATGAAAAGGGGGCTTAGATCCTAGTCCAAAATTAAAGAAAAGAAACGGGTTTTAGGTGGTTCAGTGGGATATATTTTTATAGCTGTACCCTGCAGGTCAATTAAAGTTTCTGCATTTAAAATGGTTTTTAATTCTTTTCCTTTGTAACGGGTGGAATGGTTGGAAATATGTTTGAAGTACTCCTGTCATCTTTTTTAGCTTTAATAGCTGTTTGGCCGAAAGACATTCTTAACAAGAACAAGGAGCAAACGATTTGAAAGTAAAATTGTCACATTCCAAAATTTATCATAAGCTTTTACTGACACTTAGCATAATTAAGAAACTTCATGTTAGCCCGAAATTGGAATACAGTATGTAATACGTATGTGAAAAGCTAAGCTTTTTATACTGCAAAGCCAAATAGAATTCGAATTTGGGTTACCGGTATAACCAATTCTTAATTATTGCGCTAATTGAAAAGAGGGAAAGTTTAAGTCCGAGTCTGAAATTTAAGTAAAAAGTTGTTAAAAATGCTCCACTTTAGAGTTTAAATAGAAAAAAATACACAAACACCTTTTACCACAAAAAAAGAACACTTCTAGTTCTTTTAATCCTTGTTTACAAATCAAAAACCTAACACAACGATAATATCAATAGCAATCAGAAACATATTAGGTACATTAGTATGCTTTTCGTATAAAATAAAAAGACAAGCCATTTTTCGTAGAGGCCTTTCGTCACCACGGTACTTATATACACGATCAAAATACTAGATGAGTACATCGATCCAATAAACTCAGGTTGAACGTTCCTCAGGCCCTATCAAAAGAATATAAAATATACGGAATTGTCTGCAAGAACGATACAATTGTCAGGATCTAGCTTGTGAAGTTTCATGTAGTTTAATGAGACAATACACACAAAGCATTTTTATACCCTTGCAGAGGGTATTATAATTTTGGTCAAAAGTGTGCAACGCAGTGAAGGAGACATCTCCGACCCTACAAAGTATATATATCCTTGATCAGGATCACCTCCTGAGTTGATATAGGCATGTCTGTCTGTCCGTCTGTCTGTCCGTCTGTCTATTTCTACGCGAACTAGTCTCTCAGTTTTAAAGATATCGAATTGAAACTTTGCACACACCCTTTTTTCCTTTGCACGCAGTATATAAGTCGGAACGGCTCCTATAGCTGCCATATAACTGAACGATAGGAAATGCCATAACTTTAGTGTTTTTAAAGTTAGGAAGTTGGGATTTTCTATGGATTTTTTATTTGGCCAATCAATTCGACCTGCCAAATTTCATAAGGATCGGCCGACTATATCTTATAGCTCCCATATAACGATTGGAAATACCATAACTTTGGTGTTTTTAAAGTTAGGAAGTTGGGATTTTCTATGAGATTTATATATGGCCAATCAATCCGACCTGCACGATTGGAAATACCATAACTTTGGTGTTTTTAAAGTTAGGAAGTTGGGATTTTCTGTGGGATTTATATATGGCCAATCAATCCGACCTACCAAATTTTATACAGATAGGCCGACTATATCTTATAGCAGCCATATAACTGAACGATTGAAAATGCCATAACTTTGGTGTTTTTAAAGTTAGGAAGTTGGGATTTTTATGAGTATTAAGAATGCATCATATGAATAATTTTGGAGAATATTATTTACAGAATATTCTGCAAGGGTATATCAACTTCGGCTCCGCCCGAAGTAAGCTTTCCTTTCTTGTTATGCATATATCTTTCCAGAGCGACTGAATTTGTATACCCTTGCAGAGGGTATTTCAGTGAAAAGCTTGCAACGCAGTAGAGGAAACATTTCCAACACAATAAAGTGAACTAGTTTATTTTAACTGATTGAAACTGTCCCAAAAGTTGTCTTTCTATTGCAAGTCGGAACGAGCCGGATCGGGCAGCAAAATCATATAGCTCCCAAAGAAACAATCGGAAAAAAATTAAAACAAGAGAGGAAGCAAACATCAGCAAGCCGAAGTTTATATACTCTTGCAGATATTACAAATCGACTACATTTCGATTTCTATGCCTATATTACAAAAAATAATGTCGATTTTGCGCTGAATTTGCCGTAGTTTCTATGGCAGTTATATGATATTATTGTCCGACAAAACTTAAATCGTAATTCTGATATGGTAAATAACTACTCAATCTCAAAGAAATATTTTGATAAATAGAAAAACAACAAAATATAATTTTTTAATTTTTATTTTTTGATTTTCCTATGCTAGCTATATGATATAGATGTCTGATTTTAATTAAATTAAATAATTCCATTATAATTAAATATTACCAAATCCTAAAGAACAAAAAAAAAGAGGTAACACACTGTACAGAAAACACACCAAGTATCTCAAGTCGCTTTAGTGGTTCTGCAGCCTGCAATTTAACTGTTGATAAAGCTCTTTAAGAAAAGATTGCAGAATTAACGACTTAACTTTCAGCTACTGCAGAATGTTGAATTATTCTTCTTCTTTTTGAAAGCAAATAATTTAATTTTATAAAAATCTGAAGATATCTAATAGCCGATATTGGAACCATCAAAAAATTTATCGGAAAATCCATGTCTCATTGTTTTTAGCCTTATTACTTTAAGGTATATAAGCATTCAAATTTAAATATATTCGTTTTATAGAATATTTCCATGGTATTTGTTAAAGTGCTGTTGATGTTGTTTGAGATTCTGTTGTAGTAGGAATTGCTGGGGATGTCGTTTGAGATTCTGTTGTTGCTGGAATTGCTGGGGATGTTGTTGGAGGTTCTTTGTAGTAGGAATTGCTGGGGATGTTGTTTTAGATTCCGTTGTGGTAGGAATTGCTGGGGATGTTGTTTGAGATTCTGTTGTGGTTTGAATTGCTGGGGATGTTGTTTGAGATTCCGTTGTGGTTTGAACTACTGGGGATGTTGTTTGAGATTTTGTTGTGGTAGGAATTGCTGGGGATGTTTTTGGAGATTCTGTTGTGGTAGGTATTGCTGGGGATGTTTTTGGAGACTCTGTTGTGGTAGGTATTGCTGGGGATGTTGTTGGAGATTCTGTTGTGGTCGGAATTGCTGGGGATGTTGTTGGAGATTCTGTTGTGGTTTGAATTGCTGGGGATGTTGTTGGAGATTCTGTTGTGGTAGGAATTGCTGGGGATGTTGTTGGAGATTCTGTTGTGGTAGGAATTGCTGGGGATGTTGTTGGAGATTCTGTTGTGGTTTGAATTGCTGGGGATGTTGTTTGAGATTCCGTTGTGGTAGGAATTGCTGGGGATGTTTTTGGAGATTCTGTTGTGGTAGGTATTGCTGGGGATGTTGTTGGAGATTCTGTTGTGGTAGGAATTGCTGGGGATGTTGTTGGAGATTCTGTTGTGGTTTGAATTGCTGGGGATGTTGTTTGAGATTCCGTTGTGGTTTGAATTGCTGGGGATGTTGTTTGAGGTTCCGTTGTGGTAGGAATTGCTGGGGATGTTTTTGGAGATTCTGTTGTGGTAGGTATTGCTGGGGATGTTGTTTGAGATTCGGTTGTGGTAGGAATTGCTGGGGATGTTTTTGGAGATTCTGTTGTGGTAGGTATTGCTGGGGATGTTTTTGGAGATTCTGTTGTGGTAGGAATTGCTGGTGATGTTGTTTGAGATTCCGTTGTGGTTTGAACTGCTGGGGATGTTGTTTGAGATTCCGTTGTGGTTTGAATTGCTGGGGATGTTGTTTGAGATTCCGTTGTGGTAGGAATTGCTGGGGATGTTGTTTGAGATTCTGTTGTGGTAGGAATTGCTGGGGATGTTTTTGGAGATTCTGTTGTGGTAGGTATTGCTGGGGATGTTGTTGGAGATTCTGTTGTGGTAGGAATTGCTGGGGATGTTGTTGGACTTTCTGTTGTGGTAGTCGGAATTGCTGGGGATGTTGTTTTAGATTCCGTTGTTGTAGGAATTGCTGGGGATGTTGTTTGAGATTCTGTTGTGGTAGGAATTGCTGGGGATGTTTTTGGAGATTCTGTTGTGGTAGGTATTGCTGGGGATGTTGTTGGAGATTCTGTTGTGGTAGGAATTGCTGGGGATGTTGTTGGACTTTCTGTTGTGGTAGTCGGAATTGCTGGGGATGTTGTTTTAGATTCCGTTGTTGTAGGAATTGCTGGGGATGTTGTTTGAGATTCTGTTGTAGTCGGAATTGCTGGGGATGTTGTTTGAGATTCTGTTGTGGTAGGAATTGCTGGGGATGTTTTTGGAGATTCTGTTGTGGTAGGTATTGCTGGGGATGTTGTTGGAGATTCTGTTGTGGTAGGAATTGCTGGGGATGTTGTTGGACTTTCTGTTGTGGTAGTCGGAATTGCTGGGGATGTTGTTTTAGATTCCGTTGTTGTAGGAATTGCTGGGGATGTTGTTGGAGCTATTGTTGTGGTAGTTGGGATTGCTGGGGACGTTGTTTGAGATTCTGTTGTAGTGGATGTTGCTGGATCTCCTGTAGTAGTCGGATTTGATGGAGTTGCCGTTGATGTCCCAATTCCATTGGGGTCGGACTGATCACGCGTTGTTGGTGGCCTTTTGGATGTTCGCCTTCGTTTCCATTTTCCCCAGAATCTTTTTAGAGCAATGTCAGAAGGAGGCTCATCATAATCTTGATAAGTGCTCTCTGTCATTGTGTCATAAGTGTCATCACCCATCTTATTGATTTTATTAACAATTTGTTCTTCTAATGCTCCCGTCGGCAGTTTTATATTATTGTACATTTTTTGATTGCCATAGTTTAGCCTAATGGGAATAGGAACTTCGAAATCGAATATTTCTTCTTCTGCTGGTATATTACCCGTTTGCGGGGTCAAGGATTGATCCGCATTCGCTTGACCAAACCTTATGCTTGTTAGGCATATTATAAAGATGAGAGCTATACAAGAAATATTTGTTAGTAACCACTTTCGTCAAATTATATTTCTGTACTTACCATAACATATCGACGCCATGGTGATGCTAAATCATCTGACGTTCTCTTGCCAAATGTGGCGTTTTATATGGACAAATTCGTGTAAATTGGAAAGTGTGTCATTGGTAACAGTCAATTTCTAATAATTCTGCTAATTGAAAGATTTTTGTGATCTAGCAAAAATTTCTACTAATTCTTAAAGAGCTTGAATAGTAAAGTCTTTTCTTCAAATAAGTTAGTGTTATAAATACTCTTGAGTATCTTATGGATTGTTAATCTAAAAATTATGTAACTAAAGGGGTTTTACTGTTAACTTGATTATATTTTTGTGGGTATTGTAGCTTTAGTACAAATGATCGTACTTGTCATTTAATTTATAAGAGTTCTATTCCGGGAAATTTTAATTAGCATGTCACCAGTTGAAACCGGTTTATATTTCTTGCTTCTCGATATAGAATTTTTTTTTCTTAGCGTGCTTAAATAAATGGTGGATCCACAGAACTTATAAATTCTTAATTACAAGAAATGCGGCCATTTGATCCTGTAACTCATATTTAGTTTCTCGTTAGATATCACCAAATAACGCACACCAACTAAGAAGGATTTTATGCTGAATTTGATTTGCGTGTATTGCGTTTTTATAAGTAAAATAAATAAATAAATTATGAGATAATGTTACAATGGAGATATTGAGATAATGTCAGAAGAATTCGATTATTAGATTTGGTTGGCTGACTGATCCACTTTTAGTGACCTGGCATAGCCCCCGTACCCGAAACCACTGGCGGTACCTCCTCCACCTCCTCCAGCGGCAAAGTGGGGACTATGTCCATGACCGCCATCCTCGTGGGTCACCGAGTGCGAGTGGCTGGAGGTGTAAATGGGCTTAGCCACGATCTCGTAGGTGGTGGACTTTCCGCCGCCGCCGGCCAAGCTCTTAAGTCCCAAAACTCCAGACAGTGTCAAGGCCATCAGGGCTGCCATCAGAGCCTTTCCGGCCATCAGGGCGATGGCCCCGAGGCCCATGGCCATAAGCATGCCCTTCATCATGACTCCGGCTGCCACCAGGGCCTCTAATCCTCCTTTCTTTCCAAACTTGTGCTTGCGTCCCTCTACCAGGGGCTTGTCATCCAGCAGGCGAAATCGGAGGAAGCGCGTTTTCAGGAGATTCTCCAGCTTGGCCACTATGTAGCCGTTCAAACGAGTGCTGGGATCGCTAGGATAGCTGCGAGCCACTTCTGCAAAAATAGAGGGATACAAAACTACATTTTAATTTAAGGTCTTTTTAATTTATATTGGTAGGTATTTGGTTATCTAAACAAACTTTATCTTATAGGTGCAAATGAAATTAGCGTCTTGTTATCAAATAAGCAATTTTCTATTCAATATTTATTTTTGAAACAAATTATGTTTCTTTCTAAGTTGAGATGATAACTGAAACTTAAAAATTTATAAAGATTGTATTTTTGTTTTATAAAAAAAATTTGAAAAACAAATAAATTTCTTTGTATATTATTGGTTTGCTGAACTTACCTGCCATTAACTCAGATGTCTTGAGCTCCGTGGCATTCTCATCCTTAACCACACTGATGCCGGGCAAAACATTCAGTTCCTCCTGCTCGGCTAGCTTTTCCATGATCTTGACAAACTCGATCTTGAGGCACATCCAACTGAACGAAGAAGTCTCGCAGCCATTGAGAATGCTATCTGCTTTTTGGGGTTTTCTCAGCGTTTCCGTTGCAACTGCAGGCGTTTCCGTGGGTTGGACGCTCGCCGCCCGGGCGTATTTGCACATGAAGGCGAAAAGGGCCAGATAAAACAGGTATTCCAGGGTCTTGGTCACCAACATATTTGCTATCTACTGCTTTGGGGATTAGCTGAGAGACTGCATCATCTCAATTTTATGGCTTTGGCTTTTATACCCGCTGCCACTACATCCATTCCCATTTCCCTTTCACCAACTCCGCACTCCGCACTACGGCTTTGTGCTTTTCTAATTACCCAAACGATTTGTGGTCGAAATTCTTCCCAGCGTCAGTCAGCTGCGTCCAACTGGGCGGCACTTTCGCTTTCCTCGGTGGCAGCGGTCAGGTCAGTCTTGCGAATCGGCCGGCTAACTCTGTCACCAAAAAGTTCCAGCCAATGAATTTCCCGAGGGCCCGAGAAGAAAACTCTCCCAGGTTCGGGCATCCAGGTAATTAAGAGTGCCAGATAAAAGTCGCGTGCCTCGAACCTCCATAAATTAAGTCCCAACATTTTGCCCGCCTAACTGGGACTAACTAACAATTCATTGTTAATTATAACTACATTTTCATTTGTGTCTGGTATAGCCTCGTTTCTCTACTTTCTTTGCTCGTATTGGCCATGAGGTAATATATCTTTCCACGCCAAGTCTTGGCTGTTTAGTATTCAGATTACATGCAGTGCTAATGACCAATTTGTTGGTCGGCTTTTGATTTTCGCTCATCGCCAGCCTGGTGTAATAATTCTCTGACGAGGAAACAATAGAACGTTTTATTACCTTATATACTCTTTAATGTTTTTTATCTCTTTTTAAAAGGGTACTGTGATTAAACACAAATTCTGCTTTCATATATTATTAGAAACAAATCATTCAATATTTTATGCAATTCTATATTATATCAATTGATTAGTCGCCCAATTTATTTATTTATTTTAAGAAAGTTAACATATATCTTAAATTATATAATAAAAGCTCGGCCTTTCAATGCAATTTTGTTGCTACAAATAAAATTTTTATTTAAAGTAAAAACAACTTTTATCTAATATAATAATTCAAGGAAATGCAATTTTAATAAATATTATATTTAATGATGTCGACGGCAATCTTTTGGATGATTATAGTTGTTGCCTTTGGGGCTCCTTAGTTTTTTGGTGGAGTTTTTGTGGGTTTGTTTGTGGTTGTAGTTGTAGTCCACTTGTTTCTGAACTTTTCACCGAATCTTTCAAAAAATCCCGTTCCATTATTATTGAATGGGGGGAATCGTAGTAGTCCCAGGTCTTCTGAAACCTCAACCACCGGGACAGCTTCAATGCTCACAGCCTCATCCTTGGCTGGAAGTGTCTTCTTTTCGTCGTCGACAGGAAGTGCCAAGGCCAAGGAGACTATAAGGCCAACGATTAGGGCGATTTTAATCTGACAGCGGATGAGTTTGTTGCTTGAGCCGTTCATCTTGGATCTATTGACTTTCGGTCATCTCGATTGGCAGTTTTATACCAACGCCAAGTGGGACATTTAATTAAAAATCAATTAGGAAGTTCACGAAAAGAAAGCCCGTGGGCCTAAGCCCATTCAATTAAATTTGCTAATATAATTAAGCAAAACTAAGTTTTTATGGGTTTTGTTTTTGCAAAAGATAAAATGAAAGTGTTTGTTATAGGAAACAACGAAATAACTGATTTCAATTTCACTTAGGATTCTTATAAATTCTTTGCTGCATGTTTCCTCTTTGTCTGTTCTTTTTAGTTAATTTTGCTGGCCATTAACCGTTCTCTTCTGTTTGCTATTATTATTTTTAGCGCCAGACATTATTTTCATCACCCCATTTTAGGTATTAATTGCCTCACATAAGAGATTTCCGCAAAAAAAGTTTAAAGACAGTTTGGTTTTGCATTTGATGAATCATTTTTATTCAATTGCTTTAAGTTATCAGAATAAATACTTAGTAAGTAAGCTCTTTAGCAGGCATAATCTTCGTTGTTTTCGATGAACCTGAGTGACATTTAAAACCGCCAAGAGACATGTGGATTGTGAAAATGTGCAATAAATATGGCGCAATCATGATTGACTTTAGTATCCTTAAGCATTGTCCTTGAGCTAGCCAAGAGTCGTGGGACCGTTTCAATAGTTCTCTTTTTTTTGTGATTTTCTTTTTTTGGTATGTCGCAGCTATCTAACTAAATGTAACTAAATAATTATTGACTACGAATTAGGCCATTCTTCAGGGAAGTCTTAGGAGGATAGGTGGAGGAAATGAGGGAAGTGGAAGGAAGGTGAAGAAGGGTGCAGCTTTGGTAGGGTAAGATATAGCAGGTGAAAGATTCGGGCTAGTGCAGCGTGGTATGGATGGATCGCTTTGTGGTTCAGGCTTAGAAGGGCTGAGCCAGGCCATAATGGTTGTAGGCCAGATCGGCGGCTCCAGCCTGACCGTTGCGGCTCCAGTCGGAGTGCACGATGTCGGCGTTCAGAGGGCTGCCGGTGATGTAGGCAGTGGTGATGTGTTCCTTCTTCTTGGCCAGCAGATCCTTGAAGAAGGTGGCACCTGCAATGACAACCAGTTTTAAAAGTGTCCTGTTTTACGTCCACTCTGGACAAACTCACCAGCCAGAATGAGGGCCAGGAAGGAGATGGCCAGAGCCTTCAGCGAGATGAACTTGATGATGGTGAACATAATCTTGACAACGATGGCCTTCTTCAGCTTCAGGGCCAAAAGAAGGGGCACCAGCATCTTCTTCATGCGCTTGCTGCGGGACTCTGTTTTTTTTTTGGGAGAAAACGAAGTGAAAACGGGAATTTAGAAATGCTCCAGAAAGTATGCAATGCTTGGCAGTTGAGTGAAAGCTTTCACATTGCTTTTGGCCAGAGCCACTAAGTATGCCAGTAGTTTTGCTCTGGCAGTTGGCTTTGTACACAGTCGAGTGGACTTTACTTTGGTAAAACATTTGGCCGTTTGTAAAGTGAACTTTAAGTGCTTATAGGGCGACAAAAAAATGTAATTGAGTGCCAGTAAGGTTTTCTAATCACTCATACGTACTGTTGCCGCTGCTTCTGTGCTCATTTATAATCCCCTCAACTTGACTTGCTCTTAAATAACTCTATTTAAATTAATTTAGTGGGAAAACTTGCACTGTTTAAGTTTCAATCAAAATTACAATTTCATAATATTTTTTAAATAGCTGGCAATAAATTAAAGTCCTGAAATATAATTATCAGCAATTTCTAACACGTAACGTTATTATTTTTAATTGCTTAAAAAATATTAAGACGCTCTTTTTAGTACCCAAATGGTAGATAACAATAATATTGAAGCAACATCAAAAATAATTATTGAAACCGCACAAAAAAGCCACCCTGGGAGACTCTATACTTGATTCCCTGGAGAATGTCCAGAACACTCACCCTCCATGGCGCGTCCGGAGTACTGGTTCTCGGCAATCTCCTCCTGCTCATCGCCGGAGAAGGAGAGGTTCAGCTCGTGGGTCTCCAGGTAGCGCTCGGCGCGGTCCTCGAAGGACTCGACGGCCTTGGCGGCCCCGAAGCTGCGGCCCGTCTCCGACCGGTCGATTCTCAGGCCGCCGAAGAGCGCGACGGACTCCTCGCCGTCCAGGCGGTTCAGCATGTTGACCAGGTCCCGCTCGCTGTTGTCCTGCGAGGGAAGGGCCAGGGAGCCGCACACAAGGCTGGCTAGCAGCACAACACATACGAATTTCGCGCACATTTTGATTAGCACTTGGGATCGGTACTTTGAACGGGTTATAATCCTTGGGACGGCTGCCTGGAGCTGGTGGGTGCTGCCTTTGTGAATGGGAATCGCTTTGTGATTAATTGAATGCACTGCCCCCGCGTTTTATACCATTTCGATTCGCCGTCGATTGACCAATTTTGTGGCTAGAAATCGCGCGGCAGGCCAAAACGCACCGCGTCGCACTGCAATAACAATAACAATACCGAAAAACCAAAATCCAAAAACAATTTATGCAAAGCATATGCGTATGCTACCTGGCCGGCAATTTCTTGACCATATTTCCACGCACGTCGCGGTGTCAACGAAAGGGAAGTGGCCGCTTGGCTGGCAGTCGGCCGGTTGAATATGATTTTTGTATATATTTTATATAAGCAAGTGGCCCGATTTCGGGTGTCCACCGTTAGCTGGGTCCCAATTGGCATTCAGCGGTGTCTCGGGCGACGTGTTCGGATTGCCTGTGCCAGATTCTTGGCTGGCTGTTCCTCCCCGTGGCATTCAGGGGCCGAAGATTAGTGGGGGATCTGCGAGACCCACCCGTATTTGGTATGCCCCGGCGGTGGTGACTTAATGCTCCATTTGGCCCACTTAGTTGCTCTGGCGCTTTCAACGCTTTCGATTTCATTCTCCCTTTGTCAAGTGGCGTTCGCTCGTTTTCTATTTCAATTGCTTCTAAATCTGCCTCCAAAAGAAAGCTGAATTGTAGCACATCGTCGCATATATCTCTTTTCAATCGCAAAGTGACACTTTTATGAGCATAAGTAGAAAGTTTCTGGTAAACAATTAACATGCCAAGCGGCCGTCACATGCCCACTAGAAACTCCAATTATGAGCAGGGCCACAAACTTGCCAAAAACTAATTCCCCAGCTTATCAGTTCTTCTTTTTATTGTATACATTTTTTTGCTGTGCAGCAACAGAACCTGCCACAAGTTTTAATTGCCAGTTGCAAACTTGTTGCCGCCCAGCGAGCAAAGTTCCAGATATTTGTTTTGGGGTCTGTCAGAATTTCAATTAAGCCCTGGGAAAGTCTCTGCCCACAGGTAAACACGTGCGTGGATTTACGGATTTTTCGGGTGCAATACTCTTGGTTTTATTCAAACATTCGACTTGACTATGCTGTCGCGGTGTGCGGAGTGCGTTGTGCGGCAATAAATTAGTTAATTACATTTCGAATAAATTACTACAGGCTAAAGGTTTCGAACGAAGGCACATCTGTGGCGTTTGGAGCGCGTCCAGTCTCCTGGCCATTTCCACGACTCACTGCTGCTGCTGGCCGGCGTAGGCCAACTGCTGGGCCTCGGCCTCATCACTGATGCTGCGGGCATAGGGGTAGGACGAGGAGGCTCCCGAGCTCCAGCCGGCGCTGGCGGGTGCGGACCAGGCGTTCGAGTTGTAGGCTCCGCCGTAGGAGCTTCCGCCGAGCTTGTTGCCGAATCCGCCCAGCAGACGGGAGCCGCCGACCAGGATGGCCAGGAAGAAGGCCAGCTTGGCCACGATCACGGCCTTGAAGGTCAGCAGGGCCAGGAAGCCGAGCACCAGGGGAATGACGGCGAACAGCTTGGCGCCGATGGCCAGAGCCACGGGTCCCAGCATCTTCTTGATCTTGCCACGGCCTGTAATCGGTTGTTGGGTAATTATTATTTGTTTTCAGCGGTTATATTTAGCGGAAGAACGCACCTTCATCGAGGGCACGAGCCACCTGCTGGGTGGTCTCAGCGGGCAGCTTGAACTCCAGATTGTGGCTGCCTAGGAAATCGGCGGCACTGGAGATGGCCAGATCCACCAGGCGACCAGTACGCTCATCGGCATTCTGGGGCAGCTCGGCATACACGTCCTGCTCGCTCATGGACTTTCCAGTGCGGGGCACGGGGCTGGCGGGATCCCTAAAAGAAGTGAGGTAATTGCAACATTAAAGTTAAGTAATTAGTTTTCTCATCATAAGACTTGCTAATTTATCTACTACCATATTTTTTCAAAGAAACGTAATGACTGTCAGTTTAAGATAGACATTTTTTAGCATTAATTAACAAATATTGTCTCACCAATGTAAATCTTTATATGAAATTAACTGATCATAACTACTTAAGATTTTTCAAGTATGGAATATTTGAACTTCTCTTACGTTACATAATTTCTTGAGTATTACAAAGTATTACTTTTACTATCTGTAAACCTTCTATGATCTGTGTAATATATACACTGGCGAACTCATATTATGTAATCCGAAATTTCTTTCAAATTATTATACCGATTTTGAGAAATATTTCTCTGATCTACGTGATAACTTAGTTTCTTTTCGACTAGCTTTCTTATACGATTTCTCGTAATAATTATGATGCAAACACTTTAACTACTAACACTACATTTTGAAGCACATTCTGTTTTCATTTTCGGTTTCGTCTTTTTTTTCAAGAACCAGACACTTTCACTATAAACACACACCTCTGGAAGGTGACTCCGCTGGCCAGCTCGATGTTGTTGCTCCTGGCGGCGCGGTTCAGGGCGGTGATGCCCTTGACGGCCAGGCAGGTGGCCATGTCGTCGCTCTCCAGACAGGCGCCCAGATACCTGGCGGCGCGGCCCAGGGTGTTATCGCCCTCGACGCGGTTGTCTTGGACGCTGGGGGCGGCAAAGGCGCAGCTGGCCGCCAAGAGGGTCACACAGGCGATGGCAAACACTTTCATTTTTCGGCTGATTCGCGGTTAATCCTGGCTGTAAGGCTGATCCGGCTGATTTTTAAGATCGGGCTGCTGCTTCTCTTGGGGAGCGCTGAGATGAGTTTGATGTATGCGTCTGCGGACATCTAGCCTTATATATTGGGCCAACGGCTGCAGCCCCTCAGTCGGCGTCGCCGTCGGTGCGCATTACAAAACAATTCAAAAGTAAATTAAATAAAACCCGGCGAGAGACGGCGGAAGCTACGCAAAGACGCGAAAAGAGCGCACTCGGAATTGGAGACCGGCCCAAAGAGTCACAGACGCAGACGCAGACGCAGCCGCAGCCACATAAATCTAGAGAACGGCGGGGAAATAAAGTCAACTTGTTTGTTAAGTGAACATGTTCATTTCGGGCTGCCTTTTTTTCGGCAGCGCCGCTCCGGCGACGTCGTCATCCGTCAACGTTAATGTCGCGGAGAGAGAAACTTGTACTTGGACTTGGCCATTGGGCGAAAAGGGGCGCCCTGGTGTAAACAATCGGCATCATTGGCTAAGGTCTGCACGGCGAAAAAAATCTGTTATCTCAGTTTTGACATAACCAAAGTACCCAAAGAGAGCACTTCAAACTGATTTTAAACACATTTTAGACAATTTGGGAATGTATTATATTAATAGCATTTGTTCAGCTTAATTAGCTTAACTCATCGTTCTGTTACAAATAATAATAAATAAGAAGTCTTTGCCCAGAAGGTTTTAATTTTTACACATAGCGATCTTATTTTTTGTAAAACGTTTTTAATTAATTCCATTAGAAGAAGAATAACGGACTCATTTATGTAAAAATAAAACCGCTTGGTTCTATTGTTTATAACGTTCTTCTTAAATACAATTGCAAAAACAAATATTCATTAAAGAGGAAAATAATGTCGAGTAAAAAATATTTAATGTATGCCAAATGCCAATACATATTCTAAAAGTGGTTTAAGTGGGTGATTGGCATTCTTGAGTCCTTTAAGTCCTTTAAGTCCTTTTTGTCAAATAATTATTAATAGTAAATATAAATCAAAGGCATTTGTACAGGTTATAAATACAATATGTACAATACGAATTGCTGAAAGAGTACAACGAAGTACATTACTTTTAATTTTCCCTGCGTGTAGATGGGCATGGTTTTTGGGCTTCGGGGTCCGATACACACACGCCCTCAATGAGGCTGTGTGTTTTACCAGAGGTCTGAGTCCGCGTTAGCCCTCGCCTTCGCGTTTGCGCCCAGCTTTCATCCGACTCTCGCAATACCCAAGTCACATATTTGCTAATTTATTGACGCTTCTTAACCGATCCGGTTGCCGTATATTTCAAGCAGCCCATTTATGAACGCGAAAATGTGTTTTTTTCTTTCTCCATCATAAATGGGTCATTTTTATTTACTGTGGTTTTTGTTATTATTGTTAGGATATGGTGAAATAGTGCTTAGCACCTTCGATGATTGAACTGGACTGTGTGGGGCATGTGTCTATGTGGTAATAATTGAAAGTTAAGTGGGTAAAGTAGGTGGAGGTGAATGAGGAGCTTTTGCCGGCATTTATATAACAAGGAACTGATAAAAGCATGGCGAATATTTTGTAATGCCTTGAGCAAAGTATGTAGAACAAGACAGCATTGCCGCTAACCTCTGATTTTATTGATTTGCACTGAAAAAGTTTTCTTTAAAAGCCAACTATGTTAGGAATTTAACGTAAAAAATAATTCTTGATTAATAATTAAGTAATTAATCAAACACCCCAACTTTTTTTTAATGCAAAATGATCTAGTAATTCAAAGATTACATTTTTTTTCTTTATTTGATTGATTGTTATTAATAATAACTTATAAATGGAAAATTGCCAAGGCAAGGAAATATTGAAAATATTCTATTTCATGTTAGTTGTTTTTAGCTTAATAAAATGTAAAATACCTATTAAGAACTATTACAGAAAGTAAATAGTTACTACGCCGCTAGCAACAAAGAAATCGATGTCAGATTTAGGAAACAAAATTCTTGATTAGCGGATTAACATCAGTTTTGTGTTAAAGAAACTGTGAGAACTCACAGGCAGAATTTGCCTTCTTTCGAATTCTGCAAGCAACCCACAAATGTTGCCTATCATTTAACTGGATCTGCACTAATTTAGCCAGCGAAATAGTTTCTCTGTCAGCCTGAGACACTTATACAAGTCTATCAAGCGGTAGTGTGAACTTTATGATTCATCCATTCAGACATCCAGCCACCGATGATTTTCCCAGTCACGTTCTGTTATCACGGCCTGCATTGTGACAGTTTATGTTGCTATCCGAGTTTCTCTGCTTGGCATTGCATCGTAAAATCTCGCGTTCCTGACAAAAGATCTCTATAAAATCGAAACAGCTTCAATTTTTGGCAGCAACAAAATTTGTATTTTTATTGTCCCGCAGCAGCTTATTAAAGACAGTCATTCAACGGAGGGGAAAAAATGCCTCACTCACTTTCATTTATATTACAACGAAATGCGACACTAAATGTTGCCTGCCCTCAATGTTGTTGTTCGTGTTAGGGTTTTTGTTGCTATTGTTGCTTTCTTGTCTTGCTTATTGTTACTGTTATTGCCGGCTGATTGTTGCTGGGCAAACCAGCCGCGGGCGTCGGCTTGTCACACGCTGCGTATGAGTGACGCGCCTTTATTTTCGGTTATTGTTTTAGCTGCGTAAAACGGCCAAAAGGCGGCCCGAAAAAAGAAAGTGTGCTAGGCATGCCTTATTGAGCATATTTCGCCCAGTGATTCACTTGCCACGCCAATTTGCATAGTTCCGCGGAGTCCAGATTGCATTGTAGCGTTTCATTCATGATGATCAAGATGATGATATTCGGGGCCGCTGCCGCTGATAAACCGCATGCCATTGCCTTGGCTCATACGCGGTCCAGTTTTTCGCCTTCATTCATTCATACGATTCGCGTCATCGTTTTCGTGAGTGAAAGTTATGTAATATTAGCGCGAACTTCGCAATCTGCAGTGCGCACTGCTAAACCGGATGGATCGACATCGATTCGACATCGACGGATAAATGTCCAGGGACCTCCAACGCGCAGCCAATAACGAGTCGGGTTTTATTACCCGCCTAACTGTCAAATCAAACAAAATTTCTAAATGCCAATCAATAAACAATTTCTCTTTTCTTCGTTGCGGTTTTTCGGTTTCTGCCTCCAAGAATTGTCATGTTGCAGAGACAAAAAAAATGGAAAACAAGGCCTTTCAGATCCATTTAAATTTTATTTTGTAAATAAAAGTTTTTAAAGACTTTGTTATATCTATTATTTTACAAAATAACATTTGATCATGAAAGGTTACAAAAAAATATTTTTTTTAAAAAACACTTTTGCTCCAACTGTGTATGAATTTCATTACAATGAAATACAAAAAGGTAAGCTAATATCTTACTTATCTTCGAAAATATAAATAAAAAATTATTACATATAAACAATAAAGGAAACACATTAAATAAAATTATAAAATATATTTTTTTAATTAAAAATAGTTTTGTAACGATTTATAAAAGGTTTAATTAATTAGTTATGATATCATGTTTAAAAAAAAAAATATTTTTACATGTAATTTTTTTTACCAGTCATAAATTTGAGTCATTTTATATGTGAAATTAAAAAAAAAACAATAAATTTATAATTTTAGTTTTTTTAAATATTATTTTACTGTGTAATTTTATTTTGAGATAACCTTTCCAAAGATTTTTTTCCCCTGAACCTGCCCTTCATATAATGCGTTTCTGACAGCAACCTGGTGGGCATTTATTATTTACACAAAGTCAATTAGCTCCGTTTCATTTGTGCGCTTTTCGATTTGCGATTTGTTGCTGGCTGTCGCTCAATTAGCCGGCAACAAGTTGCCATAAATCGATAGCTCACTTTCCTCAAACTCTGGTGATGTGGGTGTGGCAGGTTGGCCGGACGGTTTCATGTGCGTTTGCTTTTCAAATTAGCCTGCTCGATTCGCAGTCCAATTTCTGGGCTTTGCCTGCTCGTTTTTATATTTTTGGGCAGCGTACGTTCTACTGACCCATTTGAGTGTGTTTTCATCGAATTCAGTCATCGGAATGCCATCGGCATTATTGGAATTCCAACACAGTGGGGTAGACATTAATCTACAGAGCAGAGGATTTTCTGAGGGCTTGTGTAGGGAAAGAGGTATACATTTATTTCGTTCGAATCAAATACCAAAAGGCAAAATAGTTCAAATTGGCAGCCATAAGGCTATTTAAGCTCTGACCCTCCAACGTGAGCAAAGAACCCAAATTCTTTGGAAATCAGAAACAAAATTCTTTAAACGACTTAAAGGAATCTTACTCAAAAAAGTAAAATGGGTTCAAATAAAACGTCGTTTTATTAACGATTTTAAAATGAACATTTTAAAAGGAAAATATTCACCTAAATAAAAATGATTTCCGACAGGAAACATTTATTACATTAATAAACTATTAACACATTTGAACATTTTTCTTGCGTATGGATGTTTTTAAGCTATTTTTCAAAAGATGAACAAGAGATTAAAATTGGTGTTTACCATTATTTTACTGAAAAACACGTATATATATATGTATTTTATAGTAAGAGCTTAAAAATAGTTTTAAGCTCTAACATTAATCTTCCCCTTTAAGTAAGAAAAGAATGTACACTTTTTGAATTGACCTGAAAAACCAAACTTAATTCCATCCCTCGGCTGCACAAAAATAATTCATCCTCATCTGAAAACACAAACCACAGGTAAATTGTATCTTTTTAAGCTTTTGGGGTTAAATGCAGAAATACCATCAGGTGAAATTGATTTTCTTTTCATTTGTGCAAATATGAAATGTCAATATTGTGCGTAGTCGTTTCTGTCAATGTCGCTCGGCTGAGAAAGTGCAGTGCCAAAGCGAAGCGTTTTCCATGCATTTAGCGGATATACATAACGTATTTTTGTCTGAAAAGGTTTTTTTGGGTCGTAGCTAGTTATGGTATTTGCATTTAAAAAATTCATAGCCATTACCTTGCGGGCACACTGCGGTTCAAAGCCAAAACAAATTCAATTCACTTTGCCACGAGAGCTAGGGCAATTGCCATTTTGGGCTGTGAAGCTTATATATTATTTATACTCTTACAAAGTAAAGTGAATATTGATGCATCAATAATTTTATTATATTTATAAGGCTTAATAAAGATTATTATATTGCTGTTTGATTATTAGAATTATCTTAATTCAAAAGGTTAATATCTGATTTTAGGAACAACTTTTCTGTGTTATTTGAATGCTTCTGATTTGTAAACATTTAATAAACTAACATTCATATAAAATATTTTTAAGATAAGTAAAATATCGTTTGGAAGGAAATATTTAAGATAATACTAAAGTTTTTTAAAAAATAAATATATAATATAATGTTGAAAGGGTATTTTGATATTTATTTTCCCAGGTCTGCCTTTATTTCCTGCTTTTGTTCATTTTTGCCAGGTGGAAAACATGATTTAGTGCGCCTGTGGGATCACTTTTAGCCCGGACTCAGGGCTAAGTATCGTCGCTTTGTTTAACCCCATCCGCTGGGCCCGAAAGAAAGTGAAATTGATGACACAAATGCGCAGACAACAAATACGAAGCGGTGTCTATGCTAAATGGCCTGGTTAAGTAATCTCGTGAGAGCCGCAAACATTGCGCAGTCAGCGAGCTGAGAATGTTGTTAATAGCCAAAGCCAGAGATGCGATGACAAAGGCCGCCCAGTGGGTTTCCCTTCGCCCTCCCTTTCTTCAGTTTAATTGCCCAGCTTGGGTCTCAACTTCACTTTCAACGTCTCACTTAGAAAGAAAGATACGCCCTGTTGTTGATCGATCTGTTAGATACGCGACAGGCATGCGCATACCTGGGTCTTGTACCTCGTATCTCGTGGCTGCAGATGTATCTGTAGCTGCTGCCCCGCCCCTGTCATACTTGCAATTGTGTTTTTGCTTTTGGCGCCCTACAACTTTCACTTGTTGCGCGGAAATGGGGGCTCGATTTGCGTAGGCTGCTACCATAAGTTCACCCAACCGTGGCAAACTTTTTGTAATTCGTGTTCTCTTTTTAACAAGGAATTGTGCCCAATTTACAATCAAAAACATAATTTAGAAAAATTAAATTTTATTTGGTCTACAAAAAGTTAAAAGTTAAGTTAAAAGTTAAAATTTATAATCTTAAAGGTTCTTAAAAAATTAAACATTTTGTAATAAAATAAATTGATTAAAAGTTGCTTAGCTCTATGAAAACAAATTATTAAATCGTACAATTTAAATTTCGGGACAACTTTAGTGATTTAAAACCGTTTATTTTTTTTAAAATTATAAATATAATATTTCTATAACCTAAAAAGTATAATTATAGTGTTATTGAATTACTCGGTCCTAAAAGTATAAATATCAACATTTTGAATAATATATTTGTGTGTTGAAAGAAGAAAAATTATTTATCTACAAAAAATGTTACAGAGTAGAAAATTAAGAATGATTCCAAAAATGCTTACATAAAATGAAAAACCCAAAAACATTAAAAAATAACATTTTAGTTTAGGAGTTTTTAGTTTAGGAGTATCAATTAAAATTTTCTTAAATAAATATTTTAAAAAATTATAAGGATTATTATCCTTTATATAACAGCAAAAATAAAGTCATAATTAATTTTACAAACTTGTAAGCCCTTCTAATTTTGTTATTTCTTGTATATTAAAATGATATGCGCTAACGTTTTATTATTTGGTTGTTTTTGATTTGTTACTCCTGTGCAGATAAACTCAACATGTCTTAACCCTATAGATATATTGGATAAAATATTTCTTTTGCTCTTATAAAAA
Organism: Drosophila fuyamai; assembly: GCA_018153365.1. NCBI lineage: Eukaryota > Metazoa > Arthropoda > Insecta > Diptera > Drosophilidae > Drosophila > Drosophila fuyamai. Next base: position 130,046 of record JAECXW010000151.1, read on the forward strand.
GTAAGTTTTTAAGGTCGGCTAATGTTCTAAAATGTTGTCGAGTCTTATTTTCGATTTGCCGCTCCCACAATCAAAGACTTCGAACCACCCAAGCCGTTGATCGTGGGTCTTCATTGCATCGGCTGCAGCATGCTGATTGATTTGTGACAACCTGTTTGTTGACTTTGGCTTTCGGTCGTGCTCTTTACATAAGCCAGACTGTCGTTTGTCGGCGCTTATTGCAACAGGCACTTGCGGAAGTGCCGCTTCCAATTCGACAACGTCGATGGCTTGGCTTGGGTCTGCCCACTGGTCGATTGCCTGGGATTTTTGATGGGGATTTGAGGGCTGGCCGACGGTGCGCATGCGCAATAAACCGTTTTATGCATAACGGAACCGCAGTGCTGTTAATTTTTGCGTTGCGTGCACACTGCTCGAATCGTCAACGTAACGTCGTCAAAGTCGAGCGAGTCATGTGCTAATTAGTCGTTGATGAAGCTGGGAGTTACGTGGCCTTATTTGCCTATTGGCCAACACTTTGCCGGAAAAGTTATATTTGTAATGATGGTCAATCTGATATGATTGCATATTAACACTAGATTGATATTTACATTTATTCTCCACAATTTGCTAGCTTTCTTACTTTCAGAGCAACTAAAAATATTTTTCTTTGTAACAGGACTTTTGCTTTTTCTCCCTTTCAAACCATTTTACTCTCGTTCCGGCTGAGTCTATAAAAATGGTTTATACAGGTTCTCAAAGTTATGGTCTTTTGATAGTCCCAAGGGTATAAAGGGCTGTCGAATGGGCATCCAATTGCTGGCACTGGCGGAGAGGTCCGTACTATGCAAGCCCTTCACCACTGGAGCATGAGAATGAACGATCTCCAAGCGATCGTGTCCATGTCCTCCGGACAATATCCACTTAAGGGCCAACAGTCCAGAGGTGGCCAATGCGATTTTACCCATGACAAACGATGAGGCCGAAAGTGCCGTCAGCCATTTTAGGACCAAAGGCAGCAATACTATTTTTGCAACAGCTGCGGCAGCCAGTAGGGGATAAACCATTTTCATTAGCTTTTTTTGCTTCTTGTGCTTGCCGCGACCTGTAAAATCAGAGTCAGTTAATAATTAAGTAAGTTGATGGTAATTAAACCAATACAGAAAAAAATATAGGGATCAGACTAACCAAGAAGTCCCGCATTTCAAGATTACTTTACATTAAATTAAGAAAATAGCTATTTTTGAAAATAACTCAAAAAGGGTTGAATGAAATGCAATGTAGTTCCTGAATACAACAAAAATCTTGAATTTTCATTGCAGCAAAAAACTAGAGGACACAAAAAAATTAAAATAAACCAAAATTATGAATAATATAGTCCAATATTTGGGGATATAGGTATTTTTTACAATTTATATGCTTTAAACTAAATGTTTCCATATTTATTGGAATAAAATAATTTTTTGGCGTCTCTCCTAACAGTTATCCTCCAGGAAATTCGAGTTACACCCACCTTCTGTTGACCAGCTGTCCAGCATTTTGTTTACCTCCTCTGGACTCAGATCGTCATTGATCAGGCTGAGAAATTGGGTCTCGGCCATCGCTAGCCACTCCCGCTCCACTCGCTGCCGCTCCTCCAAGGCAGCTTCCTGCTCGGCGTCCTGCTCCACGGCAGCCACAATTGCACCGCCCATCTGCACCATCGGCGGAAGGCTGTAGGCCCCGACGAAGGACACCAGCCAGAGCAGTTGGAAAGTTGTTGTTGAGATCGAAATCTTGAACATGTTTACACCGTTGCACCGTTCTCAGACGACTGAGCAAAAGTGGGCGCCCACTGCAGATTGCTAGTAATGGGGCACTCTCTTCGTTGCACTTCGTTGCATATCAATTTAATTTGGTATCTGTATATTCTTGGCCAATTGGTGGGCACTCTTTACCGCTACCGCTTATTTTTTACACAAAAAGAAAGTTCTAAGTCAGAACTTTAACTTAAATCGCCAATTTAGTGAAACTCAAAAGAAATATGTGGCCGATAGAGCATATATAGTAAAAGGGTTAATTTGCTACAAACGTCTTCGCATAGCGGCATAAATACAGCTCATGTCTTATTCATTTTAAAACTTTGTAATGAACTTGTAAATGTGTTCTCCCCAAACAATTAAGACAACAATGCCAACATTTTCTAAAATAATGTAAATCTATTTATTTAAAGAATGTTTCCGGACGTAAATAAATTTCAAATCTTGCTCATATGTTTAAGGAGGGAAACATTCTAAGCTAAATAATTCACTGGTGATTTATGATTCTGCTTTTCCCGTAGTGTTCTACCTTGTTTTCGCTGATTTTGTTTTGCTCCGCCGATTCAGTTTTACTTGAGCGTGAACGGACACATTAAATTTTCCCTGCTTTAATGAGCGGCTTTCCGCAGACATTTCACTGTAACTGTGGCTCTTGTTGTGGCTGTTACTGGGTTGTGTCTGTGTGCACCACACTTGTCGGGGGTCAATTGCTCCAACCATCAACAAGTAAAAACTCTTCATTATCGTTGGAAAGCATTTTACTCGGTCCGTTTCGGTTCACTTGCCCTTTTTGTTTGGCTGCCACGTTTTTCCATTTCTGAGACGTATTCGCAAGGAAAAGCTTTTCGGGCAAATGCTCCACATCACTCACAGAGGGATTTATCCCCTGGCCATTTGTTATCACCTTAGAAAAAAATCGCAAACCCATTCATTGATGTATGCATTTATTTATTTTTAAATTAGGTTTAGTTCCAGTTAAAATATAGTAAAATCTAAAACCTAAGCAACACCATTGTCTTTAAAGAAAACCAATACACTAAAATGAATCATTGTCCATAAGCAAATATGATTAAATGGATAAGCCAATACATTTATTTTTATCAAGTTCGAATATTTGCCAACTAATACATTAAATTAATTTTATATTTATTGGTATACCTTAATTTTCTGAAAAGACTTTAGTTTAGGCTACTACGTTTGCTTTATTTATTGGTCATCAATTTTCAATGTAAAACTGCTTCCCTAAAATTCAATCAAATCTGTGGCTGTAGCAGACCCAACGAAAATGTTATTAAAAATTCATTAATAACATAACCATCAACAGGAATGGCCATGAAAATAATTTGAATTTACTTTGAAGGCTTTTATTGAACACGTATTTATGTAAATTTTTGTTAATCTCCCGTGGGTGATGGCCAGAAATAGGATTAATTAAATTTCCCCAATATTAAGGGAGCAAACGAAAACAGCTTTTACAATTACACAAGTTGGCTTGATGGGAGTATATTCGCAGGGAAATTAAATAACGTCCAAACTGAATTAGGTGTGGCCCAGACGAGACAAATGGACTTATCTTGTTGACCCGCACATATGTAACTCTGGTCTATGTGCATGCTATGTATTCACAGGCCGTCCAAGTCCAAACACATTTAAATGCACACGCGTGCCTCGGAACTAATCGCAGCCAGCAGTCAACATTCGTTAACGCTTTTGCTGTCGTCACTTTTCATGCCCAAAACCCCGACTTTACCGACTGCAAAGTGTCTGCGGAATTTATCGTTGTTTGGGTGTCAGCGGTATTTTTATTTGGCATCCGGTTGCTGCTCAAACTATATACTGCCCATCGAAGGAATTTTCGGGGATTGTGTGTTTGTGTTAATTGGAAAATGCCTCTTCACTTAAATATTTTTGTACTAAATATTAATTTTCATTTAAAGTAAGGGAAATAGCGTACGCGAGCTTAGGAAAGAACATTTAAAGTAGTCTATCATTGTTGTTGATTCTATAAATACCATGATGTTTAAATGTGTTAAATAAATAGGTATTAATATTTTACTTCATAAATATTTAATAGAACATTGTTACTTTAATTTCATAAGAATTAGTGGGCTTCCTTCCCAATAGTAATAATATTGAAAATGTAGATGAAGCAGATTACATTTTTTGTTGCTTAAGTAGAACAAACGTGTACATATAATCTATCATTTTCTTTGAAATAGCTGAGAAATAAATAATTAAAATCTAAAGCGTTGCATAAACCTAAACCCTAATAAAAGTCCATACCACCTTTCTCCTGCAAAGCTCTAATATTCGTTTAGGCAAAAGCAATCTTTTCAATTCGTTTATCGTTTTTTGGGACTCTTGCTGCTATGTACATACTTGGTTTTACTTGAGGGCGCGTTGTTGCTATCTCAGAAAATCGGCGTCGCTTGTTTTATGGCCACCGACCAGACAAATCAATGCCGACTGGCTGGCTGCACAGCTGGATAAGCCAGGGCGAACAGCCTTCTGAGTGTGAGTGTGGTTAAAGTCCGCACTCCTCAGAGTTTCTTCAAGACGAGCGACTTGCTGGCGTGGCCGCCACCGCCGGAGGTCTTCAGGCTCATTACGGCCGTAAAGAGAGCGAAGAAGAAGCCGGCCAGACCCGTGGTGCCCACGAGCAGCGTGAGTCCGCCGATGAGGACCGGGATGAGGGTGAGGAACTTCAGCTTGTAGGCAATCAGCAGGGGGAACAGCAGCTTCTGGATCTTCTTCTTCAGCTTCTTGAGCTTGCGGCCCTCCGATTCCGGGGCCAGACGTTGGGCGCGACCTTGAACCAGGAGGTCCTTTGATGTTGCCAGTGCACCTGGTGGTGCTGTGGTTGCTGCTGCTGTGGTGGCATCCAATTTACTTGAACCGGCCTCATCTGTGAGTGGATAAGTGGAGTCATAAGTTAGCTAGGTAATTAAGTGGTCAGTAACAGGCGCCCTGAGGTCATGGTCACATGTCCCTTCCGTTATCGCAAGCGATTGGAAAGCAATTAATTCAGAATAAATTGGATTTTGAAATAGAGAAGAACACGTTCAAGGAGTTAGCCAAGCATTTTTTAATAACTATTTCCAGCTGGAGCCTTAACATCTTGATAGTTTGGATTTTAAATGTATGTATCATATTAGGTCAATTAGTTTTATTATGTCGGGGTTCTTTTATTGAAAATACTTTATATTATTGAATTTTTTTTTAATATTGTCTTATTGATATGTTTTATAATTCTTCAAAATTACTACTTTTGGGAATTAGTCTTGAGAGAACTAAAATAAATTAAATGCCAAAAAAACTGTAATAAAAGTTGTAAGAATATAAAATATTGGTAATTTTTTTAAATTTAAGAGTTAGAATTTGATTTTTTATCAAAAACTTATCTTAGTTTAACTAAGATATTGTGGTGTAGAAATGTATTATTGAAATTTATTATTATATATTACGAGAATTGCCAATATTAAAGTAATAAGAAAATGGTGAATTCAAATTATTTAGATTTAATTAAAAGTATGTTTGCTAGGCTTGTTTTATGTTAATAGCAAAGTTTATGAATAAATTGCCAAGACTAGTTACATGTGTCAACGAAGTTAATGTTTTTTAGAGAATTCCCATAGCAAATACGCACCTGACTCGTCGCTAATCACACTCCTCAAGGTGTCACAGAAGTTGCTCACTTTTATTAAAGCCTGTTCAAAGGGCGCCAAGAAGGATTCGATTCCCCGGGGCGACGCCTGTTCTCTCGCTCCGGCTTCCATTGGAAGGCTTTCGTTTTCCTCGTCATCATCATCATCACCATTAGCCGGGTGAGCTGAAGTCGCAGCCACCTCACGAACTTCCGGCTCGGCTTCCTCCGCATTCGGCAGCTGGCGTAGGAGTTGGCCCCGTCGCATCTGCTGGCTGATGGCCAAAACGTAGCTGGCTGGATCGCTGGGAGGAACCTGTTTGTAATTTCCGCCCGTCGATGGGGAGCTCTCGTTATAGCGATGGTTGTAGGCGTAGAAATTGACAGGAAGCCGTCGTTCCGGCTCCTTTCTCCTTTCCCGGATCTCCTCCCGCTCCGGCGGCATTGAACTGGGCGCAGTTGCCTGGAGGATGAGCCAATTGTTGTGCTGTGTGAAAGGCTGCCATGCATTCATCTCCAGCTTCAGTGGCGGGTTTTCGCTGCCGGCGGAAGTGGCGCCATTAAAGCGGCTGGCAGTGCTCCTTGCCGCCTTCATTGTTATGAGGCCGCAAATGCCGAGGAGCAACACCTGTCGCTGCCACATCTTGGATTGGACTTTTGTTGCGGATCCTTCGGTTGGGCTTCCCACTTCACACACGCACTCCGCACGACGTCAAGAATCAAACTGTGAGGAGGTGAGTGTTTCGAGATTTCGGTAGACCAAATTCTACGGCCATTCGACAATTTATGGCGCTCACTGGTTGAGTGATTTTACGGCCTTTCGCCGAAAAGTGCTGCGGCTTTTTGCTTGCGGTCAAGCCCCCAGTTGATCCCCCAGATAGCTTTTCACGTCCAAGACTTTTACCTAGCACACACGTAAAGAAATAGTCTAATAAAGGTTTAAACGGAATTTATGTGTTTTTACCAAACTAATGTAGTGTAAGGGGAGTGTTTAAAATACGAGGTTCCCAAATCTCGAATCGAAAGGCTAGCACTCATTAATCAACCTTTTTGAACTTGGGATATCAAAATCAATTTGGTTGAGCAAATAAATAAAATTAAGTGCTAGGAACTAAATATACAATCCAATTTTAACGAAACCTAGATTAAACTATTAAACTATTTACAAAAACTATTCTTAGCGAAAAATTATATTAAAGATATGATGTAAAGTAATTAAAATACATTTTAATCGTATTAAAAAAATATGTAATTCAAACATCAATTTATTTTTGTTAATTCGTTTAAACTATGTATTTTTTGTTGTCTATAATTTTCTTTATTTCAACTCATTAATAGTTTTACAAAACTAGAACCATAATGTATGTTTAATAAAACTGCGACTCACAAGCGTTTCCTTATTTTATTTACACAAATTTTTTTAAGTAACCCAAATTTTGTTAGTTTAAGTTTTGTTTAATTTTTAGGTACTGTTTATTTCACCGTGTATGCATCCAAAAGGGTAATCCGTCAGGCGAAACCGGATTGGGTGGAGAGAACCGACCACTTCCCAGTTCCCACTTATGTAAATTTTCACAGATGAAGAGTGGGGTCTCTTTGGGAGATCGAAGATTAACGCTCCAGGGAGCACAACACGTGCTGCTAAGCCCATTGAGGCATGCCCATTTTAATTAGAAAACAATGCTTTGAAGCCTCGACCTGGGAGTTTTCACTTTTCACCACCTTACTACCTTATTGCCCTGTTGCACGTTCAAAACCACAAGTCCAACTGGTGGCCTTGCACTCGTTGCCACTATTCTATATAGGTTTTGGGCCCTGAGAAAGTGTGCCCAATGGGTAAATTCGCGTAATTGTAGATCCGTGCGTGCTAATTGGCTCTCTGAACTTGCCACTTGTTGCCTTTGGCGGATGAAGTGGTTTCTGCCTCGATTTGAATGCAAAATCTCAGGTGCTCACAGTGCGTTTAATCTTCCCAAATGGACGCTGGGCCACAAGAGGTGAATCTGTGGGCGGAGGAGGTGCCTCGACAGTGGGTATCTGCAGCAGATTCTGTTTCGTAGTCACATACTTTTGGGCACCAGGTGTTCATCCGTCCACAACCAGGTAAAATACCTAGCCAGCTTTTAAGCACTTTCCTCTGGTTCCACTTTTCAGTAAAGCTTGCTTTAAGGCTTGTGCTTTAAAATAGAAAGCCACGAGTAAATGGCTAGCATCGATGGAGCAGAGTACGGAGTGCTGTATCAATTTTATTCTAATTTAATTGAGGTTGGTTATGACTCTTACCAATTAAGATATCAAGTCTCTTGGAGAAGTTAAGTAAATTCGGTATTTATTGACAAAAGACATCAACCAAACTATATCCATTAAAAGCATTCAATAATGGAATATATTCATAGAATTTAATATTTGTTTACAATGTATTTTAACATAATATTATATATTGAACAATTCTCCACTGTATAAATTTGAGGGAATTATTTAAATATATTTTTCTTTGATTTATAAAAATTTACTTGGTCCTAATATAATTAAATTAGCTTTATAAACTTTAAAATATTAAAATCACTTTCATGTCAGTGTTCATCTAACCATTCAGATGTTATTTTTTTGGAACTCATGTGAAACTTCAGTGCAATCCTGGCTAGAATGCAGTGCCTGGCTCGATTCATTCCCCTTCCTGTCTTTGTTTCTCCATTATCGCCATTCAGAGTGATGTATGAGAAAGGCTTATGGCACTGAATAAGTGAAATAGCCTAGGCGATAATGGAGGCTTGTGGGGGCCAGTGTGATGGTTGTAGGCTCAAATTGCGGCTTAGGCTGAATGGCAATTGAAATGGCTTTCAGAGCATGGCCATTAACAGCTAGCTATGATTGATAGTGGCCAAAGGAACTCATTCGGGGCGCTTAAGACCATAATGGAGAGTGACTGTGGCTTATTTCTCTCAATGTCTGCTCTAGTCCAAAACTCGTATTTTATCTGCCATTGTTTTGCTGTCTCTTGTATGAGTATGCTGGCAACAGATGATCAAACATGATTCAAGCCAGCTTAAGACATTTAAAGCATTTAATTTTTATCACCTCAAATTTGCATGTTTTTGGTTTTTTCAGCTGACTATTATGAAGAGTTAACAACTGGGACAAGCAGTCTTGCATTTCTGTTCGCAATCCTCATGGTACGACCAAGAGAATATTGTACACTGAGAAAATATTTGCTGAATTTAAAACTAATAATTTTTTTGATTTTACTATACCTAAATAAGAATTCTACTTAGCAATTCATTCTGTACCCTAAAGGTTTCATAGTTTCGAATTCAAATTTTGTCTTAATTTGACGAAATTACATTAAGTGTTAAGACTTATAAGTCTAATATAATATTTTTTGTTAGTTTTTAATTGTGTACTTCTTGGTCAAGTAACGAAAAACACATTTATACTTTAAAAATCGTAAGGTATCTAAGTCTACTTTTAACTATAGAGAAATATTATTAAAAAATCTTGGTCTTAAACCATCACGAATCAGTTCTGGCTGTGGTTTGCACTTCCCGTTTTTATTTATATTTATTTTCCCATTTTATTTAGCATGAGATTAGAAATTAAATTTCGATTTCGTATTTTCGACAGTTCTATTCTGTATCACAGCTTGCATTCTTTTGGGTTCCTTTGTGTCCAACCCGGTTAATTTAGCGATAAAACTAGTTCAGTTTAGAACTCTTCCTACGCCCTGCTTTAATGGAAATCATAAATTTATTTTCGGGAACCGTGCAGTCCACACCGGCTTTTATCAGAGAGCTGCACAAGATTTGGCTTAATGGCAAAGTCACTGTGATGAGTCAAAAGACCTTGTTTTTAGAGAGGAGCAAAGCGTGTGCGACATAAAGCCGCTCACTAAGCCACCTTTACTGGGGTTTGGTCAGGCAGCTATTAAACCGAAAGCGATTTCAGACTTGGCATTAGTTCTACTTGTGCTTCTCGAGCGTTGGCAATCCGCAATGAAAGTGAGTGTAAAGGATTCTGGGCAGGATTAAATTCGAACTGATATCCTTATTCCTTGCCTAGGTGTTCGTATGTCTTCTGGCGTTGGCCGCCACTCTGGCAACCGCCAATGCAGGACTCCTGGGTCTTCTGAAGGGAGGAGGCGGTGGTGGCGGTGGCTATGGCGGCGGATACGGTGGTGGCTACGGAGGTGGCTACGGAGGTGGTGGCGGCGGTGGAGTCCAGGTCGTCAAAGTGATCAACACCTATGAGGGAGGCCACGGAGGTGGCTACGGAGGAGGCTACGGAGGTGGATACGGCGGTGGCTACGGAGGCGGCAGCCACGGAGGTGGCTGGAACTCCGGCAGCTACGGAGGTGGATATGGAGGCGGATATGGAGGCGGATACGGAGGTGGCTACGGAGGTGGTTACGGAGGTGGCTATGGAGGCGGCAGCCGCGTGGATGTCTACAAAGTGATCACGACCACTCATGGAGGAGGCAGCTACGGTGGTGGCTACGGAGGTGGTTACGGAGGTGGCTATGGAGGTGGTTACGGTGGTCAATCCGGTTGGTGGAAAAAGAAGTAAGCTGGAGACACCGGCTCACCAAACACCATATATGCCCCATTCCCCAGAATTCCCCTCCATTTATCTGCAATCCGGATACAAACTCGTTTATGTACCTGAAAAATCTTCCATAGCCTAGCAGTCTGAATCTCTTTAATGTCATTTATTCCCAAATTAGCGAAACTAGTTTGAGATAATCGGCAGACTGCTTGGCGAACCCATTAATAAAAGAAAAAGTGAAGCTTATTTAAATTAAATAAAGAGCGTTTTTTGCTTTGTAACTCTATCAATGGCTATTTGCATTTGAGTTGGAAAAATACTTGTAAGTGAGCCTTACCTTTTTAGCATAATTTTTTAAGCGCTTAGATTAAATAAATTGCTAGTATAGAACTAAAGCCGGACTATACATTATGTTCTTTTTATGCCTTTTTCAAACAAATAACACTCTGTATAATTTAAAGGTGAACAATACGTTTAATACTTGAATAAAAGCCATTATACTGCACATGCCGAGATTTAATCGACTTTTTGTTTTATATAACTTGCCTTTTTTAAGGCCTCAAATTTTTTTTTTTTATAAATTATATATAATCTTGTTCAGGATCTAGTCTTAGATGTCCGTCTTTTCGTATGATCTAATATTTTAGCTGTTGTTTTGATGCAGATTTTGTTCTTTGACTTACCATTAAAAATCTAGATTTTATTTAAAATACATTTAAATATGTGAAAGAAGCGTATTGTGTTTATCAATACCTATGATGTAGAAGTAATTTCGAAAAGTAATGCGTGATCCAAAGTTTCTATCTCCCTCTCCCTCCCCTCCTTTTACCTAATGTAAGGGTTCTATAGTCGGGGCACCTGTTTTTTTTTTTAACTATTGCTTACATTAAAAATCTAATAAAAATTATTTGAGTTTTTAAAAGTTCAAAGACCTAATAGTATCATCTTAATTATTATTTGAATTAAAGTAAACAAAATCAAGAAAGGCTTGAAATTTTAAATGCTTTTTCTTGTAATATCGTTAATATTCATCTGAAGCAAGAAAGATTAATTGTATAGGTTTTGCTTTGCTAAGTTTACATTTCCATAATTAATGGCATCTTTCATTCTTATTCAGGTTTGTTTGTAAGAGGTTTTGATTGTTATAATTATTTAAATTTATTGCATTGACGGCAATTAATCTAATAAAACTCCGGTTTTGCCTTTCTAGTTTTATTGACAGTTGAACTGTTAATGCATATTTATATCGCACAGGCAATTTCACTGCACGTTCCTTGTGGGTGATTTAATAATCATTATATAATTAAATTTTACCATATTAAAATTTACGAAATCTTTGGGTCACTTAATTGAAGCACATTTTAATAAGCTTGCGGCTTATGGTCTATAAATGCAGAAACACAATGGCAAGCAGAATACTCAATTAAAGTGGATTTGGCAAGCGGCTTTAACTTACTTTACTCTCACCCACAGTTTTTCATCTGCATGTGGAACTTATTACTCGACTCGAACACAACTAATTGGATGATGATTCATTTTGCGTAATTCATTACAGTTCCACCCTGGAATCTCGGATGTATTCTCTTATGCTTAAAGTCAAGGGGGAAATACTTGCACATCTGACTAACTTTTCTCCTTGTGTTCATGGCCTGGAAAATGTTTACACAGCCCAACTGTATACCAACTTGCTTCTTGGCTTAAATCTACTGTGTGCTTGTCTGTTTGGGCCAAAGCAATAAACGTGGTCCATAAGGTTGCCGAATGTGGGACGCACACCCTGGGACACTACAAGTGGAATTTATGGGAGCCGGAGATGGGTCCAGGTTTTATTGGGACTTGGCCAATGGCAGCGGAAGTAGTTGCCGGCAAATGGTTACAGGAAGCGTATATATTTGGCCAAGTATCTTTAACTTGACCTTCCCATGCCTGAGCGAAAAAACCTGTAATTCGATTGGTATCAGTGATTTTATTGTATACATTTTTTTTGCTTTTCTGTTTTTTGAAAACTTTGCTGCTTACATGCGATTTACACTTACGGCTAGTAAATAAATAAATAAGTTAAATAAATTATTACACTTAGTGGCTACGTACAGTTCGAAGAGCTAGAGTTAAGGTGAGTGCGCTAGTAGAGTGAGATGGAAACGGAGCTGCAGAAGCGGAAGTACGAGAGGTAATTGAAAATAGCCAGTGCAGTTAGCAGTTAAGAAGTAAGCACAGCGAGATACAGATACAAAGATGCAAAGATGCAGAGGCCGAGTTCAGCAACTGTAAACCCGTGTGGAAGAACAGAGCAGGGCAGAGCGTTACATAGAAGAAAGCATAATCGATTAAAGCAAATACTAATCATTATAAAAAATCAAATGCAATGCCCAGTGGGAACGCACGTTCTAGATACATTTCAGCCCATGTATCCATAGGTGCCACTGTGCGTCGAGTGAACCGTTGGAAGTGCATCAAGTCCTCTTGTCTGCCCCGCAGTGCAAGTGCAAAAAGAGAGTTTATGTATATCTAATTACAATCCGTCCGCCGTCCGTGCTTTATCCACAAGATAAATGCAGCTATCTAACACTTGGTGTCACTCCTCCGTCCCCTCCGTCTGCTCCGCCCTACGACTTGGTCGCCTGCGGCGCCCCGGCCTTCGGATGCAGATGCTGCAACTGCTGCAGCTGCGGATGGCTCTGCGCATGTGCCGCCTGCTCCTGGTTGTGGTTGTGGGCCCGATAGGCCAGCTCCTGGGCCTCGGTCAGGGATCGCCGGTCCCACCCGCCGCCGCCTCCTCCGCCTCCGCCGCCGCCCGAGGACCAGCCACCGCCTCCTCCGCCGCCGCCGCCGGATGACCAGCCGGAACTGCCGCCCGACGACTTGCCGGACATCAGCTTCTTCAGTCCGATTATGCCCGCCAGGAGCAGGGCGATCTTCGAGATGATCAGTGCCTTGCCCGCCAGTATGTAGAGCGCTCCCATGGCAATCGGAATCATGCCCATCATCTTCATGGCCATGCCCATCATCATCATGCCCATCATCTTCTTCATTTTACCACGGCCTGGAATAGAAAAAATTGGGTTAATTTGGGCTATCATCAAAACAATTACAGGCTATTCTAACTAGACGTTAATCATAATTTATATTAACCGCAAAACTTCAGAAAAAATCATGAAATAAATAATAATAATAATATGAGGTAAAATTGACGTCAAAGCTACATTTTTGGTTGGGTTTTATAAGGGCTTTTAAATTTTCACTTACAAAGCAAAGAAAAGAATATTATGCAAAAAAAATTCAACTTAAATTAAATTAAAGTCAGAAGTACTTAATTTTCATTAACAAAGCAAACAAAAGAAATTATTTTTCTCTTATGCTAAATTCTACTAAAATAAAAAGCAAAGTTGGCCATATAATACAATTCGGATGTTTTTATGATGTAGAGGGAAAAAGCTTAAACAATGCCCTAAGGAAAGTATTGCAATAACAATAGTTAGAATAATTAAATCTCTGAAGATCTTGCAAGATCTCTAGAGATTTTCAGACCACACCTGAAAATATTCAAAAGACGGTGAAAGTGCCAGCTCAATTGAGCAAAGGCTGTACGAGAATGTTTTCCCAGGTGATTGAGGCTCTGGCATTCCGTTTTGGCAGCACCGTGTGTGGCTTTCATTTTGCTGCCTTCATTAGGGACACTACAGGCGATTTCACCTGCCTGGCTTGGGAAAATTGCATTTCGACTTGGGCACGTCCATGGATATGGACACGGACATGGAAATGGAAATGAAAATAAAAATGGAAATGGAAATCGAAACGGACACTGATGCTGCCCAAAAGACTGATGATCGCACAGTCATAACCAGCTCTAAACAGGCATCTTAATCGAGCCCCTCAATCTCTGGCAAGGAGTATTAGCCAAAAATGGCTGTGCCATTGGGAAAGTGTTGGACAACTTGTACTCCAGCCACTCGTATCGATTAAAAAATCTTGATCAATGATTTGAAAGTAAAAGAAAAATTTCATGTGGCGTGAAAGTAAGTTCACTTTTCATTGCATTGCATTGCGATCTTGATGTGGAAGTTGCAGTGAGTGCTTGTGTCAAATTTGTAATTGACGACAGCTCGCATTCAAAATGGAAATGCCAATGGCTTAGTCGAGGAGTTGTTTTTCGTGGCCTCGACGGAGAAACGTGGTCGCCACTTTCATTGCATTTGACATGGTCATGACATCTAGACATGACTTAGTTTTTGCTTTTAACTCGTCATACTCTGCCCTTCTAGGGATTAGATACTTGGGCTTAAAGTTGGCAAAACTGAGATTGGATAGACTAAGGTGGATATACTGCCACTGTCAATAATATATAGTGAACTAATATTTAGTTAGGCAGTAAACTTTACTTATAATTTTTAAAGTGAAAATTTTAATTTTAATTCGCTATCTTAATATAACATTTTCTTGATTAAAATATGCACAAAATTGTAAGCCATTTTAAATGTTTTGTACTTGATATGTTAAAACTTGATTAAAAATATTGAGTTGCTTATTTATTTTCTAAATATATTTTTTGAGCGACTGTTTCATGTACTTTTTCCGCTGGCGTAACTTTTTATAGAGAACAAAAAACGTAGAGTGGTTGAATTTCGTTGGGGCAACGTGGCCCAGCTTAATATGTTTTTCGGCTGTTTTTGGACAACACGAAATTCTGGCATGACATTTTTTATTCGACGTTGTCGCCACCGTCTGTGTGATGTCGTTGTTAAGGTTTCTGGGTCATTCCTGAGTTGCTCAACGAGTTTTCTCGTGTGTGCGTTATACAAAAAGCGAACGAAATAAAAACAATTGCGCGTTTTCCCAGAGCTAGTACCCCCCCGATCCCCATTCCCCGCCCCCCGGCCAGCCCACTCGCCCTGTTTACATACAATGCAGAGTGATAAGCCAGGAAGTGGGCCAGCCAGCGGTGCTGACGGTGCAGTTGCGAATGTCATTGTCAGCTAAGATACACTTTGGAGCATTATGATGGCTCTCTTGGCTCTAATAACTGCCTGGCAATTACCGGCGATGCAGCCAGCAGAGTCTTGGTCGGAGTCAAATTATGTCACTGTTACGCGCAATGGATACTGGGGTATTAGCGGTAACCACAATTAGACCGCCCACGGAAAGTGATGATTGTGATTGTACGTTGCTCGGTGGCTTGATTTGTTTACCAAAGAAATCCCAGCTTAATTGTAGGAAATTTCTTGGCGGTGACCAGAGCTTAAATATAATAACTGGCCATCAAAAGTCGAACGATTACTGTTATCTCTTTCATAAAAAATTGTTTACTTAAAAAGGTAAATCCAAATATTTAGATAAAAACTTTGCTATTAACAACTAACAACGTATTTTAAACAGTAAGCAATTATAAAAAAAAAAATAATAATGGCAAAGTCGTTTCATTAAAATAAAACAATTTGTCAACACATTTTTTAACCAAATTTGAGAAGTTTAATACTTTTAAAACTTTTCAATGACCTGAATTGGGAATACTATATTTTTTGTAGTTGTCAAGTTAGGGGTCAATAAATGCATGCTATTTGTACTTCGGATGGGGATATTCTTGTTTTGATTTAAGCGGTGTGAGGAGGTTTTGATGATTTAAGGAAAAGGACCTTATTGAATTGCCTTTATTGATGAAAAGCCTTGAGTTGCCCCCGATCTCTTACCTTCCTCTAAGCCGCGTCCAATCTCATCGGATGTGAGCTTGGGGAAGCTGACCTGCAGCGAGTGGCCGTTGAAGAAGTAGCTGAGACGCTCGATCAGCATGTTGGTGAGCTTGGCGTCGCGATCGCTGCCGGATCGGGGCAGCGAGGACTCCAGGTCGTTTTCGCTGGTGGCCGGGGGACGGGGCGCGGTCTCCAGGCGCACCAGCTTGATGCCCTCGGCCACGTTGATGGCCTCGATGGGGGCCAGGCGATCGATGAAGGAGATGGCCTTCTTCTTCAGGCAGGGCACGAAGCCGGCCTCGGCGCGGGTGCACTCGTCGTAGACCCGCAGGAGGGTGCGTGCCCCGGCGTTCTGCGACGGGCTGGGCGGACTGCCCAGCTGCTCGGTGGCCGCCCCACAACTGCCGGCGAGAACAAGCACTGCGAACAGGCTGGGGAGGGCCTGCCAAGGCCACTGCTTAAAACGCATTCTGGGCACTTTCACACTCGATCTCGACAAGCAACGACAACAACACTCGCGGCACACCGCGCGACAGGTGCTTCACTGGGGTTAGTCCTTCGACCACAAATCGGAGTCTGGCTGGAGTCACTGGGGGCAGCTGCTCTGGCTGCTGGCTCGAATCAAACTGATGCCCAGCCTTGGCGCGCCTTGTTCTTTTATAGACCTTTCTTTCTGCGCTGCTCGCTCGGCGGCCTCTTGATCGCAATTTGATTTTCCTCGGCTTCGTCGGCTTCTTCGGTGTTTCAGTTCGTGCTGGCTCTTTCCCGAGCTCGGTTTTCCACGACAGTGGGAACGAATGAGCACCAGTGCTGGTGACTACTGTTTTCCAATGGCAGAAACCAACTACCACTGCTTAATTGAAATAACACCTTTGGGGTTCTTTTATGGGCTTTCGTTTTCTTTTTTTTGCGACTCGGAAAAGTGTTTTTAAATGATTTTGTAAGTCATCAAATTTTAACTTTATCTTGTAAACAAATAATTAAATAGTAATTCAATACTATAAAATTGTTTTTTAATGTATCGTCATTATTTTTAATATTTTAACTACTTTTATGTGTAAATTTATACCCTTGGAGTGAGTTTGCGGTAAAAGAGACGAGACGTCTGACTGTGTCTAAAAAACTTTTCAAAGAGTCTTATTTCTGTTGGAGGTTGTATATAAGTCAAAACGTATCTATATCATAAAGTTTCTAAAGGAACATTCGGAAAAATAATTTAAAAAAATATAACTTTATTGTTTTTTAACTTACAGAAATAGTAGTTATTTGAGGTAGTCATTTCCTTAGGAAATTTGGAAATAATTTTAACTATATTAGAATTACGATTTTAATTTTATAAAAATCAAACAACCGATAAATTTATCGGAAATTCGAGAATTCATTTTTGGAACGGCTTGCTGAAGATGGTTCCTTTCTTGCTTTCTTTCGTGTGTACAATTCGAAATTTAATCGCTTTTAATCGAGGTCATGATAGGTTATATTTCTCAGCAACAAGTTTTTATTAGGTTTCAGCACACTTTTACTTGCAAGTTAATAATTCTAGGCGTGGTTGGAGAATATGATTTAAGAAGTGGCCCAAAATCGAATCTAAACTTTGATTAACTCTTATTAAAGTTGAATTTAAGTAAGTTGAATTTGATGATAAAAATCAGGGAGTTATACTATTCGCTCTTTTTAAAATGGTTATAAAATAATCCAAGTAGCTGCTTCAAGATGCTTAAACACAACTATTTAAATTTGGCTCGAATCAAGCCAAGCTGTCATCGCCATTGCCTTTATGATCGTTGGCAGCAGTACTCCTCAATGAACCGAAGCGCCCATCAGTGAGGCGAAGGCGAGGCCAAATCATTTCCAACGGGTTTCGACTAGTTTTTCCAGCCATAGCTTTCGTTGTTTATGGCCAAACATATTAGTTGCATTAGTGGTTTTTGGTAGGAGTTCGCTTTTTTGGCATCTAACCATTTCTGCAACTGGCTGCCGTTGCCGTTGACACTTTAATTTCAATTCGGCTTTTAGCAATTTTCGCCATTCGAGTACGAGTTTTGGCCATAAAGAAAGTCATTGCCAGCCACTAAACAGTGGCCAATGGCCATTTTTTCTACGTTATGCAAATGCCAGCGGGGGTGTGAACGAGATCGAAGGCTGTTCAGGTGGGCAGCATCCCACGATGATAGGCAACTAATGGCCCCAGGCCATTGACTGGCCCTGCAAGATGGAAATTCGCTGACAGCTCTGCAATGTGTATCTCGTATCGACAGACGCTATTTATGCATCTGCATCTGATAGAACGTGCTTCCACACATGCGACTGGCATAGGGAAAGGAAAGCTGTGCCGCATAATTGTGGCTTTTTTTGCGGCAATGCTGCTGCTATAAAAACAAAACGTTTGAACCAAAAACAAAAAATGGGGAAAATGCATTTTCTGGATTCTTGTTTTTTGGAGCTTTCGCCTTGCGATCGGTTTATGTGGCAGTCGGGCATAAAAAGGAATATGAGCCGGACCCAGAGGGTCGAATAGCGATTTTCGACTAATAAACTGCCAAATTAATGCCCCGCCGGCCACAAAGATTTCCGACTAATAGCCACGGCGGCTACTTACTGCCAACTTAGCCCACTGGGCCAGCTTCACAGCTTAAGTGTCGGCACTTTGGCAATGTATCTTTTACCCAGCTACCCGCTTTTTTTTTCTGGGCCACTCACTTAGATTTTTATTTCGTCGGTCACCGCCTCTTTTTCACGCCACTTTCACTGCCCAACGTCCATGGAAAAGGTACTTGGGGGTTTTCCAGGGGCAGTTCATCGATCTGCATGAAGCACTCTTGAGTGCGCGTAAGTATTTATTTGCACACAGCTTTGTTTCCGTTTAGGTATCGCTTGCTGAACAAAGAAGAACTAAAGCGTTTTGGGTTCACCGGCCGCCAGGGAGCCGTCATAAATGTCCCAAACCAAGTGGAAGTTTATGGGATTTCCCAGAAAGGCAGTGGACCTGAAAAACGGCAGTCCTTAGAGTACTGAAAACTGATGATGTTTTATTTCTTTAATAAGGTCATTTAGTTTTTGACCATTAACAAGTTCTCCAAAATCGGCTATGGGCTGTGACCGTTTAGAATACACATTTAAATTTTTTTCTGTAAGGTTCCAAAAGCAAGTCAGCCTCTAAAAAAAAATCTCTAATGAGTTGGTTTACTTGCTTTCTTTCTATACTATTTATATATTTTTTTCTTCATGGGCTTACTAAAAGAAGACCGATGTTTGTTTACAATTATTTTTTAAGCGGCTAATAGAGAATTAGCTGAAAAATAAATGTTTTTAGCTGAAAGATAAAATATTGATAATTTAAATTTTTGTTTATAATTGCTTAATGCATTTAAAACTTTTATTTTATTATTTTTTTTGTGTTTTATATATTTTTATTGAAAGAAATGGATATTCGTTTCTTTCGATGCCAAGAAATTTCTCCGCAGTACAACAAAAGACCGCTTTTTCCAAAACATGAATAAATTGGACATTTTACGGAACGTTGACAAGACGTAAATGCGAACCCCTCTCCTGTTTTCATTGGACACTTTCGTACCAAATTCTTATCGTCGCCTTTCCAAATGCCACTCGCTGAGCAATTCGACTAATGTGCATCATTGTTTGTATTCCATGCTAAGTCGACCTGTCAAAACGTCCATCAAGCTTGGGGGCATTATTCGTACCCCAAAGTTTCCCAACATATGATTTTCCATCTCATTGTGCGGGTGCTGCAGCTGCAACTGAAAACATCCGCATCCGCGGACCACGACCAAATGCAACTTGTGCGACTACAATGTGCCACGGCGGACACGTATCCATATCAAACGCCCATATCTCTGGAGCTGCGCATGAGCATGTGAAACAAATCCAATTGTCTTCCTTCCTTTGCGTGCCAATGGTTTTCCGCGGGCAAGGCCAACAACATTACACTGAAAAAATTTAAAAAAATGTCTTGGGAGAACCTTTAATTGCTATGTTTTTTATTTGTCATTACTAAATTTATCAGTTTTTCTGATCTAAAGCCATATTTTAGAAATATATTGTTTAAATTTTCATATTTTTAATAGGTCTTTAAGATATTCAAGCTAAAAAAACCAAATGAATTAATGAATGAATTTGTAAAAATACATAAAAAGATCATTGGTCCGTATCGATAACTTTATCTGATGAGAAAAGATTAAGGAAACCATCAAAATTGTAGTTATATTATACATTGTTTATATAACTATAATTTGTTTATTTAAAGTTCCTGAATATATACAGTTTTTATACACTTGAACTACTTTGTTATGATTTCCCTTAGGAATTCCATTATTTAAATACCAGTGCAAATTGTATGACTATTTGATCTGAGTGCAGCAACAGTAATTGCAACAGCAACATCGGCGACGGCAACAACATTGTCTGCTTCCTTTGGCCCCGCGGTGGCTTTTTGAGTTGCCATCGTCGCCACGCCTTGCACTTTTCTCCGCTGGCCAAAAGATTTTTCACAGTTTTTCTGTGCCACTTTGCGGTCGAGTCCAAACAAAATAAAAGCACGAGACAACCTCACAACAGCAACAAAAATTAAAAGAAGAATTGCATTTTAATAAACAACAACCACAACAATTGCAGCAGCAACAGCTGCATTCAGTTCATGGAAGTCGTTGCGGCTTAAGTGTGTGTGAAATTTTCCAGAGAAAGTATATAAAAACCAACAACCTACCGCAACGATAAAAGCTGCAAAAGTGTGTTCTAAATTCTTGGAGTGCGAAAACCTCTGGCGGGTTAAAGTTGGTGGGCCAATTAACTTTCGGTTTTATTTGTTTTTTTGTTATAGCTTAGAACCCGATTTGCTCTTGGCCGCAACGGACTTTCTATTTCATGCCGTGGGGGTTGTTTGCCTTCCCAGCTTTTGTGCAATAAAAATTGCAATTTTCACAACAAAAGAAAGCGAAAAGAAAATGTTTATTGTGTTGATGTGTGCGTGAGTTTTTTGTATTTGCTTGTTAGCGGCTATGTTTTTGTTGGTTTTTATCGCCAGTTTTGACGCCGCATTGACGTTAATCAAAGTTAACCGCCAAACGTTCGCACAAATCTCACGCTAATTAACTTTTATATGGGATCAGCGTCGACGGGTGCGATAAGCCGGCGGCTTTTAGCCGCATCAACACACGGCTGTCCAGCCGGCCATTTAGTTTGGACATCCGCTCCGGCACGACAGTCACGAGCCAATATTTTTTGCTGCTTTGCTGATTTTCATTTAATTTGCGAACATTTTATTTAAGCGCTGTGCTCGCTGGGGCACTTTACAAGTAAAAATCGCCATCATTTTTTACAGCAGTCAATTTGCCGAGTGTCGCGTGGCCAGCAGCAAATGTGGGAAGAGCCCATTTATCCCGCTTTCAAGATTTTTTTTAAGCGTGAGCTTAGAAAAAATCTAATGAGACAAAAAAAGAAAACAAAAGGCATTCTAATAAAGTTTAGAAAATTTAAGCCAAATGTAAAACTCTTAAAAAATGTTGAAAAAAATCAATATTACCAAAAATATAAATCAATTAGTTTAATAAATAAATTCAGAGATACCAGAGATGGCTAAGGCTAACACTTAGACTTAAAGAACTCTGAAATTGGATTCATAGTTTTATTAATTTTGCACAAATAGTTTCTTAAGATAATTTTATGTCTGAAAGCTAAGTACTTATTTTGAAACTTTAAAGTGACAAATACGAGATTCCTACCTTTTTTGCCTTTAAATTCCTTTTCTCAATTTTAAAACAACTTTTACTTTAACATTAGGACTAGAAACGTAAAAATTAAAATTAAATTTAGTATTTTTCATGTACAATCAGTGGTTGTTAAAAAGTTCTTAAATGGCATATGTACGTCATATTATTAAAAAAAACATTTCACGTCATCATCATTTGCCAGGTAACTCTAAACACGGATGCACTCGTAAAGACAGCTTTAGATAGAGATTTACTGGAGTGTGTGGAGCTCAGTGGATCGTGGATAAGCATTTTCTCATTACTACTACCGTTAGTATTTATTATGCGTTGCTTTTCGCTTTCTTTGGCGCCTCTCACTCCAGTGAATCCGCGGGTTCACCGTACAGTCAGACCTCGGCAACCACCATTCGCAGCCGCTCACCGCTGACCGATGACCAGTGAATACTCCCATGTGCGATGGCAATTAAATCCTCAGGTGTCGCCAATTACAATGCGAAAGTGCGTAATGGTCGAGCTCTCGACCCCAATGAGTTGTCTTTAATTGAAGCCATCAAATCGCAGCGGCCAACAATTAAAGAGTCAAGTTCGAATGGCGCCCTAAACCACTGGGCCGCGAAAGTTTCGTCTATCCGAAAAAGGTGAAATAAAAACGCAGACACAGCCTTCCCAGGCTGGAAATTGCAGATACGAGCGGCGGCATATATCTCGATCTCACTCGACATGTTTACATGCACCAAACTGTGCAGTGAACTCTGGAGCGGAGCGGTGGTAAAGGTTGCTGGAAAACGCCGCCATGGAACCATCCATTCCTTGGCCAGCATTTTCACCGTCCCAGCTTCCGAGGCTTTCACTTTTTGGGCCGTTGTCACGTTCGCCTGCCGCTCAATTTATCATCATCCATGGCCATGGTGGGGCCGTTGAACCGTAGTCGAAAATGTTTCTGTTGCAAAAAGGTATGGAATACCGAGGCAAGGGGTTAAGCCTGGTCATTTGTTAGGCCACCGCAAAAGAGAGGCGGGAAAAAACGCATTTGACCATCCCTTTTCGACCCTTCCCAAAACCATATTCAAATTGTGATTTATTTGCGCAAATTCCTCAAGTGAGATTTGCTCCCAGGATTAAGTATTCGCCCCGGGCGCCGTTTGTCTGAGACCAGAAATTATAATAATGCGCACAATGAAATGAAATTTTGTTTTGGCCGACCGACTGTCAAGTCTGTGCCTGTGGCAATGGCAATGGCAATGGCAATGAAAACGACACTGCCGGGGCATTAAATTCACCTAAAATGTGGCCAAGCTAAAGGAAAATGCGCAAGTGCTTAATGTGATGCGGCTGCTTTTGGGGATGTCTGTTAAATCAATTGACTCGCACACCACTTTCTTCGCCAGCCACGTCAGAGTGGTTATTGTGGCCGTGGCCTGTTGCCTGTTGCCGGTTGCCTGTTACCAGTGGCGGACTGCCAGGTTGATTGATGAGCAGATGCCGACTGCTCCAGCGGCAAACGTCGATGGCTCGGCCGGCCATCTTGATTGGCATTTAACATCGCTGTGAACTTTGCTTTGCCATTCATGTGGGACTCCTTGATCGGGCCTCGGATTTCACCGCAAATATGCACTGCGAAATTCGCGAAACGCTGCAAAGTGTTCTCGTGGTGCCGCCATAATTGAGTGTTATGCGGCAGATTAAAATACGGGGCGGACTTATTTATAAACTGACGAATTCAGGACAACGCGGCAGGAAACAAGGAAAATGGAAACAAGTATGTAATTGACAGGCGACAGAAAGCTATTTATAAGTTAACGATTTCAGGACCATACTGAAAAAATTACGAACAAATTAGTTTAAAAATAAAATAAATTATTCGGCAGATTGAATTAAGCGAGAGTATGTATTTATAAACAGAAAATTTTATGGCCACACTGGAAGAAAACAGGATAATTAAAACACAGATGTAATTGATAAAAATATATTTATAAATAGACAATTTCACGACCACACTGGAAAATTAAGAACAAATTCGTTAGGTGATACAAAATATTATTGGTTCAACCTAATCGGAATCTGTCAGTTTATAAATCTATAAATTTTATTTTTTAAATTCTATTTATTTTATCTTTCTGGGTCCATATACATATGTCAGTTTATGAAAAAATGACTAAAGACCAGCCTTTAGGACAAGACTGAAAAATAGGAATACATTTAAATTTAGAAATTTTTATATTGTTTAAAAAGCTTTAAAGGTATTTCGGCAATTTAAACTTTTTATCTGATTACTATTTTCCAATATAAGGATGGATTAGGTTATATTTCAAAAGGGTATAAGAAACTCTTATAGAATTATTAGAATGTTCCAAATTAAATATGTTTTTTTTTCGGTGCTCAAAATATGCCATAACGACGACAGGCCCACGCCTCGGGATTTTGTGGGATAATTTCAAGGCGAGCAAATGCAAAGCAACGTTTTCTACGAGAAAAATAAATGCGTCATGTCAAGTGAGTTGAGTTGCTTGTTGGTGGCCGCAGGGCGAATGAAATTGAAATTCGCCACAGAATATTTTTTGCCGCCTGCTAAACAGATTTGCCAGCAAAACATTAGACATAAAATTGAATTGACTGCAAGTCCTCCCTGGCTGAGGGCAAGTGAAAACGGTCTGGTGTAGGGCCAAAACAAACAAACAGAGGTATAATTTAAGGAAAACGCTAGAGACAAGCGTATAATAAATTCATCAAGACAGCAGGCAGTCAGTCGCTCCGATCGGACCCGATAGTCACGGTCCGGCTTTCCACGCTGCGCTGCAGTTCATCGGTTGTCGAGGGGTCAGAGTGAAACGTAATTGGCCCGCGGCACTTAATTTGATTGAGGAGAGGAGGTGGGAGTTGAGAGTTGGAGCTCCAACTCCGCCGCTGCCCTCCAGTCATAGTAACCTGTGCCCACATCTCCGGTCCCGGGTCCCAGGCTCGGTTGGTTTTCTTGGCGGAGGCGCACTTCGATGTCAACACAGAGTGAAAGTGAAAAATTCACCAGCAGAGGAAAAACCAAAACAAGCACAAGAGCTTTTCTTTTATGCAATTGTTCGGTGGCGAAAAGGTTCCCAGCCAAATGGCCGCAGAATTGTGTATTCTGCCTTATTGAGTTGGAGCCGAACGCGGAGACAAAGGCCAAATAAATCGCCTGGGCTTTGGGGAAACGTTTCGTGCCGATCTTGGCCAAGTTCGTTGCTATAGTTGTTCGCCTCTACACTGGCGGAAAAATACTTATTTAACCTTGAATAAAGGTTCTGTTTAAAAAATATGTACTTACTATAAGTTGTTATTTCGTCATATTTTAAATCAATAATACTATGTTTCTAGGAATTTAATTAAATTAAATGTATTAAATTAAAAAAATTATAAACTTTGATGGTTATATATACTTGACATAAGGTAAGTTAGGCAGTATTTTATTGTTATGGGCACGAAGGAAATAAGCACTTTCAGATTATATTAATTAAATAAAAGAACATAAATTTATAGCTTATTGAATAACAAGAAGAAACATTGTGATAGAGTGCCACGACTAACACCTGTTACTATTCTGACTAATTTTAAAAGAGAAGGGGCCAAGCATTAAAGATACGGGTGTCGTCTGCCGAAGAGATACATTTGGATATTAAAATGTTACTCTATTTAAACTTAATTTCTAATAACTTCTAAAATTTTATTAATTATGAATGTTGTCGCTGTACCGATGGATATTTACCAATAAATATTTAGCGCCGTAAAGTCGGCGTAATCAAATCTATGTCCCACAAAGTATTTTGCATGTATCCACGAATAATATATATTATTTGCCTTTATGGCATCCGAAAATTAGGTTTATAAGACTAATATATATTTGTTTTCGATTGAATCGCTTTTTGCCACTGAATGCAAGAGCTTGTTTAGGCTTTTCTCGGTGTAAGCGCCACAATTGGCTTCGATCACTAAGCGTTCGGTTGTTTGCTCGCTGTTAACACAAAATGCCAATTACTGCAAATTGCGGGCTGCTGCAACTGGCGCTGCCACCGACAGTTGGCCCAGTGTTTTCGGCCTATTAGCAGTGGATAGCCCATCGAAAGTCGGATTGCGTGTGAGCCAAACGTGAATTATCATAAATTATCGCCGGGGGATTATGCAGCGGCAAGTGCTTTTGCATTTTTGTATTCACATTCGCAGAGTGCACTGTTTGTCCTCCGGCTGGATATGTAGAACACGCCGAAACTTATGCAGAGATATGCACTTTCCCGCTAGAAAAGAAAAACACTTTTCGTGTCTGACTATCCGCGGCGTGTTTCGGGGCGATAAAATTGCAAATCCCATCATTAGATGTTCGCCAGCGCGGCTTTTTAATTAATATTTCATAAATGAGAAGCTCCGAACATAAATTATGCATGAGTCGCCGTAGAGGTGTTGCTCCGTTTGTTGTTTCAGTTGCTACACTCTGCGAAATTTACTGGCAAACTTTCACCTTTCTACGGCCAGCCTGAAAGTATGCATTAATTTGTTTTTGTTGCCTGACTCAAAATATACTTTAATATCACTCAATAACTTAAACTTCAAGCTGACAGTCTGTTTCCAGACCTTTTTATCTCTCCAAATATATAATAACAAAAACGGTTGCCTACGTGACAGGCAAATAAGATTAACTCAAATAAGCAAATACCTTTTTTCAATAAAACCACATTTAAAAATGCAATTAAGCATTATTTGCATTTGGGTGATGTTTACTTAGCACTTGTAGACAACAGCATAAAAACCGTTCTGATCGAGTTCGTTCAACTTTGCTTTATTTCAATTGCTATTTGATATAAACTTAGGACGTAACAACAATTCGACTGTAACTCTTACTCATTTTGGCTGATAACCTTAAAGCAAATCATTAAAATTGTTTTCTTATTACGAAAAATTTAATTTTTCTTAAGTTGGAATGGATTATTTTAAAGTCAAAAAAAAATTGGAACTAAACAATTTAACAGATTTTTGTAACTTATATTTTAAACATAACTAACAGACTAATTGCAAAAATTTCTAAACATTTAAACAAAATTTGATGTAATTTATTTATTGTTTATGAAATTGTTTATGAATTTGTTTATGAAATTGTTAATTTAAGTTAAAAAAAAATAAGAAAGCAAATTGGATTTGGTGGAAATTACCGTCTTAATTTATCCTTCATGGCACTCTTATTTTATGCTTTCCTCTCTCAAATCAGTGAGCCGGGGTGTATGCGATTATGCCAATTCGAAGCAGGATAATTCGTGGCTGCCACTTTCATTAACTTTTCTGCTGCTGGCGACACATCTCGCTGTGATTCTATAATTTTCCATCCAATCAGCACTCATTTCGGTTTCGATGCGCTTGTCTAATAAATATGTATGCCCAAATCTTCGCGTGTGCAATCGAAAGCCTAAGAAGGAGGAGATCTCGGCTCTCGCCGATGAAAGTGGGCGTCGGAGGTGGTTGCAAATATCATTAAGCCGGGCCACCGGTATAAAGACTGGAATAATTGCCCAGATCTGCTAATTACGGCAATGAGCAATGAAATTGGCCCCCTATAGCCAGGTTGTAGATTGCACTAAATCTGCAGCCAAGCTTTGCTTTAGTGGCTCGCAGGCAGTTTGCAGCTCCCGACTGCACTCATCATGCATACTACGCTCTGAATAGCCAACATCTATTGCTATTGTTGCACTGGGAAAAAGTATAGTCTGGGAACGGCAAAAATTTCGACAAAAAAGACAAAATTCCCAATAAGCGTTATTCTTCAAAAAGAGTTATTGTTATAGGCATAAATCGACAAATTTATATAACAGAGGGAAGAAATTTTTTCGATGAAAAAAATCATTCTTAATCAATATAACATTTTTATGTCACTTAAGCCAATAAATATTATTATATTATTTTATTTAAAAGTGTATTAGTTAAGTGTATTTATTTATTTATTTTATGCTAGAAATGTTTATAAATCTAGGACTAACACCGTTAATACTATTATTTTAATAGTGCTTTATAGTTATATTTTATTTTACACATTTCCATGAACTATATATATTTGAACTAAAAAATGAAGCCGTCAAGGAAGTACAAATTTTTCCCCAGTGCATTGTTGCTGGTAGCAAGAGCAAAACTGGCTGCAACGGCTGTTTGGCTAATTGTGGCAAGGTGAAGTGTATAAATTTGGCGGACAAACTGGCGCACAAGATCAGTTGGCCAAGAGATTCGCCAGCAGCTGCAGCACGACGGCATTGAGGGAAATACGAGAGTGAGATCACAAGGATTGGGGATACGCACAGAATGGATTCGCGTCTGGGTCTGCTCATCGCCCTGCTGCTGGCGGCCTTTCAGGCCTGGGCTCTGGAAGCCCCGACGAATTCGAGTTCCCCGGAGAGCGGCCTTTTGCGGACGGTGCGCCATGTGTACGGTCAGTGTGCGGAGAGCGAGGACGTCTTCTGGTGCTGCAAGATTCAGGGCGTTCGCCTCCTGGGCCGCGCCCTCAAGGTCCAGCAGCTGGGGATCGTGGACGGCGTGAGCCTGGTGCGGCGCGAGTCCTTCGGCCAGGATACGCGGAGTGGCCGCTCCAGCCTGGCCGAGGGCCAGCTCAGCAACCGCGACCTGGAGCACATGTCCGGGAAGAGCCTGGACGCCCTGCTGCTGGAGCGCTTCCTCAACTTCGTGCACAGCCACCAGCTGCAGGTTAACCTGCCCCGTTTGCTTCGCTTCGGCGAGCGGAATGGCCAGGACTGGCTGCAGCACCTGCTCGGCTACTTCCTGCCAGCCGGCGAGAGTGAGGGTCGCAAGAAGAAGGACGACAAGAAGTATCTGGGGCCCTTTATCGCCGCCGTTCTGCTGAAGACGGCCATTCTGAAGATGGCCTACCACTCGATCGCCATCGTGGCGGGCAAGGCGCTGATTGTGGGCAAGATAGCCCTGATCATTAGCGCCATAATTGGGCTGAAGAAACTGGTGGGTCACGACGGCGGCGAGAAGACCACCTACGAGATCGTCAAGCACCCCCAGGTGCAGCAGAGCCACACCTACTCGTCCAGCCACCAGGGCGAGTACGACACGGGCGGCCACGACGGGGGATCCTACCACCGCAGCATCGACGACGAGATGATGATGCAGGACAAGGCCTACCAGGCCTGGATGCCCCAGGTGGGCGCCTCCGCTCCCTCCCCCGCCGCCAAGGGGTCGCGATAAGGGGGCTCGGAGGTCGTTCCGGGGTCAGCAGCTCGACAACCAAAGATCCCATGAACCCCGCTTAGTCCAATCTATATGAAATTGTATTTACACTCGACAGCCCTCCAGTTTAAGTTTAGTTATCGTAGTTATTATGTTACCACAGAGCGATCATTAAAAGAAATGAGTTTCAAGTGCGCAGTCTCCTTTATTTGGCGGGGTGGTTTCTCACCATTGGAACAAGAAATTAAATTATTTTATTCCGAAAATATCTGTTGGGCCGTTGGAATGGTTTTAATTTTTTAAATTTGCTGGCTGTTTAAATTTGAAATGGCTAATTTAAAACCTCAGTTTAAATTAATAAAAGTAAAAATTCTCTCTCACTGTAATTACTATTTATAATTGGTGTCAATTAATTCATTTTAAAATTGCAAAAAATAATGAGGAAATTATTGATCAAAATATCAGGTTAAAAGAGCAATGCTTAATGGGAAAAAATAATTTTCGTTTTGTTTTAGTATTTTAAACAAACCTCAATTCTAACAAGAAAATAAACTTTTATGTATATCAAAAATTATTATTCATTTACATTTTAAATAACTATGTACAATTAAAAACAATTCTACTTAATAAAACTTTGAAATCATAAAGTTTTTGGTAAATGAACACATCTTTATAAGTTAAGAAATATGGGATATTTGAAGATCAATTTGTAAGCAGTGACAAACTGATCACCTTAGTTATAACAACATCAACGTTGTACTTTTGTATGGATGGGTACAGTGCGTGATGATATATATGGACACACTTCGCGTCTTATGCTAATGTCTAAAGAAAACCCCGAGTGGGTTTGGTGGCCTCTGGGCGTGGCTGCTGTGGGGAGATCTCCGCCTGCTGGAGGCG
This sequence comes from Drosophila fuyamai, assembly GCA_018153365.1. NCBI lineage: Eukaryota > Metazoa > Arthropoda > Insecta > Diptera > Drosophilidae > Drosophila > Drosophila fuyamai. Next base: position 159,513 of record JAECXW010000151.1, read on the forward strand.
GCGCCTGAGGGGCTCCATCTGGTAGGCCTGGTAGAATTCCATGTGGCTGCCCAGCGGGGGCTCCTCCACCTGCTCCAGCTGCGAGGAGGCGTAGTCGTGGGTGGGCATGCTGCGGTGCCAGCCGCTCTCGTGGCTCGAGTGGACCACCACGTGTTCCGTGCCACCACCGCCGCCGCCACTACCACTGTGTCCAGTCGAACCCTTTTTTAGACTGCCCTGCGGAGAGAAGCGTAGCGCCAACAATTTGGAAAGAACTGTTCTAGGGACAGAGTCTACTCACCAGCAGCGAGATGACCAAGGCGATCTTGGCCATAATGAAGGCGGAGCCGGCGATGAGGATGACCTTGCCCAGGAACATTTGGGCCAGGGTGGCCACCATGATCATGCCGCCCATCATGGCCATGTGCTTGTCTTTGTCCTTCTTTTTGCGACCTGTTTTTTTGGAGCAGTTTTTATTTTTCTTTTTTTTATACTTGTCTTTCTTCTTTTTTTTCTTAGATTTTTTATTTTTCTTCTTAGACTTCTTCTTAGGTTTTTTCTTTTTCTTAGGCTTTTTCTTTTTCTTAGAATTTTTCTTTTTTTTCTGCTTATCCTTATCTTTATCATAGTCTGAGGCATGCATCTCAAAACTACCAAATCCTCCTATCAATTTATCGACTTTATCATCTACGCTCGCATAAGTACCTTGATCGAGGCCCAGTTCGCTGCCAAAGTCATCGATGGCATTCGAAATGGTCAACTGCCGTGGTAGCTGAATTCGTAGAGCTCTTCCCTGGACCAACTCCAGCATTTTTCCCGGTAGGCCAGCATCCATCCGCCTCCTCTCTTGGCTGTTGAATCCGGGCTGTGGTTCAATGCTTAGATAGTCGCTGATCTGCCAGGTGCTGTTATCCTTAGTGGCACCATCCAGCAATCTCTCGCTTTCGGAACCCAAACACTCCCACACCTCCAAGCCACCCAGGCAATGGGCTATAATCCTTCCCAGACTCCGCGGACTCCACTGGGAAGTGGGCTTTTCGCCAGTAGTTTCATTTCCTTTATGACTTAACGCCAGGACCGAACTGCTCAGAATTACGCACTGCAGCAATAGCACACGCCACATATTCCAAACTTAACAAACTTCACTATAATGAAACCGCTTTAAGCGCCTCTTGAACCACAAATAACCCAGGCTGTTGCTCGGCTGTATTACTTATAATGCCTTGATGTTTTCCGGGGGCAGCAATTAACGCGCTTGTCAAAGCACGACACTGCTCTCTTGATAGGAATCAAATAGAAATGTTTTCAGACGTTTGCTTGCTGAACCCTGACCTAACGAAAACTGAAACCAAATTTTTCGGCTAAGTTAACTTTCATTTTGGAAAGCACTCACTAAGTTTGACTAATTACAGCTAACATATACTATACAAAATAATTGAACAACGATTATTCCAAAAATGGATACCATAAATTCATTTAGTGACTTGAGTATTAATAAAGGGTAAGCAAAATTCGGTTCAAGGTCCATTTATAATGTTCCCTCTTATTTATTTTAGATATTTTGCATTTTTGGTTTTTAGAACACAAGGCGGCTTAAATTACTACATATCGTTCTATTATAAACAGGTAAAAAGGTTCAGAGCATATTGAAATTTGCCGATATATGATTTTATGGTAAAGATATGTACAAAGTTGTAATATGAAAAGCATTTGTATTCAATCAAAAACATTTTTGAATTTGGCTTAAATCAGATGTCTAATGTGGAGTATTCATGTTTACTAATACAAACAAATGTAATATGTTGACAAGAGTATTTATTTATAAATATGCATTTCATTATATTAATAGCTAAGTTACATTTACTACATTTTTTATTTAAGAACCGTTTGTTGTTCTAATAAATTTTCATATCTCCCAGAAAATAATTCTTCCAGGTATACATACAAATGCAATTTTTCGGTGAGTGTAAGTTAAGGCTTATAGCGATCTCACGTCCAACGCCTGCCAGCCCTGCACTCCTTGGGTATCCTGGAAGTTTCTCAGCAGAAGCTCTCCCTCCTGCTGCACACTGGCTGCCAATAGTTTGTTACTCGGCCTGCGCTGGTTCTCAAAGTCGTAGAAGCGGTCTTGGGTGGTTGGTTTGGGGTTGGTGGGTGGTGCCTGTACCGGCGTGTCTGCTCCTCGTGGCTGCTCGAATCTCACCTTCCGCTCACTGCGACGGTAGGGCGATGTCTCATGCACATCGTACTGGTGGTGCAGCTCATCCTGACCCTGTCCAAATACCGTGGTTTTTCCAGGAAAATGGCCCAATGGTCGGTGTCCGTGAAAGCCGCCACCGAAACCAAAATTGGAGCCAAAGTTACCAAAACTACCACCTCCAAAACCACCGCCCAAACCACCAAGACCTCCCAATCCGCCCAGTGAACCCATGATTCCACCCAGGCCCAAAAAGCTGCTCACATATATCGCCAACTTGACCAAAAACAGAGACTTTTTGAGAAGCAGACAGATACCAGCAAATAGCAGGGGAACAAGAGCAACCAGATTAAACTTGAGACCCAAAAGAAAGGGCAGTAAATATTGCTTGGCCAGGAGACGCCCTGAAATTATGTATAATGAATTAACAAAAAATGTATTAAATAACTTAATCTAAAAGCTACAAATAATCTGTTCAACAAATTAATTTTTAATTTTGAATCACTGTAAGAGTACTGTAACAGTTTTTATTGTAAAGTTTTTTTTGATTGTTATGATAAACATTGTCAAAGTTTGTTTTGCCCTTAATTTCTGGGATCAATATTTTGAAAAATATTCAAAACAAGAAAGGAAAGCTAACTTCGGGCGGAGCCGAAGTTGATATACCCTTGCAGAATATTCTATAAATTATATTCTCCAAAATTATTCATATGATGCATTCTTAATACTCATAAAAAGTCCCAACTTCCTAACTTTAAAAACACCAAAGTTATGTCATTTCCAATCGTTCAGTTATATGGCAGCTATAAGATATAGTCAGCCGATCCTCATGAAATTTGGTAGGTCGGATTGATTGGCCAAAATAAACCCATAGAAATCCATTTCTAACTTTACAAACACCAAAGCTATTGCATTTCCGATCAATCAGTTATATGGCGGCTATAGGTATGGTCGTCCGATCCTTTGAATTTGGTATGCCGGATTGATTGCCAAAATAAGACCCATGAAAATCCCAACTTCCTACTTTAAAACACAAGTTATGGCATTTGTCGTTCGTTATATGGCGCTATTGATATAGTGGCCCGATCCGGCTCGTCCGACTTATATACTACCTGCAATGAAGACCTTTTGGGAGTTTCAGAGATAGCTTTAAACTGAGGGACTGTTTGCGTGAACGGACGGACAGCGGCGACGGCCGGCGGACCGGACGGACCGGCTGGTGATCGACTCTCCTGGTGATGCTGATCAGTTTTTTTTAGGGTCGGAATGCTCCTTCTGGTTGAAACTTTGACTGAAAATTATACCCAGGGTATAAAAATTAGTAGTAGGATACTCTTTGTTTCAAATAAAGATTAAGGATGTAAAGTTATTTGATTTAAAAATTAGATATAGAACATAAAATTATTTCATTTATTTGGCAACAACTAAACATTTTAAAGGCTTCTTGCCTCCGTAAAATTCTTGGATAAAAACGATTTTAGATATTCCTTACCTGTTGTGGGTTCCTCGTATCCAAATTGGCGCTCTCCCTGCCCCGCTCCTTCAAGGACGAACTCAGCCACACTGTTCGCGTCCGCCGTGGGACCAATTTTGAACATTAGACCAGGATAAAGGCCATCCATGTGCCACTCGAGACTTCGTTGACCCATCACGGCACCAGCGTTCTCCAGAATACCGCGAAAGTCCACTGGATCTGTATCCAGAACATTTGCCAGAGATCTAACTGCGGGTGTTTCACTTTTCACTGTCACCAAATCGTCCACGAATCTGATGTTATCGCTTTCATCCAACCTCTGGATGAAGTTCAAGGCGGAACGTCCCACACATTCACTTAGCTTCGGCTTCTGCGATCCACGCACACACTGCTTGAACTCCGAACTCATGCCGGAAAAGTCACTGGCAATCACTTGCTGGAAACTGACCAGGATCAAAATCACATCCAGTCGCGGCATCTTGGTCAAGTGTTTCGATCTCAACTGAGCCCGCTGGCCAACTGACCCCTGGGTTTTATATCCGCCACATCTTGTTATACAATGATCAACAGGTCTTTTAGCCAAATCTGCTCCCATTCAGTTAACGCGCTGCTTTTTGCACATGGCCCAATAACGGAAATTGTTTTACATCAACGCCAAGTGGCGGCTCTTCGTCTTCGTCTGCTTCTTATTCAAGCCGGCATGGTCATGGTCAGTGCACACGACCCAAAGCCGCGTCGACTGGTGGCCAATTTTTCGCACATCTCGACCATTATGCAAGGGGTTATTGTTATTCCACAGAAATTATGAAATACTCACAGGCGCCACCGTTCGGACCCCTTTGGAAAATCCACAATTACCATTGCTAATGCCAGTCCATTAAATAAACGGAGTCGCTTAGGGAATTGCCAGAAATGTTCCATCGTTTACATAGAAAAACTTGAAAATTGTTGCAAGTCAATTAAGTTGACAAACAAGCGGAAAAAGGGGGCTCAAAGTTACCTTCGTTTACAAGCCAGCTGAACAAATTTAAAACAAGAAAATCAAGGCAATAAACATGTTTGGTCAATATATTTTTTAAAATAACACAAACTTGTCGAAGAATTTACAAAATAATTACCTATTCCTTTCCAATTGAAAATGAGCTTTACAATTTTAAGGTGAGCTCAAAATATGATTTCTACTTTTCTAAGTGTAAACATGGAACCATTTAGTCTGGTTTATTATTATTATTTATTTTTATTGTATATTCCTTTTCAAAATAATACTTTAATCAATATGTGTGGCTTTGCTGAAGAGTATAACAAGTTTGTTGAATAATCCGCAGAAGCTCTAGAGAGAAACCTTTGCCAACTTTTAGGCAGTTTTAGTAAAAGCTGAAACTCTGACTTGGTGATGCCAGCACGTCAAGAGATTTTCACTGCAATAACAAAAACGAAAAGGTAAACTCGCGGTCCTCGCATGTTGGGAAATTTGAATACCCCCTAAGAAAGTGTCTGACATTTTAACACCCCAAGACTTTTGGCAAACTCGGTTTTACTGGGAAATAGGAGCAGACAAGCGGCCAGATAAAGTTTTTGGAAACTCAGACTCCACCCAAATCATACCCACCATCTAGACAAATTTAAAGGAATTTTGGCCTTGGATTTGGGGATTAATCTTTGCGGTTGTCGCCGAAAACTTTTGTAATTTCGTAAAAGATTTGTTTCGCTTCATTGGGAGGTGGCGAGCAATGGACGACAGCTAATAAATTTCCAATTGCAAAGCGCATGGACAAAAAAGAAATTGTATTAATAAACACTTTCACCGCCAATACTTGAAATTCACGGCCAGTTGCCTGTAGTTGTTTACAAACAGTTAACAACGAAAAAAAGACACACGAGGCGGATGGCAGACCTTTTGGCCATTTTGAGCGTTTTGTCGGCTTTGGCCATTTATATGCCAAATGCCGAATGCCGAATGCCGAAGCCGATGCCGTCAGGCCATAAATTGCAGCTGCGGGGCGTGCTCCCAGTCTGGAACTGGAGTCCACGTTCCCAGCCACACATCACACACCACACAACACACACTACACACCCAATTTGTTTGGGGCGTACGTGTTGCACTGCGAATGCAAAAAAAGCAGGTCGCAACTTTCATTAGATTTTCCCGAGATGTGAGCAAGTTTCTGGAGCGACATCGGATACACTATAGTGTATGCAACCAGCTGCATGCAGCATGTGCAACCGATGAGTGACCGAGGCCGAGAAGTGGAGAAGCTCCACGCCTGGCTGGCTCAAGTGAAATCCGGCGATCTTGCTCCGTGATTTTGTGTGTCGCCCATGCAATTGATATCGCTGGCCTCGTTCGCCTTGGCCGGTGAAAGAGTGAAAGCATTTCGCGGCGTATGAGTGATATTCCATTGAAACACTTAAGACATCGGTTCGAGATAAATGCGGCATTTCTTTTATTGATTTGTGTGGGGGGGGCTTGGCCAAGGGGACTGTTTCCTGCGCCTAGCGGCAGTTCAGAGTTGGTCAGTTCAGTTTAATAGTTTAGTTTAAGAGTCGAGTTAAGTTAAGCGTAGAGTGTTAAGGCAGTAGCCAACAGTAAAGCTCTGAGTATTAATATTAATACAAAAGTGGCAGTCATTTTAAGATTAGTATTAAACGACGCCAGGTCAGCCCCTCGGCTGCAGCCCCAGCTGATTATTTCTTAGACCTATTTGCTGTGGGTTCTGGGTGTTACATTTTGTTTAGTTGTGTTGTCTTTCTATTTCTCTTGATGGCGCCTTATGTGTGTAAGCCTGGCATGAACTATGCTATACAAATAAATTAAATAAATAGAATAAATTAGACGGCCCTCCGAGTATTGCACTGATGGTTGCCTCAGCATTCAGAATTTTTGGCAAATCGAGTAGCTTATTGCTTATACGCCGCGTAGGCCAGCTGCTGGGCCTGTGAGTCGTCCACGGGCAGCGAGCGTCCGTAGCTGTGCTCGTGCTCGTAGTGCGGATGCGCCACCACCTCGTAGTTCTCCTTCTTGGACTCCAGCAGCTTCTTCAGCCCGATGATGCCGGACAGCAGTAGGGCGATCTTGCCGATGACCAGGGCCTTGAAGGAGATCAGGGCCAGGAAGCCGATGGCCAGGGGCAGCAGGGCGGCCATCTTCAGCTTGAAGAGCATCAGCAGTGGCATCAGGTACCTCTTCTTCTCCTTCTTCTTGCCGCGAGCTGCGGGTGGCGAGACAGGGAGACAGGGAGAAACAGAGATTTGCATTACTTTCGCTGGACCAAACCGACCGCTCATTAGCAACTGGAGCACAGATAATTAGCCAGCGAACAGGATCGACCGCTTTCTATGTGGCTGCGTTTAGAAATCGGAAATTGCAGTCGCCGCGCTGCGCACAAAAAGAAAGTAAGCCTCGCTAACTGGCTGACTAAAGTGCAATTAATAGCCAACTATCTGCCCGATAACCAGCTGCCAATGCACCGCTATGTGGCTATATAGCAACATGGCTAGATGGCTAGATGGCTACTTGGCCGGCAGAATCCCAGGATGACCTCGATATGCGGCGAGTTAACAGTGAAAACAGGATTTGTAGAAGTGCCATCTGCCCGAACTGGTCGCCTGCATTACTAACCCAAATTGGCAACGACTTGGCCGGACCAGAACGGCAGTTCAAGTGGGACCTGGTGGCCAGTTAGATACTCACATTCCTCGAGGGCGCGCTGCATGTCCTGGATGGAGTCCTTGGGCACCTTGAACTGCAGAGTGTGGGTGCCGAAGAAGCGGGCCACCCGCTCCACCAGCAGAGAGTCCACCTCGGCCTCCCTGGCCTCCACCTCCTCGGGCAGCTGCATGTCGTTCAGGGAGCGGCCCACCGGGATCTCATCGGTTTTCACCAGGGCAATGCCCTCGGTGAGCCGCACATCGCCGTTCTCGGTGTCGAAGTAGTGCAGGGCTCGCTCCTTTGGGGGTTGACAATATTAGGTTCGGTTTTCGTTTCATTTTCCCCGCCCCCTTTTACCTTCATGCACAGGACCATGGAGCGCTCGCCGCAGTCCTTGACCATCTTCAAGGCGCTGGTCAGCAGGCTGTCCGCTTCCGAGGCTGCCGCCGCCGTCGAGGCGATCAGCGCAAACAGGCACACAAACTTAAACATGATGCTCTGGGGTGGATATTTCCTTTTCGTATTCGCACAAACACTTGACACTGGCTCGCAGATTCGATATCCTGCCACTTCCTGCCGATTCGGGGATGTGTGTGTTCACTTGATTGAGTGCACTGCGCTCGATTGGCGTGTTCGATCTGTCGGTCAGAAGGCAACCGGTAAACTGTGGCTAGAAGACGCACGCGGATCGAGTTTTATTCCCGGCCAGCAGAGCAGCGGCAGCGCTGGCCAGCAGCGACGACAACGACAACAGCAACGACAACGGCAACGTTGTTGTCGCTTTAGCGCTCTGCAAGTGGTCCGAGCCCCTGGCCCCCTCCCCCCTGGGCACACAACATCGGCACACAGTAGCCGAGCTTAGAATTTAAATAAACAACCCGACGAACCTGGCCAGGTTGTTGTGCAGCCGAAGTCCAAGTCGGAGGCGAAGTGGCCATCGAAGGCGCAGCAGAGACACCTGGACAGGTGCGTCGCAGTCGCCGAGCTTGGTAGTTGTTGTTTGTCAACACACTTCGGCGGCAGTTAGCTGTTTGCCTGCCACAGGGAGGAGGCCAATTGTGTTGGGTCAATAAATTGATCGGCCAGATTTTAAATATTGAATTTATTCGGATTAAGTCTGTAAAATCGAGGGAAACCGGCACTTAGGCCACAAGGCAAGAAAGTGTCTCTGACAAAGTGATAAATACGACATTAATAAATCCTTCATGACGAACCAAAAAGCCAGAATTTAAGTATCGAATTTAATTGCATTAAGAGCGTAAGCCTTAAATTGAGAGAAAGTTTCAGTTGGGCCGTTGGTCAAGAAAGTGATAGAAAAACCACTGTTTGGATTCTTAGCTCCCTCTGGCAATGTGATAAATACGACACGTATAAATCCCTGATGATAAATGAACCACTTAAATATCAATTTTAATTGAAAAAGAGCCTTTAATGAAAAGTGAAGGAAAAATTGATAAATAGGACATTAATACTACCTTCGTAATATAATCTTAAAGGATGATAAATAAATCATCCAGCATTTAAATATCGAATTAAGTTGGGTTAGGCTGCTAAGCTTCAAATTGAGGCACTAGACAAGAAAGTGAATAGAAATTAAATAAATAGAAACAACAACCAATTTTTCCATATTTTTTAAATCGTATTTATATTTTAAAATTTCTGTCAAGGCGACAAATTATTATTAATATTTTCTCTAATTATAGGTAAACTAAAACCAAACTAATTATAGGTAATACGGTAGTTTTATAGCATTTTAATAATCTGTAGAGCTTAACATAGAATATTATTGATAATACTCCTTATCAATTTCAAGCCAATCAATTTTTCAGGTCTGTTAAACTCCCTAATTATAGTTTGGTAATATATTATATTTATTTTAATAATCATTTTTTTCTTGTTTTAAGATCCTTTGAAAATTGTTACATTTTCCAGTTTTGGCATAAAATTCAAACTGTACAGCATAATTGTTTGGCTACTTTATTTTTTTCCGACAGTTATCAGTGGGTGAAGTAATTATGTGTGTTAAAGAATGCTAAGAATAATTATCAAGGTTTGCTTACATCACGAACGCAAAGATAGTTCCTTACAAAACTCAGTAATAATTACAAAATTAATGAGCTGTAAGTCAGTTAAGGTATTTAAGGCACCTTTGAGGCGCCACCTGATGATGGCACACTTTCGGCTCCGAGTGAATCTCGGGTGCAGCAGAAAGTGCTGTAGTGGTTTCATTTCAAATTGCAGTTACCCACACACACACACTCACTCACAGCAGGGCAATGTCGACGGGGGTGGGCGGTGGGTGGTTAATCAAGAGCGCCATTTAAGATGGCCGTCGATGGTCGAAAGCAACCGCCACTCGAATTGGAGTAAAATAGAAAATTAACTAGTTTGCTTGAGCTGCGGCCGCATGGTGGAAGAAATTTCACTTTAATTTTGCTTTTTATTTATGTGTTTGTTTGTGCCTCCAGCGGGCATCTCGCATAATGTATCTGCAGTTTTGTATGCCAATCCGATCGCCGACAGTTGCACAGAGAGTCTCGCACTCGAGAGTTTCATTGGCATTATGTCGCTTTAATTTGCAGCACTCGAAAATTGCCACACGTCGTAGCGGCTACTTCTCGTCTCATCGCTCCATCGCTCCATCCATCGTCCATCGTTTGCCGGGTAATTTACGCATTAGACAAGTGCCCCGAAAGAAAGCTGCGCCGCAGATTTGCATGCTGCCCAAAACAACCGCACAGAAAATAAAACACCACACAAAACTCGCATCTAGATGCAAAGCCATTCGACATTTCGTAGACTATTATCCAAAGCGGCAACATGAGCCCAAAATCCGTTGATGGAATATGTAAATGCCCTGCACGTGGACTTGATGGATGTGACTGCCACTGTCACGTTGTGATGTTCGTCTCCTAATGCCCTTTCAAATAAACCATGCCGAGTTTTTAGGGTCGCAAAAGCCATCACTTATTGAAAATGTTTCAAGAAAATTGCAAGTCTTCATAAATAGATAAAAACAATTTTAAATAACTGCAATTTATATACAGGTATTTGTTTTATTTTTGAATTTAGCCTTTCTGCAAAACTTTATAGTTCCTAAGAGAACAATTAATATCTTAATCTTGTAATTTATCTCAGATGTTTTAACTTGAAATTGTAAAGAGTACCCTGTGCTTTAAAATTATTAGTATTATTACTAAATGTATTGCTAGTTCTATTAAAAAGTTAACAAATATTTAAAGCCAACACTCTCCCAATTAAATTAAACTATTTCCCCAAACAATAAAACCTTCTAAATCTATGAATTAATAAATATCTTCATTTCGTGGCACTTTTTTTCTCAGAAAGAGTATAGTAAGGTCGACGTGTAGTTAGTAAATAAACGCCAAATACAACATATATGTTAACTTTGTGCGTGTGCAATGAAAGTGAAAAGTAATTTTATTGCTAAAATTTTATACAAAACTATAGCACTTCAAGCCATTGTGTGATGCAATATGAAAATAATTTGGGATTTTGAGTTATGATTGAATAGTAAAACTGCACACATAATTTTTGATCTACTTAATTGGATTTTAATTTGATAGCAAAGCTAGTTAGCAGATTATTTTCCATAAATCTGTTCACTTCACTTCCATATAGTATGTGCTCAATTAATTTGCAAGTTATCTCCTGTTTCCCCTGCCTCTTGCCCATCTCCGGCCTTTCGGCCGGCTGACCCAAATAGGCATGCGAAATATTCGCTCTGGAGATAACGCGAAACTTGAAGCATCGCACATTCGAGGCAAACAATCCCCAATTTCGGCCCCACCCGCTCAGCCCCAACCCTTTCCAGTGGCATCTCCAAATTTGACACCTTTTCAAAGTTTCACTTTCATTCCGCTTCGCTGGAATGAAATTCCGGGTGGCGGCCCAGCTCCGGCTTTGGGTTTGGCTTACAGCTCCGGCGTTGTTTACATGCCGCTGCCCTGGTGCGCTTGGGTAATTTTCAATTAATGAAAGTCCCAGGCCGATGACGTCAGTAGTGCGCCAGCAAAGGGCACCCACAACTAAATGGCGGAGGGGCCTGGGAATGTCGTTGGTCAGGTTCAATGTTCTACTCTGAGTAGCTCATTATTATTTCGTGCAGTGGTCCAAAAGTGAAATTGTCGCATACCAAAGTAGGCAGCCACAACAATGGACAGGGGAGTCAGCAAAGAAGCTAGGCAACTGCCGAGGCATATTTTATCTATGAATATTGCATTGGGTATACTTATGCCAACACAAGACTGCACGTGCACTTGAGGTCAATTGTGGAATCTAGGGCTCTAAGGAAAATTAAATAAACGAATATACACTTTATTTATAGTTTTTTTAGTTAAGGTACTTCTTTTCATATTTGCTCCAACATTATTCGAAGTGATTGGGTAACCAAGCTCCACATAATTTATAATTATAATATAATACATTATGAAGAAATCACTATTAATTCAACCTCAGCTGTGAGTACCTAAAATATGTATCCGTCTGTAATTGAGTTTGGTAGAAAGCGAAAAAGCTTCGTCTGCCATTTTTGGCACACACGTAAGCTCGTTTCAATAAAACTGTAATTGTTATCATAAATTCATGTTCAGGGAGCGGCCATGACACAGTAAACAAATAGTCTTGTTGAGATTTTCGGGTAGCAGAATTTACTATATTTAATTAACGCTTACTTAAACCTAACACACACATTTAGTTCGTTAAATTAATGATCGATTAGGCGAATTAAACTAGACATTAGTCAGACAGTTCGTGCGGCGCTCGATTCTTTGGTTCACTCTCCACATGTATTTTCGAATCTCCCATCCTCTCCAGCTCCTCCGTTTCCCAAATGCAAATGCGAGCTCACAGGCTCTTGGCGCTGCCCGCCGACTCCTTGGGCGCCGGCTTCCAGCCACTGTAGGCGGTGTCCAGTTCCCGACCCCAGCCGGAATGGCCGCCGGAGGAGACGACCACCTCGTGGGAGGATTCCTTTCCGCCGCCGCCTCCACTCAGCAGCTTCTTGATGCCGATGATCGAGGCCAGGACCAGGGCCAGCTTGGACACGATCAGGGCCTTTCCGGCCAACATGGCCAGAGCTCCGTAGGCCAGGGGCACAATGGTCCCGCCCAGCAGCAGGGGGATCATGATCATGGCTCCGCTGCCCTTCTTCTCCTTCTTCTTGCGACCCTCTACCGAATTTGCCTCGGAGTCAAATTTCACCTGGAGGATATATAAATAATACAAATTAGTTTGGTGTTTTGTGACAGAATTGAAACTATAACAAAGGGTCAAAACCTTTAAATTTGCAACGATCACTTCATTTTATCCTCTTAATTTACGATAATAGATACAAAGTATTTAAATTCGAATTTCACTAAATACCATTTAAAATTAAGTGATTTTCAATTAGTGCTCTCAACAAAAAAATTTTTATACCCTTGCAGAGGGTATTATAATTTTGGTCAAAAGTGTGCAACGCAGTGAAGGAGACATCTCCGACCCTATAAAGTATATATATTCTTGATCAGGATCACCTCCTGAGTTGATATAGCCATGTCCGTCTGTCCGTCTGTCCCTCTGTCCGTCTGTCCGTCTGTCTGTCTGTTTCTACGCGAACTAGTCTCTCAGTTTTAAAGATATCGAATTGAAACTTTGCACACACCCTTCTTTCCTTTGCACGCAGTATATAAGTCGGAACGGCCGGGATCGGCCGACTATATCCTATAGCTGCCATATAACTGAACGATAGGAAATGCCATAACTCTGCTGTTTGTAAAGTTAGGAAGTTGGGATTTTCTATGGCTTATTTATTTGGCCAATAAATTCGACCTACCAAATTTCATAAGGATCGGCCGACTATATCCTATAGCTCCCATATAACGATAGGAAATAGCATAACTTTGGTGTTTTTAGAGTTAGGAAGTTGCGATTCTCTATGGGTTTTATATTTGGCCAATCAATCCGACCTGCCAAATTTTATAGGGATCGTCCGACTATATCCTATAGCTGCCATATAACTGAACGATTGAAATTGCCATAACTTTGGTGTTTTTAAAGTTAGGAAGTTGGGATTTTTATTAGTATTAAGAATGCATCATATGAATAATTTTGGAGAATATTATTTACAAAATATTCTGCAAGGGTATATCAACTTCGGCTCCGCCCGAAGTTAGCTTTCCTTTCTTGTTTTTTATGAAATAAAAAATATTATAACCCAAAATTGTATGGCGCGTTTTAAGGAGTATATAAAAATTATAAAATTTTTCGATCAGATGATTGTTGCTTGTCAATAATTAAGTCATATAAACACTTATGTTCTTTATTTTAAAGAATTATTAAACAGTATCCACTATTAAAATTTTCGATTGAAATAAAAAATATTTTATCCCAAAATTGTGTTACGCGTTTTAAAGAGTATATAAAAATTATAAAATTTTTCGATCAGATGATTGTTGCTTGTCAATAATTAAGTGATATAGACCCATATGATCTTTATTTTAAAGAATTAGTAAACAGTATCCACTATTAAAATTTTACGGGTTATCTTTATCAAATATTTTTTCTATATTCTAATCTTTTAACTTTCTTAGTTATATTGTAAATAGAACAAAATTGCTTGTTGTGCGACCGCTGGGTTTCTATATCCACTCACCTGCAGAGTGTGATCCTGTAGGAAGTTGCCCACCCGCTTCAGGATCATGTTGTTCAGCACCTGCTCCTTGGCGTCCACGCTCCTCGGCAAGACGGCTTCGATGTCTTGTTCGCTGATGGGAGCTATTTTCGACTCCTCATCCGCGTCACCGGAACTGACGAACTGAATGCCCTCTAACAGCGGCAAAGTCTTGGCCGAACGGAAGGCCTTTTCCAAACCGGTTAGCAGCTTGACCTTGAGGCAAACGGATATGTTGTCACCAGTGCACTGCTGGTAGAGTCGATAAACCATGGACATGTCCTTCCAGAAGCCAGTGGAACCCATTCCGGGGTTACTAGTCTGCGGCTTTGGACCCGAACCCAGGCTGTTTAGGCTCTGGTGCTGGTAGCTGGCACTGCGGGCACTCGAGAGCCAACAGAAGACGATCATCAGGGCCGCCACATGCCACACGTACTTGATCATGACTGGGCTGGATATTGCTGTTCGCTGCTGGACGAGAAGAGGATCCTTGGCCGATCCTTGGGGTGAGGCATAAACTGGAGTGAAGACGCCGGGCGCTGCTGTTTGGGTGCTCAACTGAGTGCTGGCCGGTGGATCTTATGCATTTTATACCTGTGGCGGCTAAATCGCATGTCGGCCGGCTGCCTGAAATTGAAAAACACAAAAACACACGCTTTGTCTTAGTCTAAATATCACGGCAATTAGCCAGATGCTGTTGGCCAGTGGAGCTGCGCTTTCGTGATTTCGCTGCGAAAGCCCCCGAAATGCAGTTTCGTTTGCAATTATATTCCCACTTTTTACCTCGTTCTAAGCTATTGAGCTCGTGCGTGACTGCCGTTGGCATTTGCCATTCTTCTCTGTCTTTGCTTTCGACTTAGTAGACCGTAAACATGTGCATTTCGGTTTTTTTCAAGTCTTTGGGGCAGATTCACTGTCATCACCCAATTTGGCCGAAACTTTTCTTTTTCTCCTGCACTTTGACAAATGGCATATTGTGTTGCCTACTTTTTGGTGCTGTTGAAAAATGTGATGCTCTTGTAACGAAAGAGTTAAGACACGAACTCGATCGCACTCGACGAAAATCGAAGAAAGCAAAAAACCTAACCATATGGTTTGGTGAAATGGCCAATAGATGGCGTGTATCGTAATTTAAATGTTAGCAAGGTAGCACTGAGGTGTCAAAAATAAGACAAACAAAATAATTACCGGTAGTGTTCAAATATTTGAACAGTGGTAAATGTTGTAAAAAGGTGTTAAGCCAGAAGCTAACATAATTTGTGCCTATCTTTGCCAATAATTACACGGTTACATAAATAATATAAGCCTCGTTTATTTGGCAAAAGGCTCTTGTTATTCATAAAGTAACAATTTTGTTAACGCATACAGATATTCAAGAAATTATTATGCGTTTATAAGTATGTATATTAAAATATATGCTTTTATTTTTAAAAGAAGACTTCTTCAAATTAATAATTTAAGTTTTGACGATTTGCTTTTTTCCAAACAAAAAAGAATAAAAGATGGTAAATTAAAAGATATTTGCCTGCAAAGAAAAAGAAAATTCACATGATCTAAAATATTTAAACATTTTTAAAAGTTAAACTTTAAAATATAAAACATATATATATACATAAATATATATAAAAAAATTAAAAATGAAGTCTTAATAGCCTAATGGTATTTCATAATAAAATAATTTTATTGGCAAATACGTTTTTAATATATCAAAAGTGTTACAAGCCTCTTCTCACCGAAGCTTAGCTTTAATTTCGAGATCATAATTGTTATTAAAAGGGCACACCGACAATTGTATCTTATCAGAGCTTGATCTCTTGATTTACCATTTAAATGTCAACATGTCTGGCAATGAGTTTAATCAAGAGCCAAAAATGCTGAGCCGAAATTAAAACCACTGCAGTACACACCACGACTCAACTGCAAGACCGCGTGACAGCACAACACAACCATAAAAGCAATTAGGCGATCTTCACCTGCAATGCAAATTGAACTGCTAATCAAAGTCCTCACGCAATGTGCAACATAACCGCTTAGCCGATGCAACGGCCGTTCGATAATTACGAGCGATTGTTGCTAACTGCACAGCGTAATTTGAATTGACCACTAACACCGCATCAGCAGTAGAAGCGGCAGCAAATCAGGCGTGCGGGAAAACGCTTGAGTGACCAAAACTGTTTCACGGCTTGGTGGGGCTCGTGGCCAATTAACTTTCAATTAATCAAAATCAAAGCAATGAAAGCTCGTTAATGCGCTCAGTTCGCTTAATGCCAACAATTGGTGGAATCATAAATTCAGATGCGTGCTTTGTCTGTCGAATGACGAGTGTGGGAAAAACGTGCTGGAGCGGAAAATGATGGCAGCGGCGGTAATGCCGAGCGCCTAATAATATTATTAGTCGGGCTGACTCTCTGGCTCTTCATTTCGTTTATTTTCCATTTGGTTAATTTTTTTTCTGGTTTCTGCCAGTCGTTTTGCTGTCTTTTTGCTGGAAAGCGCAGTGCTGCAAGGCCGACAATCAACTTTGGCTTCGGGACCGCCCCTGGTTGTTGTCTACGTTCTGTTGACCTGCTTTCGGAGCCCAAACTCGTTTTCATTTCGTTGAACATTCTGCACACGCTGCGACGACGCCCTTGCAGGCATCCCCTCCCCACACCCCCTCTCTGCCCCCACCCAGTTGACAGTGAAATTGGTTCCAAATTGGCCACTCTGCACGATTCTCCTTCGCAGCTTTGTCCCCCCCGACATTACTCCTCTTATGAATTATTGCAAATTTTGTGTGGTTTTTTATCTGGTTTTCAGAATGTGAAATTGGTGGCGATGCAGCTGGTGGTGCAGCACGGTGCAGTGCTGATGCCGATGCCGCACCAGTTTGGTTGCCGCCGAGGCGCCATTTCTCTAGCGGCACAACCGTTGCTCGCTCCCAATCACTGAGTCGGGCTTTCGTTTTGGTTACTCCATTTGCATATACCACCATGTTTAGCAGCAGCAATAAACGAAATTTATCAGAATCGAAAATAGGCTGGATAGGAGCCGAAGAACGTTAACAAGTTCAGAAAAAATTGTTGATTTTGTGGGGCATAGCGGCTGAATAAAATGAATACTCTGGTGCGCTGGCTTTTGTTCAGTTTGTATTTTATTTTAAATAGGCTTAGAGCTCCCCATTTTCTTGAAGTGAAAAATCCAGTATTTTTAAAACCAGAATGCTTGAAAAAATATTGGAAAATGTTTATAAATTGGTTACTTGAAAAGTCTTGTTCCATTAAATAATTTTTATTAGAGACAAAATAAGATGTCTGTATTAAACATTAAAAACAATAAAGGAAATCTGATTAACAATTTCTCTGGCGAGGGCCACTCTCAAACCAAATATTAAAATGAAAACACCAAAAGCTGAGAAGCAATCATAATCCCATGTAAATCTCCTAAATGGGTATTTTCTAAATCTCGGCTGACATTTGGTGGCACCAAGCGGTCTCTTTGAGATAATTTCCAACCGAGCGTAGCCTAAAATTTTCGTAATTTCCTTTTGATTAAGTGAGCGGCGTCCGCCACAAGAAGACTGACAGTGGTCAGTCAATGTTTGCTCAAGCTTGGCAGCTGCTCAAATGAGTTGTTAACATTAATGCGCATTAACCTGTCTTTTGTTTTCGCCCGGCCATTCGTTGGGCAGCGGCAACGGCCGCGGCCACATTTAGAGCGTCTTGGAAAACGCTTTTTGGTCTTGGCCATGTGCCACAATTTCTAAGACTTTTCACTGCAATCGCGGTTGTTCGGGGCTCGTGGCCTTAGCTGCTGTTTCGGTTTCCTAACTGTTTACTTTCACTGTCGGTGGCTCATGTTGCCGTTGCCAGCGGGGTTTATTGGGATTTCGTTAACCTGTCTTGGCCAGACCCGAGTCATAATTATTTACACCTATTAACGGGCAAATCTTTGAAATTCGCTGGGGCAACTGGGTCGCAAATCAATTTCACTTGAAATGAAATGAAATGAAATGAAATGAAAGCATTTCGACCCAAGATGGACTTGTCAACGGCCAGTTTTCGTCTTCGTTTTGGAATTATGCATAGAGCTTTCGGTTTTGTCGTTTCGCTTTCACCCCATGGTATGCCATAAATTATTGAGACTTGTCTTGATTTTTCATTGATTTTTTATTTATTAATCTTCCTTGCTGTTGTGTTTTGTGTTTTTTTCAACTTTTTTTGTGTATTGTTTTTCATCATTTTTTCTTTAATGACATGCATGTGTGACAGAGAGAGGGTGTATTGTAATCTATGGAATTTACATTCTTTTGTGAGTGAGTTTTGTGATCTGTGTCTTGTGAGTTGCCCACATCTGCAGCTTCACGCTTCTTCTTGGTCATCATCATCATCTTACTACTGTTGCCGGAGTTATAGTTGTGAAAGCGCCGTACGACTTTGCTTAAAATATTTAAATTAAAGTAGACGACGTGCTGGCGACTCGAAACTTGCGCCCGCTGGCTAGAGAGCCCTCCAAATGTCACAAACAAGGTATTTTTAAGTTGATAATTAAAAATCTGTTTAGGTCCACAGAGCAGGAGAGCTTGGCACCAATCGGGCCGACAAGCGGTTCGAGTCGCGCGGATGCATAAAGTACGCTTAAGGAGTTAAAATATTGAAAAAAAATATTTTTAACTAATGTTAGGGAGCTAGGCGTGTGCATGTGTGAGTAGTGGGGCTTTTTTTTGGGAAAGTAGAGCGCTAGAAAGTGACAGATGCAGAGACGGCGGAAAGAGATGGCAGATAGGAGAAATGAGAAAGTTGAAGAGTCGAAGTGGAAGTCGAGTGTCGAGTGAGGAAATAGTGGCTCGAAGGTAGCCGGAAAATGAGTTCAGTTTGGTGTGGCGTATGTGTGTTCGGAGACCTATGGCAAGTGATGGCATGCGAATGACCAAAACTATGACTCAGTTGAAGGCGAGAAATGAAGGATAGAAGACATAGATTGACAGGTGAAGATATAGGATAGAGTAGAGTTAGAGCTAGTGGAGTTAAAGCTAATAGTAGGCATGCTTGTTGCTGGTGTTGTTGTATTGTAAGACTAGAATTGCATGTGAAGAACATAGTTGAACAGACAGACTAAAGAGTAAAGAGTAAAGAGTACAGAGTACAGATATAGATGGTAGAGTTTAGATTTGTACGTTGCTCCGATTGCATGGCAATCGACAGAGTTTTGGTATAGGCAGTATACGGTTTTAGAGATGAAAGCACAGATTCAGAGAGATGGATAGAACAGATGTATATGCAGATTAGAAATAGAGGCAGAGAGATGAGAGTGCTTTAGATATAGATGCAGTTGGGGTGATCGAGTGGCTGATGGTTCGGGGAAGTGCTGTGCGAGCTTAGACTTAAGGCTGAGTATTTGCAACTTGTGGGGTAACTCTCGCTGGCCGCTCTTTTTACAAACTTAACTTTAGCTTCATCAGTTTTAACAACTAACATATATGGTTCTGATTATGGTTTCTGTCCGGTTTAACATTATGTTGCGTGTGTGTGTGATTCATTCTTTTTCGTTTTCATTGCTTGGAGAAATAAATAAAATAAATTAAATTAATAAATTAATTAAAACGAACGATAAATAATGTGTGTTCCTCTTCGAGAGTCTCGGGCGAGCTCTGCAGCTCAAGTCGTGTGTGTTCGCGATTCTGATTCTGATTCTTCTTCTTGAGTGTGATGGTGGTCCTGTGACTTAGGCCTGGACGGGCTTCTGGGCTCCGTAGGCCAGGTCCTGGGCGTCGATGGAACGGCCCCAGCCGCCGTGGCCACTGCTGCCGTAGGAGGCGGAGGAGGCTCCGGCGTCGGCGCTGTAGCCGCTGCCGTACGAGTCGTGGCTCGTCGAGTGGCTGCTGCTGTGGTGCGGGTGGGCCACCACCTCGTAGGTCACGTGCTTCTCCTGCGACAGCAGCTTCTTCAGTCCGATCACGGCGGACAGCACCAGGGCGATCTTACCAATGAGCAGGGCCTTGCCGGCGATCAGGGCGATGGCGCCCAACAGCAGGGGCAGCAGGGCGGCGGCCTTCAGGGCGACCAGGGCGAGGATGGGTCCCAGGATCTTGGCGGCCTTCTTCTTCTTGCCACGGCTCTCCTCGGGGGCGTTGGGGTCGTTGGAGCCGAACAGGGACTCGGAGGCGTCCTCCAGGGCACGGCCCGTCGAGCTGACGGCCTGCACGATGTCGGCGCCCTTCAGCTCCACCTTGATGGTGTGCGAGTTGAGGAAGCTGCTGATGCGGTTCAGGGCCAGGGACTCGAACGACTCGTCGCCGGAGATGGAGCGGGCGGCCTCCTGCTGCGGGGCGTCCGGCGATCGGACCACGGTCACGCCCTCGGTCAGGGCGAACTGGTCGCGGGCTCCCAGCACCTTGTCCACGAAGTTGAACAGCTTGTACTTGACGCACGAGACGGAGTCCTTGCGCAGACAGTCGCTGTAGATGCTATCCATAATGTCGTTTTCGCCGCCGATGGCGTTGCGGGCGTGGCCGCGCGTCTCCTCGGCGGGAAGGGCGGCGCTCAGGGCGACCAGACACAAGACACCGAAAGTAACTTTATGGCTTGCCATTTTGCGGTTTGTTGTTTTTTGTTTGTTCTTGCACGGTTTTCGATTGGGGTTCTTTTGGATAGTCCTTTTCGGATCCACACTACACTGTCACGTAGTTCGGCGGCGAACGCACTTTCTCTTGAATGGAAAACTGTATTTTTGTGTTTTTCGGTCTAGGCTCACTGCTGCTGCCGTGTAGCTGCTCAGACGGTTAAGGATTGAATGATACAATTTTCCACCGCACACGACAATTTATATACGGCGGCAGTGGCAGCGACTTCGGCATCGGCATGCTCATCTGCTGCGAAAGCATTTCTCCGCCCCACCAGCCCCCTAGCCGCCAGCAGCAGTTCCCCCAAACTAGTCGTGCAAGTTTCTCGCTTAAGTCTTTCGTTTGGCCGGCCAACGGTAATGCGCAGTCGGCGTCGCCGCCGACATCGGTAGCGCTGCAGCTTCAGCGGCAACGGCAGCAGCTGGAAAAGCATTGTTACTGTAATTTGTAAGCTGTCGCTGCCGCTGCGCTGCTTTCGCCCGAAGTTCATGTAACATTGTCAACAGTCGCAGCCTCCTGCCGGTGGGAAACCAGCGAAATAACCAACAACAACCAACAACTTTTACCCACCGCAGCGGAGAGCGGGCCAAAAGTGCCGAAAATCGTAGTCGTAATCTTAATTGTCTGGGCTTTAATTGAAAATGAGTTTTTGTAAAAGTAAGTAAAAGCATTTCCCTTTCAAGCTCAGTCGAGCGCTTGATGCGAGAGGCTGAGGTGAACAGAACGGTGGTTTTGCATATCCGTCTAACCATTATTGATTATTGATTGATTAAGGACGTATTTTTAAAAACAAAATAATAACTCTTTACATTTTCAAATCAGTTTCCCTAAGTACTACAAAACAGAAAAAATTCTCAATTTCTAAGTTTGTAAATACATGTAGTCTTACAACAAAATCTTAACTTGGGGTGGAATTTTAATGTCAGGGAAAATAAAAAAAAACGTTTAAGACTGAATTTTTATATATTTATTTACAAACTGTAAGCTTAAAGTACTAAACTAAAGTTACAGCGGGGAGTTATATAGTATTAAATATTAGATTGCATAGAATACAATAATTTAAAATTATATTTGAGTCTTGCAAATAATAAATATAATTTTAAAACACTATATTTCTTTTTTGTTGCTTACGAATGCTATAAACACCTTATATGCTGAAAACGCTTAAAATTGTTAACTTGCTTTAGCTTTGTGTAGTTGTAAACACTTTTAATAACAAAACAAATGATAAAGCGAATATGGGTACATTTGTAATAAATTCATATTAAATCAACGATACAACCTCCTTTTAATTTTCCTAAAACACAAAATCTCACTAAGTTAGACCAAAGAAATTTATTATTTGTTGCATTGGATACAATGACATTTTAAAGCATTTATCGAGTCATCTCGGACAAGCGCTAGTTAGGATTAAAAAAATAACATGTTTGAATAAAGATGACAATGATAAATTCATATCGCCTATTATTTCTCTGTGTGTGGTCATTAGATATCCCGAACGAAAACCGATCACGTTCTGAGGCCAGAATATCTATGCCAAAACCAAGTCAGCGACCAGCAACGAATGGCCAATAATAATAATCATAACCCCATTCAGAAAAGGGAAAGTTTCGGATACATCTGCGAGAAATGTGTGGTATGCGGGGTCTGCCCTTCTTCGCGATGGATGTGCAAATTTTATGCGTTGTCAAGTAAGATGCGGCCAAAACAAACAACTGCCATGGCTAACTGGCCAAAGACACCAGTGGCGTCCAGCAGGCTGAGTTATCGACGAGCAAACACCAGTAGCGCGACCCACAGCTGTCCCCAACTAACTAAGTAACTGGCTAGAGTGACTAACTAACTGGCTGGGACAGGTAAAAGTACGCAAATAGACAGTGACCAGGAGCCCAGGCAAATGAAAGTCATCATCTCATCCCCGGGCTAGAGAGTTTGGCGAAATGCGAGTGGATCGCTCGCATCGGATCTCGGCAAATGACCGCGAGCAGGATGCGAGTGCCGCAGACCCCACGAAAGTGTTGAAAATAGTTAATTAAAGTGTTATGAATGTGTGAAAATGCAATGAAAATGCGCTTATGAATTGGGCCCCAGCAGCGGTGGCCGAGCGGTGTGAAAACGCTTTTCCAGATCAGCCAAAGCTCGGCTCAGACCGTCTTGTCCCAGTGAAAGCGAATTTCGTATGCATCTGGTGGCAGGGAACCGCCACGCAATGCGTGAATCTTTGACTGCAGTTCACGGAAAGAAAAATTCAACGCAGAACACCCAGCCAAGATTGTTTTTGTAGAAATTTTGGTCATCTTTTACAAATTCAAAGCTCAAAAAAGAAAAAATATCAAAAAGGTTCTACAAGGGTTCGGGTATCGGTTGATTTATTCTTAGAGCCGCTAAATCATCCTTCTGTAATTCCACAGCCCTGAGCTAAAAATATACTCTATTTTAATTAAAAATCCATCAATCATAGTTTAAGATCCAAAAAGATATTGTTCAATTTTAAACCAAAACAAAGTTTCTTATGCAAGTGATTAACGAATTTTAAATGTTATTAGGAACTAAAATGACTAAATTCTGACAGAGATTATCTTATTTTCTGTGTAGTGGTTACGTTTCTCTTCGGCTATCAAACAATTTCACGTCAAATAAAAGAGAACATATTTATTTTTTAATATAAGAAATGGCTACTCTATTTATGTATCATTTTTTTTCTACTTAAGTTCTGCAAGTTTTAAATCGTATATTGAAAAATATGTTATATGAATTCCCATTTTTATACTGAGGTTTTAACAGTGCATGTAGGGATGCAAATCTGCTCAGGCGCCGAGTGTTGAATTATTTGACATTTAATTAAATTTGTATATTCCCCGCTTTGGATGCTGGGAGTTTCTGGCATGAGAAACGACACTTTCACTGCATCGGCCCCGCAGACCTCGAATCCGAGTCCCCGCCCAAATAAATGGCCACCACAAAGAGCAAGTCTCTCAGGCCAAAAGCAAAAGTGCATCGGATCGGGATTGAGCAAGGCCTGTGAACCGTTTTTTGTTCTATTGTTTTGGCGGGCCATATCAACAAGTTACTTTTTGCATTTGTCTGGTTAAAATTAAGAGTAAAACTCATAACCGCTCAACTGGTTTCAGCTGCAGACCTTAAACGCCGAAATCTGTGGCTGTGAAAAAGAGCAGAGTGGAGCGGGGCATGAACATATATATGTACTTATATTTTATTTATATCGCAGTTGCCATTGTGGCTGACACTGCTGCAGTACACAAAAAAAGAAAGTTCAGGTTAAATTTTCCTTTTCCATCATAGACAACAACATTCACTGCGGCGCGTGCAGCGCTGCAGCTGGAAAATACAAGCTAACAAACTTACAAGCTCAAAAACTGCATGAATGAATGACTGAACGGATGACGAAGTGAGTGCCGGACCTAGCACTCCCAATTGCCATTCCCATTGCCATGGCCATTACCATTACCATTACCGTCGGGTGGGTGTTGACATACACCGCAACAAAAATGGCAAAAAACTCCCACAATGCCAATGATAATAGCGATGGCACTGCAGTCAATCACGGAGTGAAAACGCAAAACAAACTGCAACTGCCACTTAATATCTTCATTTTTAACATACAGAGCGGCAACAAAGAGTCAGGTGGGCGTCATTTCTTTGGCCCAGTTCAAAACAAAAAAGTTGAAGACCTAAGAGATGAGAAACGTTTTTAATTCCTCAGTTGGCGAAGCTTAGTTGCTCTCGCTAAATAATGCTTCCTAAACTTATTTATTATTATTATTATATTTTTGAAAATCTATAAAAACTATAGCTTCATTTGGGTTTTAAATTCTTGATTGTTTTGTAATCATTTTATTGTTGGTATTTTGAGTCAAGTTAAGACTTTATCACAAAAATCTCTCCCTAACCGATTCTTTTGTCTGAATATTTTTGGCTATAAATTTACAATTTTTCTAATGTTTCATATCCTTAAAAACTTATTTTTTATTTGTACGATTAGGTGAATCATTGTGTTATTATGCATATTTACATTTTTAATTAACAAAGCAGTTGACAACATTTGATTTTCACACAAACACAATTAACCATCATGAGGGTTTTCCAGCTGCTGGTAGCATTCAAATACAGTGGTAATTGACTTTCTTTTAGCTGTTTATTGCCGTGCAAAGGTGAGAATTTTCCCGGGATGAGGTTTACGACACAGTCGTAATGCCCGATCTTCCATTGTCTCAAATGCAGTGAGAGATGCAAGCTCACTCTTACTCACTTATGACTGCTTTAATGGTCCACTCTCAGCTGGAATTGTAGGCAGTTGGCTTGGCTGCCCTGCCATGGGAACTGCGACTTCAGCCCCCGAGGCGCAGGGAAAGGTCAGATCCGACGGACAGACACAAATTAGCGGTCTGTGCTGTAATCATTTAGCTAAAAAACCTGCCACGCCCATTAGCATAACCGCCGAGCAGGCCCACCTGGCAACCGCCGCTGGAGATACAAATTATAAATGCACGATTCGGACTCCGGATCGGCCGCATCACTTTCACTTTCCGGGGAGCGCTAATATGCATCTAGCAAACCAAAAATCGAAAAACAAGCCAAAAATAAAACATTTATGGATATGGCTCACACTCGAAATTATCTAATTCGGCAAGCATAATCAAAACGGTAAGGCTAATTCCATGACGTGATGACGCTGTGGATGGCATCCATTGCGAAATCGGAGCACGGATGTCTCGGAGACATTTTCACACTCAAGCTTCGGGTATATCGACTATATAGGTGAGATTGACCTGATTAAAAGTCTATGGCCTAACTGTTTTTAATTAATAACTAATAATTAAATTTAATAGAGATTCAATTCTGTAAAATATATTCCTATAGTTGTGGTGATATAAGGTATTTTAAAAAGTATACAAAATATATTCGATATAGGTACAATTCCATCTGAAATACAGCTTTGAATTAATCACGATGTGAAGTCCTATCAGTACGCTATCTACTTAATAACAATAAATTAAATATTATTCCATTTTATCGTATTCCGCTTTAATAACATCATAAGACTTTGATAGAGAGTGTATCGATGATGCATAGATGGGGTTCGTGATTTTTACATTTCTTGTTTATTGCAGCATTTACTTAATAATTTATTAGCGTTTGTTTTTCTTTTCCTTTTTATGTAATTTCTTCGCCGTTAAATGCCGCTTTTATTGAATAATTGATGCCAAAGTGTAAGCAAATGATGACACAATGTGGTGCAAGGAAAGCAGGAGTCACCGACGGCGGTAAAAGTTATATAACGTGTGAAAAACTTTTATGGCCCTGGAGTGCAGTTATGCGCTGAAATTTGTACAAAAAATCACATATGACAAACAGGGCAACGCCATTGCTTTCTTTCGAAAGAGAAAGGGTTTCTTCTCCTTGCCTGAGAAACTTGCCGAAATTGCATTTTATTACCCGATCTGTGGCGGCGCACGTGTGTCCGTCCCCAAGCCCTTTCGCTTTTTCTTCGAGGATATATTTTGTATTTTAAACTTGCTTTTTCGGTGCCCCCAAATTTCCAGCTTCCGCAACTTTCACGCAATTGCTGCCGCAGCAGAAAAAGTAGTAACGCCCTTGTTGGTGGACGTGGATGTGGATGCTGTGCCCCACTTTGCGGCATAAATAATGCAACGATTTCGTGGCCCCAGGGGCAACCTTTGCGATCGAAGCAACCGATCGTGTGATGCGATCATTGCATTCTTTAAAGTGAAACTTCTGTGACCGGCGTATGATCATTGCGCTGATGATCATTCTTGTACCGCTTTTGTTTCTTCTACCACTACCACTCTTTTTTATGGCTGCTCAAAACGACGCTGTTAATTAAATTAAGGCAAATAAAAAGGCGCATAACCAACTGGTTCGCAATGAATGCGGAGGAAATGCTGGCAAGTGAATAAAGAAGACAATGTGTGTGCGCTGGCATTGAGAAACTTTCTTCTTTTGCTTTCAATGGTATTTCGGTCAGAAACTACCAAGAGGCCTGATGATGATGATAATGACACGCCGGAGTTAAAGCCAAATCAAAGTCCCTTTGGGCCGGCTTCGAACCGATTGATAAAACGGTATTTCCGGTTGACCTGCTACTGCCTCCACAAAAGACTAAAGTGGCGCCCAACGGAGTGGAGCAATCTGGCGCCCAGTGAAGCAAACTGGAGTGCCTGGCCAAGTGCGATATGGCCAATTAAAATCAATAATTAAGGCCTATTGCTCTTAAAAACCCACACAGAAACATATATATTTGCCAGATGAAAGTACTGGGCAACAGTTTGCCGAGTGATGAGTGCTGAGCTCTGAGCTCTGAGTCAAGTGTCAATGTCCAGTCCACTTGATGGCTTTTCGTCACGACTGCGCCGCGGCTTATGCGATGACGATATTAATAATGAAATGTGCATGCTTTTTGGCAGGAGCAACAACAACCTGAACCACAGCCAGTTGAAAACAACTTGAGTGAAAGTTTTTTGCTACGGCCACCAAACTCACTCTCCGTACGAGTATTTATGTCCATGGCCACAAGTGCGAATGCGAATTGAACCTGCACCCCTCCGAAATGTTCGAAAAATCCCATTTGAGTTGGGCAGCTGTTGGTCCAAGGTCCGAAATTACACTTTGTCCACGTTTGTTTGCCATTGTTATTGCTTATGGCTTATTGTTACTGCCATTGTCTCGTTGCCGCCTGTGTAATTAGTGTGCCGAAAGAAATTCGTTGGCAAGATCCCCTGTTCCGAGGGTTTGACATGGGCCACTTAATGGATTATGATTCGCGCCCGCCACTGACACTGGAAAATTTCACACCTGACCTAAGCCAATACTTTCCGCCGGACCATTAATCATAATGTGTCCAGTGCGGCGGATGTGGTAAAAGCTCGTCCACACTCTTTTCTGCACCTGCTGCATCCAATCGACGCTCTATCATTGTCACACATTCACCGTTTTGACCCTGTACTGCGGTCCATGTCCATTAAGCAGAGTGTGCCTGAAATTCAAATGACATCGGTTGACATTCAGACGGGGAAACTGAATGAACGCGGGACCCTGAGGTGTGTGTGTAATGACATAGTTTAGTTAGTTGTGTTTGGCGGCCAAAATGAACTGCTCGATTGATTCAATTGCTAAAATGGGTGGAAAACTGTAATCGTAAATTTAAAATAGCTGTTCGTTAATTTAAATTGGATTAAACAATTTTATGCCAATTAATTTGTATTTCATTTGCTATTTCACATTTCCATCATTTCTTGTTGATGAAAGTTAATTAAAACATGTGGCAGTGTCAAAAATACAAACAGTTTTTTTCCTTGGAGCTAAAAATTGAATAATTAAATTGAATGTGATAATTACAGAAAAATGACTTATTTCACCTGTAAAAATAACTTGTTGCTGAAAAATTTGAATCGTACATATTTTAAAGGAAAGGCCGAGTATTTGTCTAAGCTATATATTTTGGGACTACTATAGAAATCATTTCAATTTTAAAATCACAATTTGTTATGCTTACGCGACCTTCATAAATGATTTCAAGACTATATTAAAAGTTATTTTTAAAGTCCTACAGAACGGCACTACGCCACAAGCCACAATTGGTTAAATTCGATCCTGCAATTTTATAGTGAGAGCTCTTTTCTGACCCAATCTGAGAGAGTTTCGTTGTGGATTATAAGACACAAAATTGGCCTGCAGGCTGTAGCCATTTCCTTTTCGCCACTTCTCCTGCCGGCTGTCATTCGCGGCCGGGCCAAAGAGCATTAACTTTGCCGGCCAAAAACTTCCATATTTATGCATGAGTAACTGTAAACTCTTGAGAAAGTGAAACTCTTTTCTTGTGACTTTTTTTAATCTTTCCGATTTATATTGCGCCTCACCCAAGGCGCTCGCAGCTGCCCAATCGCATTCGATGCTCGTCATCGATACGTCGATGTAACTGAGCGAGTCGCCCCGCTTTGTCTGCCCGGTGGCTTCGCTTTATCTTTATCGCAAGGCATAAATCGAGCCAAAAACGGATATGGCCAGCACTAAAAAACAACAGAAAAGAGCAAAAAAGCCAGCAATGTCGAGCAGAGCCGAACCCAAAGTCACCGGCACTTTCTTCGACTCGTTTAAATGCAGAGGAAGAAAATATATTTATTGTTTTTATCCCCAATTAATAATTTTATTCTGGGTCGATATGTTCACATTTCTTAGATATACCGTTTTGGAAGTTCAGTAATAATACTACCTCTTTTTACTTTTCATTTTTCATTATCTAAGTAATTGGGACGAACAAAACGTTATTTAAAACTCGAATTTTTTATACTATTGAGAATTTTATTTATAAACGTCACGAATAATGCTCTATTTGCTTTTGCCCACAAAGCGAATACTATTCAACTAACTTTTAAAAGTATTAATATGCTCACTCATGAAATTTAATGCGCAACAGTAAAAGAAAACATTTGTCTTTTCAAAATAAAAGGGTGAAAAATAATTTTTTGGTCATGGATAATAACAAAAATACTTATATTTTGTGTCCTATAAAAATTTATAAATGAACTATATAACTATGTAATCTCTTCTTTCAATAAATGTATTATGAATTTTGAGTTCTTAAATGTTGTTATTCTTTAAAAAAGGAATTTAAAGACTTAGAGTCTTAAAACCAAAACTCTGATGTAAGCAACTATTTTTTTGAATAATTGAATTGAATATCCTACCAAATTCTGTAGGCAACTAATTAATCAAAATCATTAAAAAGCTTATAATCAATTAAGGCAATCTTTTTTCTGTGTGTGGCTGCAGCCTTAAAAATGTTAGAAATTGAAAATCGAATGAGTCGATGGAAGTGCAACAACAGCAACTTACAACCGGTATCGAAATAAAAATAGTTCGGCATGGACTTTGAGCGCGTGGCAGCCACAGGCAATGGTCTGTCACGGCCACAGACATGGCCAGAGCCAAAAAAAACCAAACAACACTCCGACTTTAATTAATTGTCAGAGGGTTGGGCTAGATATTTTTCTGAATGAATAGCTGGCATGGGTCGGGATGGCTTCGACGAATGGGTCCCACCTCCATATCGATGGCAGCTGATCTCGGTTGACCGAGAAATTAATTTGGGTCTCGAGTGGCCAAGTGGAGAAAGGTCTGACCTACATCCGGTGATTTCCAACCCTACAATAACTTCTAATTGAGATATTTAGTGTTGCTCCAAATCACAGGCGCACATATAATGTCGCGACACGATCGGGGTTGGCCAATCAGCATCAAAAAGTGAGCATAAAATTGTCTTTTATGCCTGCTTTTCTAGCGGCTGAAAGTCTAATCATTATGGGACAGAAGAGACAATAACAATGGCGCAGACAATCCGAAGAAAGATGATGAAGATGAAGATCATGACGACCGAAAGCCATAAGAAAAATAATCGTAAAAGTGAGAGTTTCCACTTCAAAATCAGTTTTAGTTGCGGCTTGCCATTTGGTTTCGGCTTTGACATGCCTCTTTCTCTCCCTTCTACAATATATATATATATTGGAGGTCTAAAAATCGCCGAATCATGAAATGCAAATATCCCGCCACGCCTGCGTTGTGTAATAGCCAAAAGATCGCGGAACAAAAAACGAAAGTTCAGGGAAAAATAAAGAAAAGAATGGGGGCGTGGCCAGGGCCGCGTTAAATGCTCAGGTTTCACTTTCAAGGCACTTCAATTTCGTTTCATTACGAAAATTTGTCATTATCGTAATTATGATCGAGCGAGGAAGCATTTCACTTTCGTTGTCAGCGTTTTGTTCTTTTGTTGGCTTAAACGAGCGGCTCTCCATTAAACGGGTTCGGTTCCCCCGTTTGCTGATATGTTGACAATAAAGCGGCAGGCCGACAACTTTCACACATCGGCAGCGGCATTGTGCGAAAAGTTGTAAATGCCACTTGAAAATGACACTTTTACTGCCTTTTGGCCCAGGCCCAGATTCACCGTCCAATCTTCAACGATTGTATTATTCAATGTCAGCCGGCTTGGCCGCTCTGAATTATGAACACGACCAGCCAGCCCACTCCAAGTTGCAACACTTTCACACACTGCACCTGGATAACCTGGCCAACCTGGACAGCCTGCCCGAATCCCGTCCCCGAATCTCGGTTGCGGTGAAATGGGCAGCGCTCTTCGGAACCAAATCCGTAAAGTGTTCATTGACCCAAACCGCCAAACTGCCGACCACAAAACCGGAAAAGCTCTCGGGGAACGGGCAGTTGGATTGGGACTAGACCACATGGACCACCAACTGCACTACACCGCTGGCAAGTGCTTACCTGGTTTTCAGACCGTAAAAGGCTCTGTCAAAGGCACCTGATGGTGTATTAAAAAAAAACGAAAAACTCGCCACAGCATGCCTGGCTGTTTTCTGTGTTTGCAGTATTTTATATTTCGCCTGGCAAATACTTTGTTTTTCTCTTTTTATGTAGATGTGCCAAAAAGTAACTAAAATTTATTTTTTTAATTAAGAACAACATATGGTTGTGGCTAAGCTCTCGTAACAGCAAAATGCGTCATGATTTTATTTTTGTGTTTTACCATTCTGTGTAATTTTTGTGGATGTCCCTTGGCCAAATTCGAAAATATTAAATTTACCATTAGGAGAAATTTATCGATAATGTCGAGAGTTGGTTTTACTTAGCCAAATGTTGGTTCAAGACTTGGGAAAGAAAGTCATCGTTCCGCACTTTCTTCAACAAGCTTTTAGTACAATTGTAAAAGGCTTTCGATCGCAGCTTTTTAAGACAAAGTCGTAAGAGAAAGCCGACGATCTAAGCCAAGATATTTGTCAGTCTTAAAGTGAACTTAAAAAAAGCTGCGCATTTGATAAAATAACACTTTTTGGTTTTTGTCAATAAAAAGTGCATTTTACTGCCGAAAAATATGCAAATAAAATTTTTTAAAAAAAGACTCCATTTTGTATATTTTAGTTTAAATTAATGTAGCAAAAGTATACTGGATATTACTTCTAATATTCCCCCGTCTTAAAATCTGGAAGGGGCAATACAAATTGGACATATAGACTATTGAGTTGAGCAGGTAAAAGACAGAATTATAACAACATAGCCAAAAGAATTATGTTGTTTGTAAAGTACTTTGACATGGAACATTGTAGGAATATTTTAATATTTTAATTTAAAGGAAGTCCTTTTTAATACAAATTTATAACATTCAAAAAAACAATTAACAACAAACAAACAATTGGTAATGTATCTTAAAAACATGGAGAAACGCTATAGTCGAGTGCCTCGACATTAAGATAAGCGTTAGGGCGGGGCCACATTTTAAAATAAACATGCGCTGCAAAAGAAAAACCTAAAATCTCCATGCTAAATCCTTAATCTCTAGCTCTTGTATTTTCAGGGATCTATGTTACTTAATAGGTTCGCAAACGATGCCTTCTACCTGGTACTACCCAACGAATACAATATAATACAAAATAATACATTATTCCATATTAACTTATATAAGTTCGATTCGATATAAGCTATGAGTAATCATCCCACTCAAATTTGTAATAATTTTATGCTTGAACAACTTACATTTTTATTGTAAATGGGCATTTGCAGGGGTCAACAAATTTCTTTTGAACGCTTTTATTGTGCAATGAAAATTCAATATAGTAATTTTTAGCAATATCAGTAAAAATTGGGAACGATCGAATAAGTAAAAAAATTATTAAGGTACTATTATCCGAGTCGATCTAGACAGGTCCGTCTGTCTGTCCGAAAGTGCGTATAAACACCGAGATCTCGAAAACTTAAAAGTTATTTAGGCCACAACTACCAAAAATCATAAAATACTGTAGAGACATGGCAGAGAAATGCTTTTAATTCTTAGATCAACACACAAACATTTTTTCAAATCGAACAATTATTTCAGAAAATATTTAGAAATGAAGTTTAACAAAAATAATAAATAGAATTGCAAGTAGATCATTCCGTAAGTGGAATAGTTTTTTAAAATTTAAAAATGCAAAAGTATGTAACAGGTAGAAGGAAGCGTTTCGACCTATAAAGTTTATATTCTTGATAGGGTCTAGCCGAGTCGATATAGCCATCTCCGTCTGTCACCTGTCCGTCTGTCCGTTTGTCCAACTATAAAAGTAGAGTGGCATTTTGCATGCAGATTCTAGGAGTTCCTACGCAGGCAAGTTTGTTTCAAAAAATTGTTATATACGATTTTAAAATTTAAATATTTCGGAAAGTAAATGCAGTTTTATTGTATTTATCATACCTATCGAAATGTGAAGAATTTTTCAAATCGGACCATTGTTAAAAGTTATGCGTGTCAGTTTTCTCCATCTCCCTCACCCTTTAACTGGTAACGGGTATCTGATAGTCGGGGCACCCGACTATAACGTTCTCTCTTGTTTTTAATTATGTAAAACATGTAACACATCCTTTGCAAAAAATGGTTAGACTTTTTTTTTAGGATAAATAGTCTTATTAAGGTTAAAAAAATAATAATAAAATGCCAATAAATACAGAATTCTACGGAAACCAATAAACCAGAGGGCTGCACAATTAAGGAAGGTAAAAGGAACCTCAAAATTAATTTGATTGATATGACAAACCCTTGATCAGAGAGTGGTTTCATTTTCTGTATGGTCTCCCTTAGAAACTCCAGGCACTTTCCCTTTTTCTAAGCAGCAGCTCATTTGTGACACGATTGTGTTCGGGAATGACTATGTTTTCGCTGTCTCTGAAATGCCAGTTTTGACTGTCCCCTCCGTCATTGGGAATGACTTGGCGGGTTCATAAGAGTGCGTCTGGACAATAGCTATTGATTTAAAGCGTGACACCATCAATGGGAAACTACTTAGAAATTTCACTTAGCAAACAACCTAAAAAGAAGAGTGAATAGAGATGTGTGCGAGTGCGCGAGCCCACGATTTTGACTCAAAATAGAGTTATAAACGGCGGCAGACGCAGAACTTCGGATGCTAACAAATGAAACAACAACTCGCCGAACAACCGGCCCCAATGAGCATAGAAAAGTGCTTAAAAGACAGTCGGCGACACATTAATTGCTGACGTATTAGTTTCCCGAAGAAAGCCAAGAGTCAGTCAATGGGCACAGCATCCAACGGCAAAGAGCCAAGAGTTAGCTTCCAAATCGACTGACTTGGGCCCGGCGAACTGGGTCATATTCATAAGTAAAGCACTCATCAGCGGCTGTAAAGCGCCGTTTTGCCAACCGGCAACTGCAGTGTTCAGTTACTTAGGCTCAATTGAGCCGGGCCCATTTCGACGGCACTTACAACTTTCTTTGGGCCAAGAGGTGCTAAGCGTCGCTCAACAATGGGCCTCTGGCAGGTGGGGAAGTATTTCAGTACAATTCAGTGGGGCCCCGCCTTGAATGAGCCGAAATGCGCGTAGCTAAATGTTTGTTTTATTTTTAGCAAATTGCCTTTGTTCGTTATTGTTATTCTGGCGGACGGCAGAAGAAAGTGCAGTGAAAATGGAGACTACCCAGAAGCAGTGGATGTAAAGCAAGTGGGTGAAATTTGAGAAAACACTTAAAGAGTTCGATTTTTTGGGGCTGATAGCAGAAAGAATGAGCTGGGCAGAAGTGAAATGAAAGTTGCGCCAGGCAGATGCAAATTGCTTGGCCAGACAACGCGGCGTATAAGTGATGCGGTCGAGGGCTGTTGAGCCGTGTTGCGTATGCAAATCGAAAGGGAAATTGTGCGGAGATGAGAAAAGAGAGTCGTGGTTGTTAAGTATTTTTCATGTTTGAATTATTATTTGATTCTTTGATTTAGCAGCATTTGGTTGGGTATTCCCGGGCGGTAAAGTGGGAAAGCCCAGATAGACAGACAGATATAGATAGACAGAAAGATAGATAGATCGACAGATAGATAGATAGATAGATAGACAGATAGATAGATAGATGGTAGAGGTACAGGTACAGATAGAGGTAGACATAGCATAGATATAGATGAAAATAGATGAGGGATAGATACAGTTAAATGGGCGAGGCGACTGGCTTTGACTGATGGAGCGACTAGTGGCAAACATTTGCAGTCCATAAATCAAAGGTGCAGCCATGAAAGTAAGATATAGTGTGTAGAGGAGTGTGGAAAGTAGTGAAGATTCCTTGGTGGAGGTTATTGGCGGTCGTTGATGAAAGGTGGTGTGTTTGGGTGATTCTTGTTATTTAGTGATTGTTGTTTTTTTTGTCTAATGGAAGGCACTTTTGTTCGTCTCGTACTCGTTCTCGTTCAAGTAATAAATTAAAATAAATAATTTATAAATAAATATAAATATAGGTCATCATTTTAGCGATTGATTCTCTCTCTCCTTGGCCTTCGTCCTTCGGTTGAATTAGCTCGTGGCCAATGGTTTACCGGCGGGCCTGCTTGTAGCCCTGGTAGGCGATGGTCTGGGCCACGGGGGAGCTGTAGGCTCCATGGGTGTCCCAGCCGGAGCTGCTGCCCGAGGACCAGCCGGCGTTGGAGGAGCCACCGCCCGAGGACCATCCACCGGTGCTGGCAGCCGACGATCCGCCGGAGTTCTTGCCGCCGAACAGACCGCCCAGACCGCCGAGCAGACCGCCGCCGCCTCCGGAGCCACCGATGCGACCCAATCCGCTGGAGGCACCAGCGGCCAGAGCCAGGAAGAAGGCAATCACGGACACAACCAGGGCCTTCTTGGCCAGGAAGAGCAGGCCGAAGATGGAGCCAACGCCCAGGACAGCGATCTTGGCACCGACTCCCAGCAGGATGGGCAGGAACTTCTTCAGCAGCTTCTTCTTGCGGGTACGGGACTCAACGACCAGCTCACGGAGATCGGCCTTGATGTCATCGGGAATGGCGCGGGCCACGCTGCGAGCGGCGTTGGCGAAGTTGAAGTTCAGGGAGCGCTCGGCGAAGAAGCTCTTGGCGTTGTCCATGAAGTAGTTGCCCATCTCGGCGGTGCGGGCCTCCACGGTGGGAGCGGCCTCAACGGCCAGAGAGTTGTCCAGGGACTTGCCCTGACGTCCTTCGTTGGCCTTCACCAGGGAAACGCCGCCGAAGATCTCGATCTGGGGGTTATCGAAGACAGACTTGGCCTTGCGGAAGAGCTGTGGAGTAGGAGGAAGTGATGCGAATTAGCGGGTTAAGGTTAAGGCGGGGAAGTTCAGCTAAAATTATTAAAGTCAATGTCTGATGGAGAGACCTGCTTATAGGTCTCTTGACAAGTGAAAAAGTAAATTGGCCAGCAAATGAAATAGTAGGTGTTGATGCAATAAATTAAAGCAGCTTAGAAGTAGCTGTTGACAATCAAGTTTAAATGATCACTTAAGGTGCAGAAAATCAATTTTTATCCCTTTAAGACACAAGAGTTGGTTATGGCTTGTTGAGAACCATAAACCGTTAAGATAAAGTGCTCAGAGCAGCTTGCAAATGTTACAGACACTAAGTTGATTAGGTTTGAGTGTAAAAGCTGCTTTTCACATCTTCCTGTCAGATATTTTCTATTTATCTGGTAATTGTGAAATGGTTTAAATATTTAACGTTTTAGACTATTAAATACTTTAAGCTCGACAGGAAGTCGTGAAAACAAACTTTGGCACTTTCACTTTTTTAGTATCCTTCGGATAACAAGGGCTTGGCACTTGATAACTGGTTAATGCGATTGGTTGGTTTCACTTTCACTGGTTAGCCACTTTTGCAAATGTTCTTGCTTGGGATCGGTTTTTTTTTTTTTTTGTAAATAGGGGTGTGTAATCCTTGAGGCCTAGTTAATCCGTACCGTGAGCTGCAGGCACGAGATGGAGTCGGTCTCGAGGCACTTGGCGAAGGCCCCGGACTGCTCCTCGGAGGCGGCCTTGACGGGATCGGCGGAGATGCCTGCTGCCAGGAGCAGGATGCAGGCGGTGGCAACGAAGAACTTCATGCTGGTGGCTGGGTTGGTGGATTGGTGATTTCTGAGACTGAATTCCTTGGGCACCACCGAAATCACTGGTGTGTTCATTCGAATGGAACAAGCTGCGGTTTGATAACTTTTCGCCGCTGTCAGGCTGTTTTTAAAGAGTTTCCAACGTAGCGGTCGCTTGGGCAGCGGCATAACGTAAAATTATGTAAAAAGCGCCAGTGCCGTGCCAGAGCCCACACATACAGCTAGGGTCGCCGAAGAGCCCTCTTCCACACGTGTCTGCGCGCTCTTTCTGCCGCTCTGCGCAGACAAGCAGCCCTCTCTTTCTGGCCGGGGCTCTCCATTTCTCCCTATCTCCATCTCTTCCTCTCTTTCTCGGCAGCTTCCAAGCTTAGAAGACGCATTAGGCAAGCGCAGGCAGCGGCTTTGTCCGCTTCCGCATTAAAGAAAGTCGCAGCGCATGCGCAAGCGAAGACGCGTCTTCGGTCGGCGTCGCGTCGGCGCAGGCAGCAGGGCTCTTGTGTGTGAGAGCGCGAGAAAGTTTCCAGCGGAGAGCCAGTGCCAAGGTTGTCTGTCCTCTCTCCCCCACCTCACACACACACACACTCGCACAGGGAGAGACCCCAGCAGACGCGTCTTCCCGCAGAGTCTTATGCTCATCTCCTCGTCTAAAGACACACGCAGACAAAGAGACATAGTTGCTTCTGGAGCCTCACAGATTACAACACATGAGGTGATAAACAGGTGCTGCGCAGCTTAACCCTCCACACACCCCGCCGTCCCTTAACCCCTGCGTGGCCCACTAGACTGCCCCCCTCACCATATGTGTGTCATATATTCTTCTGTTGTTTTGTTAATTTTTTGAACGCTTTTGTTTTTCGGGCACTTTGCCGCAAGAAATGAAAGTTGTGTGTATGATATTTTCATACTACTGTTATTTCTGGCCCCTGGTCTGTATGTCATCTTCGTTTAAGACCCCCTCGCCTCTCCGTTTCCATGAAAATAGTTTTGTTTACCGCATGTGCGCGCCTTGAAATTACTTTTCATTTTCGTGACTTTATTGCTGGTCTGTTTTTATTACGCAACATAAAGTGTGATTTATAATGACGGTTATGTAAGGACTACTGGGCTGGAAAAACAGGATAGCAAAGGGCAGGATCTACCGCCCGATAGGCACGTCCTGTTCGGGTCTTTTTTTTCACTCGAACTGAGTGCACAGGTGAAAACACCTCTCCGGGCATAATCATAAGAAACGGCCTGACTCGGCAATTGTGACACATTAGTCAACAATTTGAGCTTAGCAAAAGTGCAAATAACAACGCGCTTCAATTGCTCAAGTGAAATGAAAGAGAAATTACACGAAAAGCTAACAAAAACGGATGCGCGCAAGATGCGAGATACTCGCAGATGATGGACTAGTGCACTGACAGAAAATATTACCTAAGCTCGATATAATTTTGCCAAGGCTCCCGCTTGTAACAACTCAACATCGCACTTTACGCAAAACCTATAGCTGAAACAACAATTGAATTGATTAACTTAAGTAAGATATTAATATAACCATTAGATGTATTTGTTTTCAGTTGTTTTTATAAATATCCTATACTGACATTTAGTTTCTAATGATTTTTTAAAATTATTGGTCTAGTTTTTACGGAAATATTAGTTAAAATAGTAAATAATATTTTATGAAACAATTCTTTGAACAAATATAATAAATATTCTTGAACAAATATAACTAATATTTCCTTTAAAAAATGACTTTAAAGGTTAATCATATTTTGTGTGCAATTATATTAAACACATATACCAAAAACGTTAGTTTAACCTACTTGGTTGATTTTAAGCTAAACTAATGTCAAACTAATAATCAAAGAGCCATTTTCAAATAATAACATTTTAATATAATCTAAAGCAAAAAGCTTTCGTTTAAGATTTTACTACAAAAGAAATGGATATGAAACAATCGATGGAAAATTAGCTAATATTAGATAATTTTTTTTCGGTGTGCTTGGATGGATGGTTGCTTTCTTGGAAAGATCCGAGCTCCCGTTTCAAGGTGAATGTCTGTGACTGACGACATCCGACACTATCATACGGATCTGCTGCGGTGCAGCTTACGAAACCCCTGAATCATCCGCATAATGGGTGCCAAATTGTCGATGGGCAATGGGGCGTATGTGTAATTTGCTACCACAATTAAATCAGCTTTCAGTTGGCCGTGTGACGTCAATCGATATAGGCGTGCAGCGGTAAAAGTGTGAAGCATTTCGTAACGCAACATGAACAGAAATATGGGTGCAGCCTCCCAAAGGAGAAAATCAAAACAACCGATGCGATCTTTAAGCTGGAATTCCGCTTAAGGTTTTCTTCGGCACCTGCCGCTAAAAATCGGCATACATTCGGATGCAAATGGGTTCAGAGCAGCAAAAAACACATAAATGCCAATGCCGCTGCACATCCGTCTTAACAGCTGAACTTATGTCGGTTCACGCGCCGAGTGTGAACGCCTCCATTTGTCAGTTGGCATGTGCCAACTTCCAAACTACCAACTACCAAACGACCAACTTCAGACGGCCAACGGCCAATGGCCAAGAGCATGGCCAACAGGCTTGGCCATTCATGCGAAAAGCAGCCGTCCAAGTGTCCAATGTGTGTGCTTTTTATGAATGAATTTCGCTCGTAGTTGGACCTGGCATGTAGTTGCTGTTGCTGTTGCTCATGTTGCTGCTATCGCTGTTGCTGATGTTGCTGCTGTGTTTGGGGTGGTGCTGTTATTGTTTATGGCTGCCACAGAGCAGGGTAAACAAATCGACAAGTGTCTCGAGAAAAGAAAAACAATGTATAACTTGTGCTGCTGGCATATTACATCAGCAACTGACCCAATGGACGTAAACTCTTGTGCCATAAAAATACACAATTTTTGTCTTTTTGGGCATACAAATTCACAGTATTTAAATTTCTCGTCACTTTTTGTTTTCATTTCCCAAAAATAAAGGATAGCTAAGCAACCAACATAAAGAGAAAAGTCACTGTCAACCTGATAGTCAACCCTTTGTTCCTTAAAAACGGCAATATATATTCCTCTTAATCCTCCTACAAAAGGAGTGGCTTCTTATCACTTTCAAAATATTTTGCTTAAGCTTTATGGTTGCACATAAGCGAAAACAAAGGTGAGCTTAAGAACTATACGTCACAAGGATGTGAAGTGACCGTTTATTTTGTATGGTTCACAAAGGGATTTGTTATATTTATTTGTTATTTGAGAGGCTCAAATCTCAATAGGAATGCCTTATTCTTTAGCAGTGACTTTATCTGCAAGAAAATTAGCTTATTTTACTTAAATAATGGTCCTGGAGGATATTCAATTTTATTGTTTCTAATCCCATTTCAGACATTGGTTAAAGTTTAATTAAAATATATATATTTTAAATGTTTAAATTTAATTTCACAGATTTGTATACCCTTGCAGAGGGTATTATAATTTTGGTCAAAATTGTGCAACGCAGTGAAGGACACATCTCCGGACCCTATAAAGTATATATATTCTTGATCAGGATCACCTCCTGAGTTGATATAAGCATGTCCGTCTGTCTGTCCGTCTGTCTGTTTCTACACGAACTAGTCTCTCAGTTTTAAAGATATCGAATTGAAACTTTGCACGCACCCTTCTTTCCCTTTCACGCAGTATATAAGTCGGAACGGCCGACTATATCCTATAGCTGCCACAGAACTGGTTGGTTAAATTTCATTAGGATCGGCCAACTATATTCTATAGCTGCCATATAACTGAACGATTGGAATTGCCATAACTTTGGTGTTTTTAAAGTTAAAAAGTTTGGATTTTTATGAGTATTAAGAATGCATCATATGAATAATTTTGGCGAATATAATATACAGAATATTCTGCAAGGGTATTTCAACTTCGGCTCCGCCCGAAGTTAGCTTTCCTTTCTTGTTATTTATTTTATCGAATGATTGTTTGGAAACGTATAATGTTTCTTGTGTTACCAAAGGTTTTACATCCGGCATATACTTGCATTTTCACCTGGTCAAACTATGTATTTACCCACAAAAAACCTTAATGTCTTAAGAAAGTTGGTCACAAGCCTCCAAAAAGATAGTCAAATACCATCGCGTAGAAAATCTCAATAATTACACTACTTATTAGGCCAATGGCTGAGTGGGCTTCAATCAGCAGATCGAAGATCCGAGCGCTCGTCCGAGTTGATGATTATTTTGGGCCCGGCGGAGATTTCATCGTGTTCTCACTTTCATTTTGCTTGACATCAATTTGGGCCTGAGACTCATTAGTGGAACGAGCGGCGACGATGATGGCCGTTGTGTCCCACACAGAGGCCATTTTACTGTATTATTTATCGATGGAGAGGCCCTTTTTCTAGCCGTTTGAATTAAATTAAAGCCAATGACTTAGCCGTGAAAGTTTTTTTCCTTTTATTTTCGTCCAATTTGCATAAGCGACGAAAGCATCGAGGGCGTGCATTACGGAATTCTGGCGATCGCCGAGCTTGATATCTTAACGGGGCACTTAATGTACCGTAGCGAATTGACAGAAAAGTTTCGACCAATTGGTAGCACAATTTCACATTGTTTGCTGACATCTTTTTTCACCCGACTCGTATTTTGCCAATCAATTGCCACTTTGTGGGTGTGTTTGCACTGCGAAGCTAAAAAATTTTGTGTTGACTTTACATTTAATTTTGTTTCTTTTTTCATCTTTTTGCCACGGTCATGCAAAAAGAATTTCGTGTACGCCATGTAGGTATGTGTGAGTTCAGGTTTTATTGAACGGCAACAAAAAGCAGAATGGACAACAACAGAAGCATCCGCGGAGGCATCGCAGGGCAACATCAGCGGCAAAATTTTAATGAATAAATAACAAAAATGTTTCGGTGAAAGTCGCGGTCAGAAGTGAGCCATTTACACACAGCACAGCACAGCACAGCAGCCATGGCAACAGATAAATATGTGTGTATATATGGCAAATATTTGCATTCAAATTGTCGAATGGTGCCAAGGAATCAAGGAAAGTGAAAAGCGATGATGCAATTATTTTGCATAAGCCGGAAAGAAATGATTGGGTTAAAGGAAGCATTTATTAATTGAACCCCAGCCCGAACACATTAATTACTTTCCTTTGCTCCCCTTCCGATTAGCATCGCTGCTGCATATTTTAATAAGTAAAAGTAAAGTTAGCCCAAGGAACACACACCCTAAAAATAAAGCGTAGCGGACGAGAGATTTCACAAAACCATAAAAATGTCAAGTTAATAGAACACATTTTCCCTTTTACGGCCATTTGAATTAATACGAAATTTGCATAATAATACCGGAAAGGGGATTATGTATACAGACTCCACTGGGCGGCAGTAACCGATACGGCCAGCATTTCGAATAAAGAATTTGCGGTATTTGGGTTAAATATTAATTTACATGTGAAACGGAGGACGGGTGCGCAGCATCATTGAAAAGTGAAATTTTCGAGGCAGCGGCTCAAATGTAGGCTGCGTGACACTTTCAGTCAGTCATCCAGCCGGGCTTGGCCGGCCTGGTCATTTTCCAAGCTCATCGAACGACGATTAATCAGCTAATTTCTTTATGAACTTTCATTTATGCACTGGACTGGAGCTCCAGCATTCACACACGTCTTGGCAGCCATCTCATCATCATCGTCGTTGTCGTGCTCATAAACCCATAAAGCCGGCAGCTTTTATTGTCAACCGTCCTGTAAAAATCAAAGCGCACCGTTTAGAAAATCAATTCCAGGGCAAGTGTGCGCTTATATAAAGCCGGAGATCATATACGAATTGTAAAACAACAAATTTGCCTTTATGAACTTATTTTATAATTTAATTACGGCCGGCAGACGCGCTCGTAAAATGCCGTTGAAAAGGGAAAGTTAGCAGAAGAGCGATTCAACAAAAGAAGCAGCGCAGCGGCACAAGAAGCGGCCACCAGTAGACAGAGCAATTAGGCGACGGTACAAGGTTCGGAGACCCGGGAAAGAGGTAGAGCAAGTTGCTCTTGGCCAAAAGGTGTAGTGTAGTGCAGTGTGGTGTAGTGGTGGCCGTGTCCCTGCCGGCCGCTTAACGGGTTTTGGCCGTTCAAGTGCTGCGGCTTTAATGGTATT
The DNA here is from genome assembly GCA_018153365.1 of Drosophila fuyamai. Lineage (NCBI taxonomy): Eukaryota > Metazoa > Arthropoda > Insecta > Diptera > Drosophilidae > Drosophila > Drosophila fuyamai. The sequence goes on from JAECXW010000151.1 coordinate 202,140, forward strand.
GTGTAACAGAACGCACATCTTGTTTTTTCGGGGTCTGTCATGGCTGTAATTTGTGTTGCTGTTGCCCGCGGCGCTTTAGGTGGTCGAAAAGAACCGTTGGCGCTGCCAAAATACAGTGAAAGTTGGCCGCGCATTATGCAAATTCAATCGGTGTGCTGCCCAGCTCCGCTGCGCCTGTGGTCGTGTACCAGATTCCACGGAAAATAAGAGTTTGGCCGCCATCTGAAGCGCAGATCAGCAGAGAACCCGCAGAAGAGCTTCGGAACTCTGATATCCGGTATCTGGCGACCTCATCGATAACACTGCACGAAAGCGGGCTGACAAATGACGACACCATGAACAAGAAGTAGGAAATGCGGTGTTTGATATAGAGCGAATGCGAACCGAGATGCTCTTTCATGCAAAGAGCATAAAACATTTGAAAAGAAAGGAATTTTAAAATATATCTTCTGTGACTTCACTTTCTGCCAAATTCATTTGAGGCAAAATTCATTTTCAGAATGCCAAAAAAATGTGGACTTGCTGACTTTGAGTTTCATTGTGTATTTTATTTTTCTTGTTGCCAATTGGTTTTGCCAAATTCTGTGATTTTAATTACGTAAGTCAGATATCTTGGTTTAGGCATCACAGAAAAAATATCCTTCACTGCAAACACTGATAGAATTTAATGTTTTATATTGTCACCTTTATTTCTTATGAATTACTTGCCAACTCAAACTAATGAATTGTATATACAAAAATTTACCCCGAAATAAAAACAATCTAAAGATGATTAAGCTCTCTAACGCTTAAAACTGGATTGGTTAAATAAATTAATTTTATTTGGTATAATTATTTGAAAACTTTCAACTGCCTTCCAGGGATAAAACCTGGAATAAAATATATATTGCCAAAAGAGGCATATAACTCAGTGGCAGGGTATAGCCACAAATACAACCGTTTTGAACATGTGTAGGTTACCTTCTGCTGCTGCGGATGCTGATGGCTACACAATACGAGCTCGTCTCAAATAAACTTTCACCGATTTCATAAACCAAAGAGCGGCATCCGAGGCAGCAGCAGCAACATCAGCCGCAGCACGACAGCAACAGCAACAGCAACACGACTGCCCAGAGCCGCAGCAACGTCTCGAGTGGCACTGCACTCGATTCGATTGCAGCGGGGATAAAAACAACTTGCAGCTGTTGCATGATGGATACATTATTAAATTACTTAGGTGCTACATAAGAACTAACAAAACACACAACGAGAGCATCAGTTCCAGTCCCTGTAGGCCAAGGGTTGTTGGCCGGACGACCGGCGCCTCCTCTTGTGGTGATGTCCCTCGCCGGTCACATACGAGATGCTGTGACTGCTCTCTCCGCCGTTCTGGGCCGCTGTCTTCAGGCCCACCATCCCGGCCATCATTAGGGCCACCAAGGACACGCCCAGCGCCTTCATGGCCAGGGCTGCGATCCCGCCCAGGCCCATCACGGCCATCATCTTTCCAAACATCAGGGCCATTGCCAACAACATGCCCTGGCCTTTGTCCTTTTTGCGGGCCTCTGAAACAATCAAAAATACATTTGTGACTTCTGTCTATGCAGCGGTATTTGTTATTTTGTTTTTTGGCCATTTGCCTTTGGCTTCATGCAAATTATTGGCATTGAAATGGCAAATGCGGGTTTGATTTTAGAGCATTGCGACAGTCATTTCAATTCAAAATATTAAGCTATCCTTAAAATAATTAGCTATTAGAGGGGATCCTCTTTTTATTAACATAAAATAACCCAAAATGAAAATTGGTCCAGGAAAAATTGATTACAAAGGCAATTAAAAACACATTTATAATGTGACTTCTGTTTCTATACTGTTTTTCTTAGTCAAATGTCCTTAATGTTTTGACATTACTGATTTTTTATATTTCATTGTAAAGTAATAAATATTATATATTAAAAATAAAAACAAAACATTTGGAATATAAATAACTATTGCGAATTACTTAATAATCGTTAAAACCAAATACATTTCCATTTTCTATGATTAAGGTTATAAGAATGGGTCATGACATGAGTATTAAGAAATTACAAATAAATGAAAACATAAAAAAACATTAAAGATGCTGAAATAGATTAAATACAACCTTTGGAAAATCGATCTATTCATTTTAACTAAATTCACATTTTGTCCTTCATTACTCGATTTTGAATTCCACTCACCTGACACTTGAGCTTCATCCTCCAGAAGATCGGCCAGCTTTACATTGACTTCGTGGGTACGTAGATAGAAGGAGAGGCTATCCAGCAGGCTTTGGTCCTGTTCTTGCTCGTCCTCGACGAGTGAGTTATTCTGGAGCGGAACTATCTCAAGGCCCCTGACTACCACAAGCGGCCTGTCGTTCCGATTCAAATTCCGCAGGACATTGCGCAGAGCCCGCTCCCCGCGACAATATAACGTCGCACCCGCATCCTGGTCGCAGTTTTCCGAACGGACAACCGAAAAGAGCAGCAGACAGAGCAGCGGGAATATGCGGAACATGTTGCCAAAACGCTTGAAGTTCAACTAAAGGCCTTGACAATTGCCTGGTCATATTTTATAGCTCCCATTTCCACGGGCACTTTCCCAGGGGGGGAAAACGGAGGCAGTCAAGCATCCCCGGCCGAATTGTCACAATTGTAAATTAAAACAATGGTGCTTCTGGAAAGAAAGAAATATGCTTTCAGTTCGCGTTTCTCTGCTTTTTGCCTTGGCCGTGCAATTTTCTTCTTCACTGGCCGTTGCAATTTTTCCAATTTTCAACGGTCAGTTGGTCGGGCAGCCGTGGGATGCGCTTGGCTGCCGCCCGTTCCACCAACAACTTGGCCTTTGGTTCACTCAACTCGGCGGCTCTCGACCAAATTATACAGATTAGAAGTGGTTGAAGTGCTGCGGGCTTGTTCCTGGCCCACACCTAGTTCCTACTCCACTTCGCACGGTTCTCTGTCTGCCCAAACAACTCCATTAGCCGGCGGTTGAGCGTGTCAGCCGAAAAAGCGAAAGTTACCCCGCCCAAAAGATGAGCAATGAAGACGTTTAGTAGCAATTTGCGTTGGCCAGATCATGCAATGGCCATAAAAATGGGTCGCCAGACCGTGCGAAGGGTAACAGGGTGCCCAGTGCGTATCTTACTACAATTGGAAATCGAAAGCAAACTAGGCCACACGTTTTTAGATGATTTAGGGGATTCTATATCGGAAATTATTGGGTTAGCACACCACCCTTGTCTCCGCAAGCATCTGGCATACTTTGATATTTCACACGGACGCAAAAAAAGAGAGAAAAAAAGAGCTAAAATGGAAAAAATTCGAAAATATATAGTGTCCAAACCAAACAAATTTAAATGTATTATATTTGGCACCTATTATCTAGAAACAACAAAAGCAAAAAACTTTAATTTGGAACTATTTTGCATTATTTATAACATTTAAAAAACATAAAATTTATAATTTATTTTTTATTTAGGTTTGCCTGTATTACAATTATAAACATTCATATTTCGTAACTCTATCTTAACGAAAATTGGGATATTTGTCAAGAATATTTAAATAATCATAATGGAATCGACAGTAATATTCAACTGTTTCAAACAGGCAGGTGAAAATAGAATTCCTGATGAGAAGCAACGGCCAATAAAGTAGATATAAATGTTTTAGTTTATAAGATACGTTCTTGCACATTTAATTGCTTTGTGTTTAACTTTTTATCTAAAACAAATCATTTTCCATAAGTCCGCTTTCGCTTCTTGTGATTATCAATTCTGTTTCTATTATTCTATTTCGGTTCAAACAACATTAATGAGTTTTCCTAAAGTGAAATCAAGTGATGGCAAAAGGTGATACCATTAATATTAATTATGCACTTAAGAGAACATGTCCAACGATGGGTAACATCTAAACTTTCATCGCTGGTGTCCAAATTTTATTACTAAAAACTTTTTTCCTGAAGATACAAATGTTTTTATAATTTGTAACAGCTTATGGCAATTCTTAGGGATGACAATTAACATGTTATTATCGTTATATTATGTTATATTATGTAAGGTTACAAAATTAATTAGCGTTCTTTGCCTTAAAAATTGAGCAGCTGCCCGTGTGCAACATGGAGTCGTAATTGAATTAGACAGAGACACGGCCAACAGTCTTGTGGGGATTTCATAAGCAGTTTCTCAGATTTTAGGTATTTTGTAATACCGCCAAACTTATTAATCAAGTTAACGTGACCGGGGTCCATCGTGCGAGCGAAAGAAATCAACTTGGCGGCATCAAAATCCCGCTTCGTTCGTCATTATCGCCATTTCTCTCCCTGCCATGAAGCTGTCGGTGATGATTATTTGAGCGATGATGATGATGACGATGATGATCGACTGCGCTCCAAAAGCAATAACTTTCACTCTCAATGTATTAATTTTTATATTTATCATATTGTTGTCCAATACAAACATCACGCACACGCACACACTCAACAGGGCTCACACTTACACATTTTCTGGAAATTTTGAATCCCCGAACGATGTACAAAAATTAAACACATCACCGCAGCAGCGGCAACAAAACAAGTCGTACGTTATTGAGCCGAACTGGCAGCGAGTCAACCAAAAATTGATCTGAACTCGTTACGTTTGCCTTGTGTCGGTGTCGGCAATAAAAAGAAAGTATCTCCCCCTGGCAGCAGATCATCAGCTCCATCTCCGCCTCGAATCTCCGATTTTGAAACGAGGAAAGCAGCCAGGTCTCGATTCGATTCATTTGAGTGGGGCCTTTGTAACCGTTGTTTGCCCCAGCTCGAATCTGAATCTGTATCTGAATCTGAATCCAAGTCCGAGTCCGAGTTCCATGTCTCTGACTCTGCGGCAACTGGTTATAATTGATTGTTGTGCAGCATCATCATCATCGTCATCGTCATTAAAAGAATCTCATTTGCCGCACATTCAATTGAGACCACAATTCAATGTGCAATGTGCATTGTGGTGTACGGAATCGAGTTGATTGAATGAGACAGCAGTTGTGACTCGCAATTGTCGGGGGAGTAAGCAGGTGTGAGGCCAAATGTCCCATGGCAAGTAAACAGATAGTTCGGATCGAGTTTCAGCTGGGAGTCTAAGGAAATCAAAGGATTTGACGACTAAAAAGGATATTATTTATTTATTTATTGAAAACGAGAATCACAGCATTCAAATAACAATTAGAGTAGGCCAGTGACTATAGTGCGAATAAGTGTCAAGATCCATATAACATTCATGTTTGTTTGTCCTAAGAAAGGTATTAATTTAACCGTTTTTTTTTACTGGACATAATTTGTCAATTGGATATTAGTCAAGGGGAAAAAAATGTATATTTTATTAAGTTCAAAAGAAGGGCTTAGTACTAGCTACGAAAAAATAATAATAAAATAATAATAATAATCTAATATCAATTTATCACAAATTTCATCATTATTTTACATGTTCTTTAATGATAATAATTTGGGATACTCATTGACGTTATTTCCATTTCTGATTTATCTTAAAATAAAACTAATCTTAGTACGTTTCACATTTTGAGGTCCCACTGCATTGGATTTTCTCCTGAAAGTCTACCACAATTCGAATAATTTGTACCAAGCCGCAAAGTATACAGCACAACTGTACACAAAAAAAATTATCTTATCGCATCGCAAACAGCACGAATTGCAAGTCAACATCCTGCGGCTTTTCAGCTACAAAATATGGGTGGGGCTGCAAATCAGTGGCAGCTAATTAAAGCGCCCAGAAGCTATGGAAACTGGAAAACAATTCGAGCTGAGTCGAGTCGAAACCGCAAGCTTTTTGCTTGTGACACGCACAGGTGAAATCAAACAGAAGTATGTTTTAATTATAAAACAATTAGATTAAAATAAATTAAACGTATCGCTGGGCTCAGGCAATCGATTAGAAATGAAAGAAAAACAGCCGAAGAAAACAAACAAGGTGCCGTGCGATTCGAAATTCGTGCCGGTGAAAATAAAGCGGCAACATAAGCAAAAGCCGCAGAAAAATCAACATCAACAAGGCCAGCCAAACAACCGCAGCCTCAAAGCCACGTAATTGGCTTTAAAATAAACAATATTATTATTATTATTATTGGCCAGCAAAATACAAACTCCTCGGAATGGCTTTAATTGCGCTTATTTCCAGGCGACTTGCATTTCTCGCATGACTCGTGACAATTTCGCTTTGATTGACTGCCAAAGAGTCAATTTGGCTGTCAGCCCTGACAAATGCATGTGATCACGGTGCGATGAGAGCCTACACTACGCAGACAAGCCGTTTTCCAGACCCACTTATCCGGCTTTTTAGGATGGGTTGGATTATGAAGTATTAAGGTAAACGATTCGTAGAGGGTCCGTGGCCTTCTCGGGGATTACACCAAATATTTAACAACTCTAAGCGGCTTTAAATGGCAAAAGAGACTCGTCCTGGCTGCGCACAAGTCCTTGAAAGATTGCAATTTACAGAGAAGGAGAGAAAGCACTTGCATACCGAGAAAAGGTGTCATATTAAAAACACGAATGACTCGAAAAAATCTGTAACTCTCATAAATTGTTCTCGCAAAGTAATATTTTTAGTTGTACTTTTGAGTTCTTGAAGCTTTTGCTCTAAATTAAAAACTCTCAGTGGCTCTGCTACATTACCAAACGCGCAAAATAATTGCTTTAGTAAGCTTCAACTTAAGTTGCATTGAACTATACATTTTCAGCAAGTACACTTCTTGCACAGAAAAACAAAAACGTACAACATTTTAAATAGAATTGATCTTTTAAATTTGCGTTTTGTTTTTAAACTATTCAAAGTAACTCGACTTTTAAAAGAGATGTACAACATATCATTTGCAAGCATCAAAAAATAATATTTAATCTTCATAAGATAATATTATTAAAAGAATGTATGCTACTTCAGTAGAATATACTATGTCGGATACACCCACAAATTTTCTATGCTTCAAAATAAGTCTTCCTAATATTAAGTTAAAAACTCAATTTCACATTTTTTAAAGACATAATTGTATAGTGGGTTTAAAAATAAATTTGATTTTACAGATCAAATTTTTCTTTTACTTGTAAACAATTGCTCTCAGCTTTTTAATATAACAAAACTAATAATTAAAGAGAGGGTAGATAAATCTTGAGTTGCAGTCCATTTTTCTCAGTCTGCTTTTGTTACATATTTTAGAAATCACCAAAGCTCATTGCTATTTCTTTTGGCAGAAGACAAAGTTTTCGAGTGCAAACAAGTGAAACAACAATGCTCAGCTAAGAAGTTTTTTGGGCTGCCAAACTTTCAATCTCCACTCGACCAAGATCTTGATTAGATTTAAGAATGCAGAGCGATGCCTTGTGAGCATTTCAGTGTATTCCTTTGAGTTGGTTGGCCTTGTTAAAACTCAATTAAAATGTGTGGCCGGATAAAAGTGAAAAGCCTTTGGCCGGCTAGGGGATTAAATTGGCGATGGTCACTTTTAGTTTCTGTTAAGTGCATTGGAAGTATTGAAATCAGAGCCAATTAAGGCGAAGAAGCCGCTGGCCTTTGGACCGGACTCCACCCAACGGATCCGGTTGCAGTCAAGGATCATTAAACTTTTGTGGCACACGTAAACCCAAAGACGGGCACAAAAAACTGGAGCAGCTAGGTGGGTGTGGACGGTGGGTTGGATCGGGTCGGATTACCGCTTTCGGACTGCGTCACCGCTTTCCTTTCGATGTCCATCTGGGCTGTTGGCCCCGGCCTTGGCCATTGTTGCGGCTTTTGGGCCATGTTGCTGCGGTCGCCAGTTGCCAGTTGCCAGTTGCCAGTTGCCAATGGTTGGCTTTCTTGGCGAACCGCCTCGCATTACTTGCGCTTTTGCGGCGTTGACGGCCGATGGTGTCAAGTTGCGAATGGCGTGGACATCCAGATTACAGTCATCACACTCCCAGTGGCTCCTCGGATAGATCTTCCAGATTGGGCCGGCGGATCGCCGATTAATCGGTGCCACAGCCAAAGAACGGTCGAGGTCTGATTGCCACTGCCTCGAAATTGGCCACAATTACCCAGCCCGCCTGCGTGCTCACCTGGCTGGCTGAAAAAGTGAATATTTATTAGTCCCGCTCATCATGCACCGACGAAAAGTGTTTTATTGGCTGCACTTCGCCTGCTCAGCAGAATGTAACTGAGCCGGCGATTTATGAAAAACGAGAGCTAATAGTTCGTTTCACTTTTCTTTTATTATTTATTTATTTATGGTGTTCAGGCGGCGAGGCGTGGCCACATCTTGAGCCTCCGCCTCTGCCTCAGCTCCAGCCTCCCACTTTTCCACCCACCTCCCCCCAAGATGCAACTTAATTGTACTCGTACTCGAACTGCACTTTGCTTTTACTTTTGCCTGCGAAAATTGTTTTCAGCAAATTGCGGGCAAATTAATGAGCAGTAAATTAGCCGCATTAGTACAGCGACTACATGCCGCGGACGCCATTAAACTGGCTACACCGCCATTCTGCCACTGCCACGGCCACGATGGTAAAAAGTCTTCGACCAGGAGCCATGTGAGCCGCCCGCCCACCTATGCAGCCCTAGCCTAATGTCATGTGGTTAATGAAATTGCGGCTAATTAGTTCACCCTTTGAACCTTTCGGGAGTGCAGCTGAAAAACGACGTTGGCAAATAACAAAGCAAATTGATTACTACTGCGTTGGCATTTGCACGTACAGTGGGACATATTCGAATTGCGAAGAGGTAGCAGCTCATTTTATCCATTGCAAATTTTATCGTAGAGCTGAATTGAATATATTTTGAAGCGAGAGGGAATGCCATATTGCTTTGTAAGCTCTCATGTTTCTATGCAAACCTGTCTTTGACTCTTAATATAGCCAAAAGAACTCTGTGTTCAAACACACTTTTGTTACTTTATTTCTATAATTTCTCAGTAGCCATTGAATTGGATCAATTTAAGTACAAACAAATCTTAGGTCGGAAACCAATCAAATAGCATTGACTGTGGCCATTTTTATATTTGGCCAAAAGTCGTATTTTGTCTTACTAAATGCAGAGAGGCAAACGTAGACCGCATTTTTGTCAATATTGTTTAAAATTATTTACTAATTTAATCAACACATCCTTATAGTTATATATTTTTTCGCAACATATATAAATTTAAGAGGGAGTGCAGGTGAAAAACGACGTTTAAGAACATCTTATTGCAGAAATTTGTTTTATTTTCCAAAAATAAATAAAAACGGTTAGTCCTAACATTGGTGAATACGATTTGAAAAACGGACTCCAGCTTCTTTTTCTTTGGAGAACTATCCCTTTTTGATTTTAAAATGGGACGCTTTAGAAAAATAGTTTAAATAGCTTACGTTAAACAAATAAAATGCTTATACAATTGGGGATTTATTAAGATTTTATCACTTACCTAAGTTACTATTTTGAGGACTCTCAATAGGTGGTTATTTATGGGTGTGCTGTAAGTGAAGTCGGTGGTGTGGAACCACTGTGCGCAGTTGATGCTCCGGTGCTCCAGAGCTCTGGTGCACCGATACTAGAGCCTGAAGCCCGCTGAGCGGTGGCCGTCACTCAGCTGGTTGACTTGAAATCAAAACTGTAGCAGAAATGTGCGCTGTTGTTGGTGGACGTGGATGTGGATGCGGTGGAGGTGGCGGTGGCGGTGGCGGTGGTGCAGTGGAGCAGCCAGTGGTGCTGCACGCAGCTTGGTCGGATGCTGCTGCTAATGTTGCCGCTGCTACTGTTGCCGATGCCGCGGCTGCTCCAATAAAACTGAGTTGCATGCAACGGCTGGTAATTAGTCTCCACAAGGCGCTGCATCAGCTGCCATCGAATCGCGTCCACTCGCATCCATGTGAAGGATACGCCGCGTTCTCGTCCTTTTTCTAGTGTCGTGTGCTGTGCGGTGTTCTACGAAACGAACAAATCGAAAAAAGCTTGAAAATGCCGAGCCATCTAGTTGCAAGTTGCCTTCTGTTGGCTTTGGGCCTAAACATGAGCCTGGCGGCCATTCACAAACGCAGTGGGGCCAATGCCAATTCGCTGGGAGGGGATGTAAATCCTGCAAGCATGCCGGTGGCAAGTCCTGCGGCCAGTGTGGAGAACACGGACCTGCTAGATAAACTGAGCTGGAAGTGCGCCAACAACGCGAGTTGCCTGTACGGCGTAGCCAACGGCATTATGGCCTCCTATCGGCGCGGCGAGACCCTCAAACTGGGCCTCTTCGACCTGGTCAAGTTGCCCGAACTGGATGCCTCGCACAAGCGCAAGTGGGGCACTGGCCGCGGAATCTCCAGCTTCATGGACTTCGTCACGGGGAACGCCATCAGGGTGCCCGTGGGGCCCATGGTGTTCAGTGTCCAGCGGGCCGAGGACGACAGCGAGTACATCGAGGTGGCCCTGCTGAAGAAGGCCTCCAGCGGAACAGGTAATGAGACAAGGGTCCCAATCAGCGAATGACATGTGGCCGACATCCTCGGTAGTGCCATTTGAGCCTGGAGGTGCGGCTTAACCAGCTGCTCCTGCTTGGCATGCCGCTCGCATGTGGGCGATTCTTGACTGTGATACCTTTACCAGATCCTGACAGATGCCTACACTTGGGAAAAGAAAATAGTAGAGCAATGAACTGGATTCTTACAAAAAAAAGTTGTGCCATGTTTAGTTATTTGGTTAACTGCTGAAATGTGCATACCTTAGGGCTAGAGATTTATAAACTATTTCGCAGTAGACAAAACTATTTCTTGTCTGAAAAATCAAGAATGAAATGTAAAACTCTTTGGTACTCAAAATTTTATGGAAAGTTAAATGATGACTTTGACAGCCTTTCTATGTTACTTTGGAAAATAAAATAAAAGGGACCTAGTAAAAAAAGTATCCTTTATAGGTAAACATTGGGTAATTTGAAAAATGTTTTTTATTTGAAATGGTAAAATTAGCTTATTTTTTTACTGTCCTTGTTATTAATAATATTAGTTTAACCTTAAAATGCCATATGAGTTGCAAAGTATTTTACTATCATAACAAGTAAAAAATGTGTTTTATATTCAAAACAAAGTAATTCACAAGGAAAGGCAGAAATTATTAATTATTTTAACCTTTTTTATAGTTAGTACAAGTTATATAACCTCATTCTTACCAGTGCACACTTCTGGGCATATTTACCACCCAATGCATATCAATGACTTTGCCCGGTCCAAACTGCCATTACTTGCCCCTATTTAATCTGACATTCGATATATGTACATGGCGGCAGGGCATCAATCATACCGCATCCTGTGACAGGAAAGGGGCGGGCCAACCAAATCCTATGTCGCACTATTACGTATACGTACGAGTGTCATTAAAGCCGTAAAGCCTAAAACGTGTCTTGTTTCCCAAAATTCAAATACAGGCCGCCTGCAGGGCAACGGAGGTGGAGGAGGACTTCTGGGCGGAGGAGGTGGCTTGGGAGGAAACGGCGGCGGGGGAGGTGGTGGATTGATGGGCGGCGACAACGGGGGCGGTGGCGGCCTCCTGGGCGGACGGAGGCGACACCAGCACCAGGACAAGAAGCAGTTCCAGATGTTCATCCCCATGTACCTGGCGGCCACAACGTTTGGCTGGACGATGGTGGCGGCCAAGGCGGTCGGGCTGCTCACCCTCAAGGCACTGATCCTGTCCAAAATCGCCTTCGTGGTGGCCGCCATTGTCCTGATCAAGAAGCTCATGGACAACGCCAGCGAAAAGTGAGTATTAAAGCAAACACGAAAAACACAGACCTTGAGTTAAACAAGTTAAAGAGGCAAGGCAAGAGCCGCCTATTTAAATTCGAAAAGTTTTTCAAGTAATTTAATCGAAAAGTAAATGAATGAAAATATAAACGATTTAAAATCATAAAAAGTAAGATTTTTAAACGTTTAAGTTCAATAAAGAGTTTTAAGCATTACATTCTATTATTTTGTTTTGGTAAAAAAAAGTGTTTCCTGTAGAAAAAGATGAAAGTATGATTAAGAGCTTAACAAATAAAACAGCTTAAAGAACTTGTGCCCGCTTAGTAGTGATAATATTTAAACCGTAAGGAGTTTCGCTGTTAAAATCCTTTAATACTTTAAGGTTATAAAATCTTTCTGCTTAAGAAAAAATTTCATTAAATCTTGTTAGGGGATAAAAAAGGGCTATATATTAATGTCATAAATTTTTAAAAATATTAATTATTCTCCAATCGGTTGACAGGATGATGTACCAGTTCCCGGAGCAGACCCCCTACATGATGCCGTACGGCATGGAATACCCGCTGCACGGTGCTGAGATGTCCCCTGAGATGTACCCGGGCTCGCTGCATCATCTGGCGATGGCGGGTGGCGGCCAGCTGCCAGGTCATCCAGGACATCCGGGCCTGGAGAGCCTGAGCGCCGAGAGCCACCTGCACTCTGCCCAGGTGTCAGGCGACGGCAGCAACAACACGCAGGTGCTGGCCGCCCTGGGCGGACTCGGCGGCCTGGGACACAAGATCAAACGTGAGGACTCCTGGATGGCGAAGAGTAAGAGTAAGTTGACCCAGCCTCTCGCTATTTCAGATAGTCGGGGGAGGGGTGGCTCCCCCAGACCTCCCAAATCCTCCCCATCCTTTCACCTCTCCATGGCCAGAGTAAATTCCCTGAACGCGGCGGCGGTGGCAGCAGCTGCATCCGAGGGCGCAATTGAGGACGACTATGAGGACGAAGACTGAGCAGTGTACTTATTACTTACATTTGTCACCAAGCACGCACACATGAGGTGTGGTTTTTCGAGGGAGTATCTTAAGGCATTTATTTGCATTCAAGGTGTCTTTTTTGTTTGCAAATTCTGTTGAATACTTTCAGGTAGAGTTTCTTCGGTAGATTACAAACTGAAAGTTAAGACAATTTATTTAGAATTTGTTGAACAAATGTCTCTGAAATTTTGTGAAGGGTATATATTATAGGATTATATCCAGTCAACTTATAAAGCATACGAATATATGCAGCATTTGAAACGGCTTGTACTGCCAAGTATTAATTGATGTTTTGATTAGATTTAGAATATATAAGGATGATAGTACCTCAGGAAAAATGATAACTGAGTCCAAAAAATAAAATGATCTGCAAGATTATTATTATTTACCAACAGAAATTGAATTTAAGATTAAGACTCAATTTAATTTTATTTAAAGTTTAGTTAAACAAAATAAAACCCAAAGCAAGAATGAGATAATTGGAGTGCTGGATTATCCGTTGCAATATCGTTGCATACTTTTAAGCTGCTCTAGCTATTTTAAATCTAATTATCGGCCAAAAGGAAGTTAGAGGGTTGGGTAGGATCGAAAACTTAACTAATTTTAAATAAAATCAATAATCAAACTATGAGCATAAGCAATAAATTTTTTAGAACAGAGGTGTGAAATTGCGCTCTAGGATGAATGTCATGCACCCTTAACACCTAACTGAGATCCACATCGACCCCTTTCACCTGGGCACTTTGGAATTTATTGCATCTGTGCACATCGCACCACCTTACACCATACGGCCACTCCCGGTGGCCAAGAAGTGGCCCTGGCCAACCAATTACTTGCCTGATTAACGACGATACTTGTGTTGCAGCCACTCCAGCCCGACGACCTCTGATCTACAACTACGTGCAGCCCCACATGCCGTACTACCGCTCCTGAGGCGACGATTAGCCAATTAGCAGCTACCAAAGACCCCGTGGGTAGTAGGAGGTTGCTCTGCTGCCATAAGGACTGAATATCGGACACCGGACGTCGGACGTCGGACATCGGACATCGGACATCTTGCATCGGATTAGCAACCTAGTGAGCTTGCGTATTGTTATTATTTATTGAATCGTTTTAGCTTAGTGAAACCTGGCGCACACATTTAGTATAGTTCAATGTCTTTGTAATTAGCAGTGAAAATGCTACAAAAACTAAAAAAAAACATTAAAGAATTGGACACAAAGTTGTTCAGAAATTATAATCGCTGGCATATGCTTTTTATTTGGTAATAAATATAAATAAATAAATAAATTAAGTGTAAGTGTACATTTAAATAAATTACAAATGAGAGAATGAGCATCATTGAGAAAACGGAAAAGTGAAAGTAAGCTAGAGAACAACAAAAAGATGGAAAAGAGTGAGTAAGAGAGAGAGAGAGAGAGAGCGTAATTCTAGGGGAAAGTAGTGAAAGTAGAGAGATCCAGAGAGAGATAAGAGAGTGAGAGCGTGAGAGGAGTTTCCCCAAGCCAGCAGGAAAGTGTTAAAAGAAAACCCAATTTAGTTCATTCCTGATCTAATGACATACATAACAAGTTAGTCAGCAACTAGCTTTATTGCGCCACTTTCCCCGGCTGCTGGCCACTGTAGGCCAGGTTTTGGGCCTGATCCTGTTGCTGCTGCACCTCCTTGGCCAAAACGTCGGCGGGCACGTCCACCAGGCCCTCCACGAACCCATCGAAGGCCCTCGACCACCCGGAACTGTAGCTGTCGTGGTGCGACGGCACCTCCACGATGGTCTTCTTGCTGGAGAGCAGTTTCTTCAGCGAAATAATCACCGCCAGCAGCAGGGCGATCTTCGAGACAATCAGCGCCTTTCCGGCTAGCAGGAAGAGGCCTTTGAGCAGGAGGGCTCCCACCATTCCGGTCTTGGCCGCCATCATCATGAGCATTGGTCCCATGTTCTTCATCTTGCCACGCCCCTCTTGCAACGCCTCCAGCGGGCGCACGGACACGCCCACATTCAGGCTGCCCTCCGGATCGCTGTTCATCACAAAGTCCGCGTTCTCCGAGAACTTGTAGCGCAGCGATCGCGACCGGATGAACTTCCACAGCTTGTTGGCCATCAGCAGAGCGAAGGTCTCCTCGTCGGAGCCTAAAGAGCGGGACAACAGCTGATCCACCTCCGGATCATCCGGCACCATCGATATGTTCCTGCAAGAAGAAAATTTTAGTCAGCAAGATAATGTGATTACTCCTTTTATACTTCTATCTATACATAAGTGTAAAATTGACACTCTAATTATAAGTGTCAAAAATAAATATATAAATAAACAAGAGAAGAAAGCTAACTTCGGGCGGAGCAGAAGTTGAAATACCCTTGCAGAATATTCTGTAAATTATATTCTCCAAAATTATTCATATGATGCATTCTTATTACTCATAAAAATCCCAACTTCCTAACTTTAAAAACACCAAAGTTATGGCCATTCCAATCGTTCAGTTATATGGCAGCTATAGAATATAGTTTGGTGTGTCGGATTGATTGAAAATCCAAACTTCTTAAATTAACAAACACTAAAGTTATAGCATTTCCGATCAATCAGTTATATGGCAGCTATAGGATATAGTCGGCCGATCCCAGCCGCTCCGACTTATATACTGCGTGCAAAGGACTAGTTCGACGTGAGAAACAGTTTCAATTCGACAGTCTTTAAAACGGACAGACTAGTTCGCGACAGACAGACGGACAAACGGACGGACTTATATCGACGGACAGGAGGTGACGTTCAAGAATATATATACTTTATGGGGTCGGAGATGTCTCCTTCACTGCGTTGCACACTTTTGACCAAAATTATAATACCCTCTGCAAAGGTATAAAAAACTTTTTCAATCAAATGTCTTTAAAACTGAAGGACTAGTTTGGTTAGAAACGGACAGATGGACGGTCGGACGGACAGACAGACATGACTAAATCGACTCGCCTGGTGATGTTAATCAAGTAAATACCGTATATGATCATGATATATTTTATATACTTTCCACACCAGTATACATGTACCATTAACTAGTAGCTATGTTCGTCTTTCCGCCTGTCAGAATCTACTCAAACTTATGCCTCAGTTAAAAAATTTTTTTTTTGCAGGTAAACTACACTGGTTAAGTAAGCTGCCATAGAAATAATCAGAAAATATTGAAAACAGCAACCATTTGTAGAATTTAAAATTATTAGCGTAAAACTTCTTATAGCTTTTAACAATTCCGAAACCGGTTTAAATTTTGTAAATATCTTGCAACCGTATTTATTTATTTACAAACAATTTTTATGCTTATATATATATATATATATATATATATATATATATATTAATCCGATTAATCGAAATTTAATAATATATAAAAAAAGTAAATTTAAATTGTTTCTCTTACACGAAAGTTTGTTTTACATTTAAGATTATAACGTTTTCAATATGTTTTAACTCCAATGTAAATTGCTACTCAATTTTTCATTAACACAATAGTTCTTCATATTAATATTTATATAATATTTTATAAACTTCACCCACTCACCAGTTTTCCGTGACCTTGACGCGGTCGCCTAGGTCAAGTCGGGTGTTCAGGTATAGGTGGTTCATTACTATCGACATCTTTATCATCCTGCAGGCGCGATCGTCCTCCTGCCTGCAATTCTGTTTCAACTTGGCCAAGAGGAAGTCTTCAATATTCCGACGTTCGCTGTCCGTAATCTATAAGATGATTTAATGTTTTTAGCTTAACATGATAATAGTTTGCATAGCCAAATTTAAAACTTGAATAAAAATATAAGCAGCCTTTGTCAAAGATGTTTTAGATGTAGCAGATGTTTTCATTGAGAATTATTAGCCTTGTCTTAAAAATAGTTACTTTAATAATTTAGATTGGTAACAAATAAATTTCTTCATTTGAGTTATTACTAAAAAAAAAGATTAGCTTTATTTTATTGATGTTTGTATAAGACCATTTTATAAATTATTTCACATATAAACCCTTTTTTATCATTAATCGGTTAATTTTACTCGGTCGACCTTTAATGCGACCTTTGAAAATGTTGTTTAGATGGTCTTCTCCTTTGGTACGGTAAACAAGCCAACCCTACTTGGATTTTAATCCTTGGACATTTTCTCTGGTGACACTGGCGATGACCTTTCAGATAAGGCAATAAATTCGGACGGCCAAAACAAAGGTCACTGGCTGTGCTGTTCTGTGGGCCAAAACGTTATCCTTGTCACTGGCAATTAATGCCCGTTCTATCGCCCACTTTTGCCACTTTTGCAACTTTTTCCGGACTTTCCAGGACATTTCCTTACCGTAACGGGGCCATCCCGCCTTTTGCTGCCGCGGGCGGAAACGAGGACGAAACAGAACGCCAGCAGCGCGCAGACCTTAAATGTTTGCATCGTCGGTCTCTGTTGTCGGCTTTTGTTTAGCTTGACCCGTGCTCTGTCTAAACGTACAGTTTGTGGTTCTTTTCTTGGGTCTCACTGGGTGTCACACACGTATCTAGGGTATATCCTGGCCGTATCCTTCTGCTGATAAACACACACACTCTCACTAACACCCGCGTCTTCGCTTTGCTGAAGTGCTACGCTCTTGCTGTTGACATCGTCGCCTTGATAGAAAACCTAATGCGAATTTTCCGCCAGTGAATTCGATTTTATATGAAAAGCGGCCAAACACAATACAGGTCTCTGCCGCAGTCGACGGCGACTGCGACGCCGGCTTTTGTTTTTGCAGGCACTCGATGTTGACTTTGCACCTGGAACTGGTCGCCAAAAAGACCAGCTCCTTGACTGAAGACCCACTCGTTTGGCCAGTTTTCGGATATTCTGCCGGCCGCGGAGGCTGGCTTTTTATGGCCTTGCCTCTGAACTTGCCACCACATTCTGCCACCCATTTTCTTCGACGGCAAGTTCTGCTCTGCCTTTGTTGTCTTTGCCAGCGTGGGTCGTCAACAAAAACAGAGCCAGTCGAAAGTAAACAACAGACCTAATTCCCAACAACAAAGAGGCCAATTTTCCCACACAGCCTCAGTTGGAAAAGTGGGCAGAGAATTGGCAGCGAAAACTAGACTGCCATTGACAACACGCATGCAAACCTGAAAGTTTTCAGTTGCTCCAATTAGTCAAAGGCTCTTCATTCCACGGAGCACTTATTGACAGGGGCGCAGCTCAAGGGGAATCTAGGGATCTAGGTTTGGTGAGCTTTAAATATCAATCCAGAAATTGCTTCAATTATCCAATGTATTGACATATGTATCAAAGACACACAAGATATTGAACAACAAGCAAGTGGCAAATACAATAATATTTAATACTAATATTTATTTGTTTACCATAGCTCTTTAAGCTCGAAGTCGTATTTTATTGGCATTATTATTGACATATGGTAGTTCGAGCTACATATGTTGAATATACATAAGCACCAACAGCTAACTTAAATTTATTTGACAAGCAAATTCATTGAATAACTTTTACAAAAAGTCTACAACAAATAACGCAATTCAGAATTTTCAGAAAGAATATATGGAGTTATGGTTATAAATTACTAAATGTCAATTTGCTTATTCAAGCGGGTATTTTTAGTGTAAATATCTTGCGTTTGTTAAAATTTTCTATTTTCCCTATAATTTGTCTATCGCAAGTTTAATCTTTTAATCAACCTATGTGCTTATTACAATTTATTTTCCGCCCCTATTGTGGCTATTAACTGCAGCGATGCGGTGAAAACCCGTGCGCTTTTTTCCAACCGCCAAGGGACCGCCCTTCCTTCCATGTAATTTTAACCCGCCACACGCTGCGTTTATCCGGCCTTCTGCTTTTAGCCGGAACAGATTAAGAGCAGGTGTAATTTATTGCATTTATTACGGATCCAGCCGTGTCCCGGGGGCGTGACGGCCCCACAGGTTATGCGTCCGTTGGCCATTTGGCGAGGAAATTCAATCAATTTACCCGCCAAGACCAAAAGTTATTGCACAGACCGAAAATTGGCGGCCAGCCGCAAGTGCCACTCGAATTTCCACAGAATTTTCTCCGATCTGGAAGTAGGCTAGCCGGCTGGACAGTGAGCCACCAAAGTGGGACGCCTGACCACGAAAGTGGTGTGTTCATGTGGTCGCAGAAAACCGCTAGGCGATCTGTCCATAAGCCGATTTGCTCCTCCGATCGCAGCTCCGAAATCAAATCACACCAAAAGCCAATTGCGTCCGCCCAGGCCACTTCAGGCAACATATGCACAGGAAAAAATTGTGTGATACCTATTTAATTATTTTTGTTACTATTTATGACTATTATTGTAATGGCACCGGTAGTTGAATTTTTCAGGAAACTATGTCAGTTAAATCAGATTTGAATTTATATATTTAAGCGTAATAGTGTATGGACTAATATATTTTAGTTCAGAAATTTACTAAAACGACTTATATGTAGATAATGCCGATTCCAAGGACTTGAAAAATATATACATATAGACAAAAAGTTAGCTTTTTTTAATAGAAAACTGTGACCAGAAATGTCAGTGAATATATAGTTACTACTAGGTTTTCCTTTGCACAACTTTTTTCGCTGTGTCAGTGCCTAACTAGCCCCCGGTTAGAGTCATAACAATTTCTCAATCTGAAGCAAGCCACTTGGCAGCCCAGTAGTGGCGGCTGCTGCGCTTTCTTTTGGAAAATGTGGTCCAGGCCAGTCGACTCCTCCGACGGTGTTGACAACGCCAGACACAGGCTTCTCGGCTACCTAGCTACCAATATATCTGCCTCGCTTTTGGCATTGACTTTGAAGTTGGCCAAGCCAATCGGAGAAAGTTTAAATAGTTTTGAAAAGGCTTGTGTAAAACTAAGCATCTGTATTTTCTTTAAATAAATAAGGTAGATCATTTTATTAGCTGATTTTTTTGGGTCGACTTAATAAAAATAAATATATAAAAAAATATATAGTAATTACAATTAGAAATTTATTTTAAATTTAGGATCTTTTATTTAAATAAGAAAAAAATGTTGTCTCTTCTGGCTGAACGAGGTCTAAAACTAATTTTCTTTGTCAAAAATGTACAAAAATTTGAAATGCTGCAGATCTCAATTATCATTTGTCTTATCTTAGTTATTAATTGAAAGTCGAGAATAAGCAAGTCATAGGTCGAATAATTTGTATGTCGGCATAAAACAAAATAATACGTTGAATATCATATTAATACATTGTGAAGCAAGGGGAAATATATTGAATTTTTGTTCGTAGGCCAGAAGGCATAAATATAAGTTTAAATGAACCATCTTAGCCTAAACTTTTATTTTCTGACTAAAGTAATTCTTAAATAACAAGAAGAAAACAAGTATAGTTAGGCTTGGCTTTTATGTACAATAAACTAGAGTTTGACCATGATTAATTGGAAATGTTTTCAAAGGAAGCTGTTGGGTTTTGAGATGTTATCAATTTTTATTTCGCATAATTTAATTGAAACCGGAAGGGGAAAGGTATCGATTTAACAGGAACCTAACTAATGTTTACGAAATTAATATCAGACGAAACGACAACCTTAGCTACTGATGTTTTTGTTCTGATGATTTATTACCATTTTCCCGAGCTCTAAGGCAACCCTCGAACAGAAAAAGCAAAA
Organism: Drosophila fuyamai; assembly: GCA_018153365.1. NCBI lineage: Eukaryota > Metazoa > Arthropoda > Insecta > Diptera > Drosophilidae > Drosophila > Drosophila fuyamai. The sequence continues at coordinate 222,512 of JAECXW010000151.1, forward strand.
CTAAAAAACACGCCAGTCCACTTTTCCTCAGTTTCTCGCCTTGGCATTTCATTGCCTTAATTAAAAGCTGCATTTCGTTTGTATCGGCTCCAGTGTGAGTAAAAGCAGAGCAAGCGCAGAATTTGGAGAAGCGTTTTGTAGTGAAATTTTGCCATTAATTGGAAACTTCCATACCCACCCCGCGGCACCAATGGTTTCCTTTCTTCCCAAAGTACAAAACAAATTGGGGTTCATTTTAAACTTTGTTTTATTTACAATTAGCGTAATAAATACTCTTATAGGAATGCAACAAGGCCGAGGGCCAAATAAATAACAACATGGTCAGAGTCCTCGGAGTTAGCTCTTCTGAGGCTGTTGCTCGGCGGCGATGTCCTTGCCGGAGTTACGGCCGTAGTAGCCATTGTAGGCAGCCTCCTGGGGATCCCCGAAGCTCACGGAGTTGCCGGCGACCTGCTGGCCCTGGCCCTGGTAGCTCTTGCTGTAGTAGTCGGTGTAGGGCTTGGCGAAGCTGGGCTCCTGGCGATAGTAGGGTCCTGGGGCACCTCCATGTCCGCCCTCGAAGTGCTCGTGGTGGTGGTAGTAGGTGGCCGCGCCCACTCCCTGGGGATTGTACTCGGGGAAGGTGTTCTTGCTGCCGAACAGGCCGGAGAGTCCACCGCCGAAGCCTCCTCCAACGCCACCTGGCGGGCGGCAGAGCTTGAAGTAGGCGAACAGACCTGGCAAAACAATAGCTGCCAGCCCAAGGATCTTCTTCAGGCCAGCGATGCCCAGGATGAAGGGCAGGAAGAGCAGCAGCTTCAGCTTGAAGATCTTCAGCACCAGCAGCAGGGGAATGATCATCTTCTTCAGCTTCTTGCGCGCTGCAATGGGGAATTTAGAATTAGTAAATGAGCTGAGGTAAGTATAAGAATAGGAATAGCTATATGTTTGATATCTAAGAATTATTATTTACAGAACATTCATTTGGTAGGAGACGTTTCCTGTTTAATTGGAACTTCTGCTTATTTTTGAAAGTATTTAAGTTTTAAGGACATTAAGAACCTACTGTATAAATGAAGAAAAATACTAATTTTCATTTTTCCTGAATATCCTTCGACATTCAAGCTGCTTTTTCTCTACCGAAAAACGTAATAATTCGAAGACTTACAGAAGTGTCCAGCACGCTGTCCATCATCAATAAGGTCCAGCTCGCCATCGATGTCGTTTCCGATGAAGCGGGCCTCGTAACGACCGGCTTCGGTGAGCTCCTCCGGCCACTCGACCTCCAGAGCCGTGGACTTGATGAAGCTGCAAAGGAGCAGAAGAAAAACGTGTCAAAGAATGAGCATTTACATTTTCATAAAAATCTCATGTTTTATGCAAAAGCCCGGCCAACTGCGCGGGCCCAAAATTAATTTGCATCCGGCACGAGCCGCAGTCATTTGGCTAATTGTGACAGCTTACCGTTCGGCCCTTCGCAGTCCATACTTCAGCAGTTGATTCCACGGGTCATCGTCGCTCCTGGACTCCTCAGAGTACTCGAAGGGTTCTTGCAGGAGAGACCTCTGCTGGGTTTCCGGCAATCGCACCACGCGAGCAAAGTCGGTGAGCCTGGAAAAATAATGAGATAGCTTGATTAAGTTACCTGTCAAGTGGTGTGTGAAGAAGAAAAATATTTTGCTATAAATAATTTCACGACAAGATGCTTTTACTTTAACTTTTTACTAAAAAAAATATTTTCTATTTTGGGAATTTAAATGTTTGTTTATGAAAGGATGTCACTTTTCATAGGGCCCATCCTTTTCGAAAGATGTAAGGAATAGGGAAGGAAAAAAAGGTATGACATTCCTGAATTGAAATACTTTTTTCTTTACCATGAAGCGGATTCAAGAATTTAAAACTTTCGAAGCAATTTAGCGAGCTTTTACTTTAAGGGAAACGATTCGCAGATAGTTTTTAAAGTTACGAGTGATATTATCTGTTAAAGAGGTCCTTACTTGTACTGGTCCTTGAAGAAGAACTCGTCGAAGGTGTTGAGCGCCTGGGTCTTGAAGCACTCGGAGAGATCGCCACCGAGGCAATTGCTGTTGGTCCTGGCCAAGTAGGGATCGTTGTCGTTGCCCAGTCCGAAGATGCTCAACAGGGAGGACCTTCCGCGCTCCTCGCCGACTCCGGGCTGCTGTTGCTGTGGGATCTGCTGGGGCTGCTGGACTTGCTGGATATGCGGCTGAGGCGCATACACCTGCTGGATGTTGTTGGACGACTGCTGGTCCGGCAGTCGGAGACCTTCGCCGGCCACCAAGGTGAGGACGGCCAGTAAGACGAGCGCTCTCATTGCCATGGCTGTAAGCAGGAGAAGATGAAATGTCTTAAGACGCGATCGGTGGCACAATTTTCGCTTCAGCCGCTGAAGTTTTCTCTCATTCACCCGATTATTCCAGCGTCTTCGGCTTTGTCACGCGATGTCAAAAAAGCGTGTGTATATAGAAGCCACTTTTTTGGCAACTGCTTATTGGCTTAACGGACTGGCCATCCACTTAAAACTGACACACTTTTCAGATGGCTCGGAGGCCCCAATGGCACAGTGTGCAATTAGCCGCAAAGACGTAATAACTCTCGCTTTCAAGCCAACTTGAGCCACAGCTCGCCACTCTTTGCTCTTCAATGTTTACTGTTAGCTTAAGTTTGCTCAAATTTCTCGGGGCGAGCTTTCTGCACCCAAAAATACAGATAAAGCCACAAAAGAAGTTGGCTGGGTGTCGAGCGGGACCAAAGTGAAATGCAGGCGGACCGGTTTGGCCGCTTAACCCTTTGGCGGCAATGAGGCGGTAAATGCACGTAATTGAATCTCGTGCTAAAGCGCATAAACAGCATGCCTAATGTGCTTTAAAAAGGTCGACTTAGCCTGGTCAACCAGAAATGCAGTAAAGTGTGCCTAATGCGCGAAATAGACAGTGGGGCGATTAACACAAATGTGTGGTCGAAATAGGAAGCGAAATTTTCAGTATAAAATACTTTAAATATTTGTAAGTAATGAGTCCTTCATTGATAATGAATTGAGAACTTTTAACCGGAAACCTATTTGTACTCAATAATTAAAGATTAAATGCAAATAAGATTACTATACAAAGCTGCCAATCCAATCAGTCGAATTTTAACATTTTTCTTAAATTTTAATTTCGCAAAAAAGGCATGATGTAAAGTGGTTAAAATCTTATAAGGAAAATACCACTTTGATTTTTTTATGGCCACTGTATTAAGATGGGCGCCAACTGAAATCGCACACGACAAGTTCGTTATGCTCGAGGGACTTTTTCGACCAGTGGCTTTTACTTTCGTTACGCTCCTATTTGGGCCAAACCTAGATTGGGACTCATCAGCACGACGATTGTGTGGCAATCCACTCGAGGTTTGGCCAAGACTTTGCTAACAGAAGTTCAATGTCCAGGAGGAAAGTTTCTGTTGCGCCAAATAGTATGCAGCGAAGTATGCTTTATAGCAGGGGAGTGGAAAGTTTATGGCAACTACATGTCGAGCGCCCGAAAGCAGATAAGAAAGCCCGGATATTTATGTGGCACGGTGATGGAATGGGTGCGGAAGATTTATGGATTACTGAATCAATTAATGATTCATGGCGAACATTTTGCGCAGTCAATGGTCTCCGAATGGGATGTCGAAAGCGAATACGAATTTTGGTCACTAAGCCGTGTTTGTTTTGCTCTTTGTTTTGCTTTTCCATTTACATTCGCCAATGAAGGTCAATGAAATGTGGACTGGTGATGGTCGAAATTGCGAAATTACAATGGCGATAAATGGAAATGATGACTTTATCGGATTGGAAGAGACAACAATTTATGTACACCCTTGAACCGCTTTCCATGTTGATATATATTTATTATAATTAAAAAACGGGCAAAATGTAAAAATACGTTTACCAATAGCTATGAACATTTTAGTTCGCATTATAATGAAAGTAATAACTGCTGTTAAAGTTAATAGTTCCCGATTATTTTTCGAAAATGTTGCTCCGATTATTGGCGGTCCTTACTTTGCCTTATTTGCTAATGAATTTAATTTTTTTCTGCAACCTCCTTTCTACGAATTATATTGATTCAAAATCGATATTACTACGTTACCAATAACTGCTGTTGGCCACACTTGAGAGCACGTTTAAATCGACAGTATTAGCGGTTCCCACATTCATTTCTTTTGCATATTACACAATTTTTCTCAGTTCATTTCACTTCACTTGGTTTTACATTATTATTTTTTGGTTTTTTCCTCTGTTTACCTTTTGCTGTTTCCTATAAATGCCTGAGGTGGTTTTTGGTTGTGTGTATCCTTAACGCTTTTTCCAAGCGACTCTGTCTTGCTGCTGGCCAAAAGCGACTGTGCCGTGGCTGCTGGCCGGCAATGTTTTTATATGAAACGCGAGAAGTGGCCAGAGGAGGAGTCGGCTGAGCGCTGAAACAAAGTCAACATGGAAACAATGGCCCAGACACTGTCGTCGCTTTTGGCCCACAACGATGATGGCTAAGAGGCAGATCTCAACACGCTCGCACTTGCGGTAGGTTGTGGACACGATCGATCCACCGATCGGGTTTACCGTGGCTCAGTGGCTCAGTGGCTCAGTGGCTCCGTGGGTGAGAGACAACGACCTGTGCGACAACGACTTGCGTCCGGCTGGGCGAGCATTCGCATTCGTGTGCCTTGAGAAAATCCCAAAATTATTGTGGCGCACGTCGAGGCCTTGGCTTTAATTTGAGTTTGATTTAAAGAGACAACAAACTGCTGAAGTGACTCATTCCGGGAAAACGTACGTCACAGCCACCGGGGGATTATGTAATTTTTGGCCTCTTGCCTCACAGATAATCATTACTTTTACTGCAAACTGGTTTTCGGAAACGCCCACGTTTAAAGTCAGGGCGAAATGTGAACAAACCGTGCGGAGAAGCCTGCATCTGGTCTGGTTTTAGCATTCCCTGCCATTTCCTGCGTTGGCAATTGTGGTGCAACCGGGGAATTTCCACCAACTGGCTGCCACAAAAATCAAAACAACAGCAGCGTTACTGCGGCTTTTCCCGTTGCCACACTTGCACGATTTCCCGATTTTCGCCGGTCGGCCGGGGCACGAACTGCCAACGAGGCCGCAATCAGAAGCCCGCCGGCGGAAATTGTTTCCGCCAGTTCGAGGGTGTGGTAGCGCCTAGGGGCGTGGCTGGGGGCAGTCCTGCGGACGAAGATGCTCCTGTTGTGGCGAACATGTTGACCCCTGACGCGTAATTGAATTATCCGGTTGGGCAGTCCTTTGGGGGATTTCGAAATTCGTGAAATTCAAACTGAATGACCATTCAAAATGTACGTTAATCTCTCTTCAGTTAGAAAACCCAGAAACAGAAAATCCAGACATATAAAAAGCCAAACCTACAAAAATTAAACGTGCTATCGAAATAAGACAAATTTTATTTTATTCGGGATTAAATTTTCTTCTAGTTGAACCCAAGAAAGCTTAGGAAAGTTATGATTAACCCACTTTTTAAACAATATAAAGTATATCAGTGAATTTCTCATTTCTTGTTCAATTTTCTTGGTTTAACTAGAAGTTATACTATTGAAAATATACATTTTTTGGATTGTTTTGTTTCAGATAGAAATTGCGACCTGCATCTTTCCCGCACGACACATGCACACTCGAGGAGCGTCGGCGAAATGCTTGTAGCAGGCATAATATGACATATATTTCAATACAACAAATTTAAAAAGACTGTTGAAATATATAACAATAAAACCTGAAAGTTTCGTTGCAATCCAATATTTTTTTCCTTCCCAAAAAAACTTCTAAAAAATCAATTTTTTTAAGCTTTTAAAGCAGGCTCCCTCCTCAAGGCAGGAAATACCTCACATTCGCTGAAATTAATGAAAATAAGCTAAGTTAAAATGTAATTCCGAATACATGTAATATTAAAATATTCCGAATACATTTTTAGTGTTATTGAATTACTAGAGGTCATACGTTGGTTATATTTTAATTTCTTCTGTAACACAACGATTTATTCCACTTAACTTTCATCACATTTACACTCCCTGGGGAGTGAACCCGACTATGATAGGACTAGCTAGTACATTTATTTAATACATTTATTTAAAAAGACTCACTGAAGCGATCCCTGAAAGATAAATTTGTGCCCGAAAATACTCATTTTCGGACCAGTAAGTGCCCATTTAAAGTGAATGTTAAAGTATTAAAGTGGAGTCTTCCAAAAGTACAACCGTCAATACATTTTCAAAGACTTTCGCAATATCTAAAAAAGCAATCGACTTATAAGTATATTCGGATATAAGTTATATATATTTCGTCTTTAAATATAAGTCATCGTTTTGTAGTGTCAACCATTTCTCTGCAAAATACATTACAAAACGACAACTCAAACATAATTTAGCGAAGTTTAATTTTCAACAACAAAAAACTGCTTTTGAACAGCACAATCACAATATTTTAATTAAATATTGTCGCAAATACAAATGAAATCAAACATTAACTAAGCAGATTGTCAAAAAATGAATAGTTGTTCAGATCCTAAAATCCTACGTTAGAATAGTTCCAACAAAAATATTTAAATGTAAATTATTTCAATTATTTAAATTGCATTGACAAGCATTCATTTCACAACATTTGGATGCTTTTTTATTTGCACATCTGAGACTTAACCACTTGTTTGCGTATAATCAAATTGATTTTATTTGCAATTCAGGTAGAGATTTCCGTTTAATGCAAATTTTTGCAATGAATCTGGTATGGTATTTCAAAGCTCGAGTTGTCAGAAAAGCTTCTTCTCCTTTTCGTGAACAGAAATCAATAATACGCTTAAAGGCAACACACCTTTCCAATTAAAGGCCTTACCCTTAACCTTTTGCAATATTTAATTCAGTAATTTTGGTGGTACAACATAATTTTATTGATTATTTAGGACATTGAACAACTCTTGCTGACTAATCGCATAACAACAACAGAATAAGTATTTAAAAATAGAATAGGTTAAGTTTAAGCATAGTCGTAGGCTAGGAATAAATACTTAAGAAAATTCATCTAAATGGCTAAATATAACAGCATCATCCAGTAATTGGTGTTCGCGCTAATTAAACTACGAAACAAAGTTTTATATTTACAGCGTATTAATGAAGCCCCGCCCTCCCCTCGCCCGTTGCCCCTGCCACCATACCCCTCCCACCACTGACAGCTGCCGCCGGTGGAGCGTCTAACAAACTTTAATATATGGCTAGGCTATCCTATCTAGAGTACGATTTGCATAATTACACCTCCCAGTCCCAGAAGACAGTCAGCCCAGTCAGTCGGAATTTTGACGCGGCTCCTGCGAACTCTGCTGTCATCTCGACCTTAATCAGAAATATTCTGTGTGACTTTGCGACTCCGACTCCGACTACGTCAGCTTGCGGGCCTGGACCAGTTTGTTGATGTCGTTGTAGGTGGACAGCATGGCCGGGTTCTCGAAGTCCTTCAGCTCCTTGCACTTGGCGAAGGACTCGTCGCAATCGATGCCATCCTGGCCGTCCTTTGCCGCCCGCATGTACTTGAAGAACCGCAGGATGTCCGGGTTGTCGGAGGTCGGTTTTCGCAATTCGTTCAGTTCCCTAAAATACATAAATCACATAAAATAAGTCACATACAATTTATTTCGAAATTAACATACGAGAAGCCTCACTGTGTTAAAATTAATATTCTGAGAAACCACTTAAATATTTAATGACACATAAACAACGCCATATATGTAAAATAGTTTACGTAGCTTAACCAAACTTAGTTAATTTAGAGCCAATTAAATTTATATTTTCTTATCCTGCTACTCTAAATTTCATAAGCAAATTGAGTTATTTGAAATAATCCATGCTTTACACGTAATGAATCCCAGGTTAACGCTTTATGAATACTGACAAATAAATTCTTTCCCAAAAGGCAAAAAATGCATGAAAAGTTTTTGCGTTTAAATATCTTGGATGAATAAGTGTTTAGGAAATGTAAAATAATCACTTTTGATTATTCATTAAGTCATTATTTGATACGCATACTATTTTTATTAAATTTATAATTTAAAAATTAGGTCCTTTCGTAAGTTTCGGATTAAGTTGCTTTTGATTCTTGATAATTTGTCAATTTAAAAATAAGCTCTAGACCCAAAATGCGTTTATTTTTACGGCTTGTCTACCTTTAATCGATACCCCACTGTAATTATTCAGTTGCCCTAAATTACGGCATACTTTCTGGCGAACTGCAAACTCACCTGCTCAATTGGGCGGAAACCAGGTTGCTGAACGGAGCATACTTTGCGGGATTGGCGTACATCAGGCAGATGAGTTTCTCGCGGCAAGCCTCGTTCTCCGGATTCAGTTTTAGCTGGCCAAAAACGGAGTCCAATCGCGACAGTAGTGGACTGTAGAAGGGATCGTAGTTGGACAAAAGCAGCGATGAACTGGGAACCTTCTGGAAGCTCTGGAACGTGTTCATCACCGCGGGCGTTGGTTTCTTCGTCATCCCCGGAGCACCACCACCACCAGCTCCGGCACTGAAGGATCCCGACATGCTCTGAGAGTTCTTAAAGGACGCAGCACCAATGCTCTGCAGGGCACTGAGATACGTGTCCTGCATCATCTGCTGACCGCCGTAGCGCGAAAGAGTGGCCTGATTCACCGAATTTCCGTTGACCTGAGCATATTGCGCCTGCTGCTGCGAAGCCTCTGCAAGGTAAGCAATACACACAATCAGCTTTATCAGAATACACCCTCCTATTTGCGATAGCCCACCTGCATTGTACTCGTAGCCAGCTGGAGTCTTTCCCTCGTCGGCCAGGGAAAACTTGCTGTCGTCATCGAAGTTCATGCTATTGTCCCGGAAGTCCAGTTCCTGCGGCGGTTCCATGGGGCGGATGAACAACGGCACAGAGCCAGCCGAGCCGGATGTGATACCTGACCCAAATGTATGCAAAATTTTTAATTTATTCTAGTTCTCGAAGCTTTTATAGTTACCCTTTCCAATGAGTCGGCTAACACTGCTTATAATGGTCGGCAGGAACATGGCAAAGAGCACGCTCTTCAGCACTTGCAAGCCCATGTAGATGGGCCACATCACCTTCTTCAAACCTAAAAGGGGAAAAATGGTACGTCGTTAGGATATATTATATATGTAAGCCCTGCCTTCAAGTGCACGTTTTTAATACCAAAGTCTGTAAGCGAGCAGTCAACATAATCTTTAAGCTTGATATTTTATAGGCAAACATTTGAATTAAGTTCTTCAGAAAATATTCTGTATAAAGTGAGTGGGACTGCTTTTGTTGCATGTCACTATGGTATTTTGTGAAAAGCTTAGCATAAAAATGCTTCTATTTAATTAAAATTTTCATTTGAAGTATAAAAACAAATAAGTTAAGAAAGGTTTTAAATGCAATAAATACAATTCCCGGTCTCTTTGTTTAAGTGTGCAAAACAGCACTAAGGTAAAATAACATTCAAGAAAGTTTTCAATAAATATTGAATAAATTACGTTGCGAATTTCAATGATTTAACTTTTCTGGTGTGCTTTAAAGCGGTTTGGTAATCGTTTCCCATCGAAACTGTTTTCAGTTTACTTACCACTGAAAAAAAGCAGCCGGGCACTTTCGAAAGCTCTGGGAATATTTAGCTCAACATTGGTGTCCTCCAGGATGCTGCGGGTGGAGCGCTCTCCGTTTTGCATTTGTGGCTGCGAGTGGTTCCGCTGAAGGGCCAGGACCAAGCCGGGAGTGGGTTCGAATTTGCCCTGGCTGAAGAACTGCTCCACATAGTCAACCAGCAGATCTTCCAGGCCCTTCAACTCGGCTTCGATGGAGGCTGAGCTGTTGCTCGCGTTGACTGTTGGACCCTTGGGCTCCTCTTGTTGCGGCTTTTCCGATGGGTGCTTGAAGTTCCTGCGCCTCATGGCCACCGTCAGGCGGAGATCGCTCTCACTCTCCGCCGGCTGGAAGACCCTGTACTGCCCCGACTTGGTGAAGACATTGCGGGAAATAAACTCGGGACTGATGTCGATGGGCAGGATGGGTCGGAAGGTGTCGTCGTTGCGCGGCTGCCCTGCCATCGTGGTGAGGGGTTGACTATAAGGCGCTCCGGATTCCGTTGCATCTGCTGGCATCATCGCCACTTTGCAGAGCAGGATAATTCCGCACAGCAGCGGACTGCATCGTCGCTTTCTGTGGCTGTTTGCTTTTAATTTCGCCCCGTCGATGGCCTGGCTACCCATTTTCATTATCCTTCGCCTTGCAGCTGCACTCGCATGCCAAGGTCCGCGATTCGATTCAGCTCCGCTTTCTGTAATGAATAATTGCGCTGTTGAGAGGGGGATTCTGTTGTTCAATGCGAGGAAGTTTGGCCAATTTCCGCGAACTCAGCGGTTGGCACACGAATAAATAACTTTTTGAAACGTGACAGGCAGCCAAAGAAAATTCACAGCCTGATAAACGCATTACGTGCGTCCTTGAAGGGATAAAGGTACAAGACGGATAGAAGTACAGTTGCGAAACATTTTTCACTCCATTCACCAAAATATAAGTTGTTTGGGTATAAACCATGTTCAAGGTATCTTTTGTCAAAGCAAAAATATATCTGACCTTACATCAGGCAGCAATTAATATATCAATATGATTTAAAAAAATGTTTAAAGATTATTCTTCCACGTTCATAAAGAAAGACATTAAACATTTTTTTAAAATCATATTGATATATTAATTGCTGCTTGATGTAAGGTAATTAGACATAAGTGAACGCTGTGAAGCTTTGAATACTTTTAACGAGTTAATAAGTCAAATCTACAACAAAATGAGGCTTATAATAGGAACCTGCTTACACTGAATTACTGAATATAGGTTATTCTTAATTAAATTGAATAAATCTGAATCTGAACTGAATCTACAAAATCGATTATTCAATTTTAAATATATCTGAGATTGTATAATCAATTTAAAAAGCTAGACGCCATTGTATATTTTCCTTGTAATAAGCAGGATTTGAAGGGATAATTACAATATGCTTAAAATAATGGGATACATATGGTGTTATTTGTAACTATTCGCATTTTTTAAACATAGTCTAGAATTTAGGAGATGTTATTTAATTTAAATCGGTAATGTTATGCACACAGGACTTTAGCCTAAGCCCCTTCTTTCCGATTTTCCATTTTTCTTTAAATTGTTGCTATCAGTGTACATTCTTGGCCGTTCACTCTTTTTTTGTTTAATATTTTTTCGTGCAAAAAGTAATTTACCAATGTAAGCCATTTAAGTGTTATTAATATTTTTTGTTTCAGTTTTTGTTAAATCCATTCACTAATCCGCCAGGTTAATCCAATTTATTTTATGATTACCCCCTCTACAAATTATTTCCACAATTTACTGGCTTCGTGCGTGAGTTCCAGCTAATTCAAAAATAAATAATTGCGCTAATCACCACGAAAAATGTGATTTTGCTGCCTCATTAAATATATTTGAGGACCATAATATATATATAGCTAAACCGTTAAAAAATATTACTTTTCTTATTTTTATAGCTTTAAGGCACAATGATTTATATTATTTTCAAAATTTGACAAAAAACTGGTTATTGCTTGAGCTAAAAATTATTTTACAAATATTTTGTGGAGTGCACTTTAAACCACTTTGTTTGTTTCGGAGCGAGGCGCTAATCAGACTGGGTAATGTGAATGATTTGCCGTTTCCCATCTGATGGGCATCTCAATTGGAGGGGCTCGTGCCCACCACCAGCCACCCCTCCCCTCAAAACAGTCCTCTTTCAGCACACAAAGCACGTCGCCAACTTTTTATTTGCCTTTGCCATCCGTCGCACTCGTTTTGTGACACGCCACACGCTATGCAGCATTCGCAGTTGCCTTCGCATTGGCCATATTCCATCCACATCCACATCCAGGCCCGCTGGGGAAAAGTGAAAATGTACACTGTTTTGTTTGTGTTTACTCGGCTTGGGCGCTTCAGATGCGTCGGCGCTACCTTCAGACTTCGGACCCCAGTCCAGATCACGTTATTTTCGTGTTGCATTTTCACTTTCGTTTTTTCCCAGCGAGCGGCAATGGCTCGAAAAACTATTACAGAACTGACTTTGCCGACTGCAAAGCCGCAAATCGCGCGCAACAATTGCGCTGCACAAAGCGAATCGGTGAAGTTCTGCTGTGTTTAATTTTATTTATTTGCAAAGCCATCAAAGACTGTGAGCTTAATTGGAAAACACATGTTGGCAGGTGGTAAGAATGCTTCAAGTTAATTGTCTGCGCTTCTCTAATGTTTCCGGACTGGAAAACCGTCGAGAGGGGGCTCATGTCAATTCAAAAACGACGTGAAACAAGAAAATCTTTTTCAAGTTTCGCTTTTGCTAAAAGATTTTGGAAGTCAGCCAAACTATCGGAGCGGATATTCGGAAATTGGAAGTGTGCAGTAGAACATTAATCTCTGTACAAAACTTGCAGTTGCCAATTAATTAATTTTGTCCCACCGAAAATAAGTAGTCTTCATTGGGAAACTATTAGTGGAAATTATTTAAAACTTTCAACATGTAAACTCTTTTATTTAAAATTGTTATCAACAAATATTTTAAACATTTACCTTCAAAGACGAAGTTTATATACTCTTGCACTGCTACAAAAATTAAATATTCCATATTTCTATTTAAATTCTTAAAAACAATAAAGCTAGGTTTATTTTTCGATCCATTTTTCGATCGGTCCTGTGACTATAGTCATCTGATTTTTATAAAGATAAAACCCAAGTTCAGAAATTTTTTATAATTAGTAAATTAATTATAATTTTCACCGTTGTACCCATGGCAGCTATAAAATATAACCGTATTTCGAAAATTTCTAAATAAAGGTGTATCTGGAAGTACATGTTAAGAAACAACAAAAATATAATTATATTTCCCTTTCGTTCCCGATTGTTTATGGGAGCTACATTAACTTATACAGACTTATATACTAAGTCTAAATAGCATTAAAACTGATGCACAAGTTTGCGTAGAAACGGACAGATGGACAGAAAGGCGGGTATAAAAAAGAAAAGTATACAAATAATTGCTAACAAAATATTCGGTGTAGTTTTGTGTTGTTCTATTTTTTTCGTAATGCATTGCAAAATCAAATTAATGTAACATTTTCAACGTAAGTAGATTAAGTTCAGTTGCTGTTAGTGAAAAGTCTGTAACTTAATTTCTAATAATATGATTGTACAGTTTTGCAAACAAACACTTGTTTCTGTTTGTGAGTTTTGCTGTTTTAAGCACCTTCAGTGAATAGTTTTCAATAGGTACTGACTGATTGAAAATTGTTTCAGTTCGGTGCTCTTGGAATGGGAATTTCCCATGGCATTCACTGCGGTTGTTTGTAGCCGTCTCAACTGTTCAACTCGCTTTGTTTGAGCATCAAGTTGCATCTGGGGATTTGAGCAGACAGTAAGCCAAAAACTCCGCCGCTAATGGAAACATTAAGATCATTGCCAGCCCATCAGGGACCATCATCTATCAGCTGGCTCTTTTTGTTAGGGAGTATTCTTTTGTGCGGCTGTCCAAATATTTTATCAAAAAGCATCGCTGGGCGATTAAAGCTTTATACTCACCCAGCTAAAAGCCAAACACTTTTCGTGCATTTATTATTCACAGAGTGCGCCCGTTTTGGGCCATGGCAATGGCATCATGCAAATTAGTTTCTAACATTACAATTAGAACTCCCTGTTCCAACCCTTTGAGCCACGCCGCTGCCCGCCCGCCTCCCTTTGTGGAGACTTAGTTATGGTTTGTGCTCGGTCTACCTTCATGCTCTGATATTCCGCTCTGATACAGTTTAGGCAAACTTTTCGCAGAACAGTCGAGGCAGCAGAGGAGGCAGCGTTTAATCAGATTTCTGCCTCCCCTGCTTTTACCATATTACTCTGTTCTCCGTGCATCCGCGCTCATCCGAGGCGAAGTTTCCCAATTAAGTCACAAAAGTTTGCCGAGTTCTGATCTAATGGAAACCGATGTCTCGGCCGCATATGCTCCATATTACCATTGGCTTTGGCTCCATAAAAGGAAGGTCACGGGGCTAATAAGCTGGCCATCATTGTTTGCGACACGCTCTTAAAAAACCAGTGAATTCACAAAGTACTGAACTTAGACGATGACAACCAGTTTGACAAACAGCGTCCACTAACGGTCGAAAAAGCTCGTAAACGCATTGCATCGTAACTGTTAGTATGTGACATAACTGTTAAGTCCAACAATGGCCAAGAACAAGTTGGCCGAGACCAGAAGTTGGCCGAGACCCAGGGAAAGCCATTTGGCCATCTGTTGTGGTCGGGTGGCAGGTGCATTCACCCACAGATTGAGTCTGGCTGTGTCGGACGAATGGGAGTTGTGGGCGAAAAAGTTAACTTTTGTGGTAGTTAATAATTTCGAGTCAAGCTTAGTTCTATGTAGCACTACATATTGACTCATTTTTCATTCACAAAATGCAACTGTGGCCTTTAGTAGAGAAAGACAATTAAGGATTGATTTTTCAAAGCTCTTTAGGTCAAAGTAAATGAAAAATATTGCAATTTTCTTCAAACATGTTCTGTTGTACAGCTGGACCAAAAATAGAACCTTTTTCAAAAATACTCTTTATTAACCATACAATTTAAATATAAGCACTCTTCAAAAGCACAATTTTAAAAAAAATATTAAAATATAAGATATTGATGTACAGATAAAATACAAATAAACCTAAAGCACGCATTTTACTTTAAACGTGATTTTAGGTCTTAGTAGATCTGCGTGTTTCATTATTTATGTTATTACGTTTCTAAAACGACTGCCATTTTTTGACGGCTTGCAATGTTTTGCTTTTTAAAGTAACCTTTCTTTCACTTTTTGATAAAGCACATGCGATAAAAATCTGAATTTAGAATTTATTGAATGTGTATTTACAGAGCGAAACCTTCGTCACTCTATAATCTTTGGCAGCTTTGAGTCGAACATTAAGTCCCACACGTAAATATTGTCAGGCAAATCCAGAATGGCTTCAACAAGCTGTTTTCTCGACTTACCCGCTCTCACTCGAAAGCGAAATAATGGTCGCTACGTGAGGAACTTGGCCCAGACCTCTTCGGAATGGCTTTAATCGATTCCGGGGTAGGACTTTCGATTTCAGCTGATCCCCCCAAAAACCAGGCAATCCAATCATTCCGGGCCAAGTCAAATGGAATGTTGTTTTCGCCAATTAGCCGCCAATTCGGGCGCAATGTTAGCAGGCCCATTAGCGCTGATTGTTTTACGGGCGTTGTCGCCCCTCGGTTGCCACTCACTTGAATTTAGTGATTTACATGCGTGCCCAGCACCTGGGAGGTGTTTCTGCCATTCGACTGCTACTCCGCTGGGCTTTAGAAAGTCGACTGCTATTTATGTCATTAGTCGGTGCTGTAAGCCCAAATTAAAATCGCTCGCAGTCCGCGCGTGATGCAATCGCTGCTAGCTGTGAATTCACTCAAACGACATTTAAATCACCGCCAGTGCCAAATTAAGCCGAATTCAAGTGCCGTGAAACCATTTTGTCATGCCCATCTTGCGAGGATGGAGAGCGACAGCACTTCCATATGGAAAATATGTGTGAGTGCGGTCTGCATCTGCATCTGTCGGTTGATTTGAGTGCTCTCGACAAGAAAGTTGCTCCTCCATTCTCCAGCAAGCCAGATTTAAAAGCTGGCAAAATGAAAGTGCGAGACGTGCGGATGGCTCGCCACTGGGAAAACACTCATGACTCACGAGGATGTGCCTCTGCCAGTGGATCTGCCTCCCGGCCCACTCGCATTTCACTAAGCTGCACCACTGCACCACTAACCACAATTCCATGGCCCACTGGAAATTAATACGAGTTTGTGCTCTGCAGTCCGATTAAATGCAATGATGGTTGCACAGGAAAAAGTATGTATACCTTCATTTAAATTATTAAAGGATTTTGGTGTATAAAGTCGTTTGACAAGACTTGATCAATATCTAACATGTTTTGTACTTTTTAAGTTAAATAAATGAATTTTGTTCTATTTTAGAATAAGTATAAAAGAAACAATAATATTTTATTACATGTTTTCTACAATGTTGTCTAAGTATATAATAAAACTTGCTTTCTGTTTAACTATGCTTATCATATTTTCATTAAATAAAAGGGTTACATTTTATTAGATTTATAAATTAGAAATGTGACCATTAGGCGACAAAATCGCAGATTATCTTGTTGTGGAATCGTAGGCTTTTTAACAATAACAAAAACATATTTTTAACAATGGCATTGAGTGTAAATTTCAGGTCTATAATTTGTCTCTGTGTGGTTCACTCCTCCGCTCGTATCATTTTCATAATTTTGCAGTTGATGGACTGAGACGAGGGCTTTCTTCGACGCATTTTTACGGGCTGTGAGCCGAAAAAAGAAAGTATCGTTAAACATTTGGCGACGCTTCGATTGCCGGCCGTGCCGAGCAGATGATTCCCTTTTGGCCAGTTGGGGTAGGCCAGCTGCTCGGCTTACATAACATCTCTCGACAATTAATTACTGAGCCGCCGAGCTTTTCTATTAAGTTAGCGGCCAGCTCTGGCCCACACAGTGTGAGACTCGGAGATTCGGAGATACAAATGCGGAATGAATGGCTGTGAACAGCAACAACAGTGTCGACAGGGAAATGTTAACAATCGGTTTCTTTTCTGTTTTGTCGGTGGTAACAACCTTCTCCCGGCGCTGCCAATAACTTATTAATTGATCGAATCGAGACTCGTGAATAAAGATTGCGCGGAGGATCTGTGGCTCATTGGTGATTAATGAGGCCACTCACTGGCGTTCATCAATAACATCTCAATTTACCTTTTCGCTGGCAAGGCTGTGTAATTCCTCCAGGAGCTCAAATTGTTTGGTAATTAAATTTTTGCATTCGGCGGAGAACTTTCTTCGCCAGACTTTCGTTTCTGTGTGTTTCGAAATCGGAATTGCATTCACTGACGCGCTGTGTCGGCTCTCTGATTTGGCCAGGTGAAAATACTGGCCGAAACCCGTTCACTCACTTTGCTCACTTCCTTTGTCAATGCAATTGCCGCAGCTCGTTTCACTTTAACAGCACTTTAATCCACTGAACACTGTGTGTTTGCCCCTGCAAACAATGGCCCCCACTTTGAACTGGTGCAGCACACGCCGCTGAATGCCAGTGTTTTGGCAGTTATTGTAATCGATGGGATTTGCGATCGGTAACTGGCGTTTCTCGGGTTTCTCGGGTTTCTCGCGCGTTTGCGTCTGTCGCTCAGCTCGCGAAGATTTGGACTGCCGGGCGAAAGCCAAACGGCGGGTGCGATCAACCAGTTTGGCCTTACGTAGCGCTACGCGAGCGGACCACTTCGCTTACGTAGCGAAGAGCGGCTTAAGAGCGCCGCTTGCCAAGTCTTTGAGCCGGCCAAAAGCCGAAGGCATCCGCTGGCGGCAAAGACGAGCGACAATGTCGACAACTACACTGGATAAAACGGGAATCTTTCGATTGTTGGCTTAATGGAAAAAATAAACAGCCATTAACAGCTTCTTTACTTATCTAAAATACATAACTTACCTGAATGATATAAAGACAAATATCCTGGTTTTATATTTAAATAAAAATGCTAAGTTTTTTTGTTACAACATTTTAATTAAATCATGTTAGGAACTTATTTATTCTGACAATATATAGTAAAATTTCATAGAAATAAATGTCCCATAGAAGCCAACTTCCATAGAAAGTGTGGACGCATAGCTTTTCTCAGTGTTGAATTTTCTAAGAGTAATAAAAATTAGCAATCAAATATTTCGATCTTAAAAATATGTTATATATCAAATGTAAACAACAAAATATTTACACACTTGATAAAAAACATATTTTCCCTTCAAAGAATATTATCCCAGTGTACATCCGCATCAGTGGATCCCCATTTTCTCTTGCACACGGGAAATTAGTCGCTAATGAAAACTACAACTCTCTGGACAATAATACAAAAATACGAACCCTGTCGTTGTGAAATTACATGTCAATTTTGCAGGTGAATATATATGAATCGCTGGAAATACATCAAGTCATGGCGCAAAATAAGCGTCACCATATGCTAACGGAAAGCGGTCACTTAGTCACTCAGTCGCTGTCTTAGTCGAACTTTCGATTTTCTGCGCTTCAAGAGGGAAGCTGTGGGATCTCTGTTGAAAAACTTGACCAAGAGTTGCTGCAAACTTTATTTAATTTGTTACAATTTGTTTCTGTGTGTTTTTCCCCGCCAGAAGCGACGGTTAAACTTTTGAAATACTGAACTTCGCCACGCAATTCGCGCTCCATTCAAAATAATTAATATGGCAAATTGCTAAGCAAGTATGGATTTCCGAATTTAATAAACTTAAATGCGGTAGAGCGGTAGGCATTATGAAATTACTGAAATTAAGATAATGATATTTTTCCATAGATAATGAGGAGACATAAACCTGTAAATATATTTGAAGATTTCCCATTTGCTTTAGCATTATTATTTTGGGAACAATTTAAATAGTGAATATAAAAATGGGTAAAAAAACTATAATATTTTTATTAAAGTATTGTACTAATGAGAATAATGAGAATAATAAATAGTCTCAAGGCACTGATTTTGTAACATGACAAGGTAATATTTGTGAAATAAAATACAAATAGATTGACTTGGGCCAATTTTTTTTTAAAGCTACAGATTTTTTTGACAAAGGTTCTGGCTGCAAGCTTTTTAAGTTTGTGGGTTTCATGGCTCAAAGCAACCATGCTCTACTGATTTTAAGGCGGAATAAGCCCACAGGACAATAGCTTCCTTTTGGCTTCAATAAATTTCAGTCCTTTTCGTGTCCCCAATAATGGCAGCTGGGAGTTGCCTTTTTGCAATGTACATGTTGTCGTCGTGGGGATTTGAGGATTAGGGAGGCCGAGCACAGCAGCATGTGAAACATGCAGCATGCATTTGTGAACATCTGCCAAGCATTTTCGATTTCTATAAATATTCAATCTGAACTAGTTTCAGCAGCGTACAGAGTTAGCAGATTTTCACTTATTTATTAGTGTGCATCGTTTGATCTGTGAACGGGTTTCGTTGGCCGGTTTACGCATGAGAAAGTTGTAGTTAAGAATTGGCCAACTGAGCGTCACTTTGTTATTAATTTCTGGTGACAAACTTTGCCATTGACTTGTGGCTAACAAGCGGAAACGCCCCACCCCCGACCACCAAGCCTCCGAACCACTGAACCACTGAGAAGCTCAAAAGCCAAAACGAAATGAAAGCCAGTTTATGGGACCGCAAAATCAATAGCCACTCTCGGTGTAACAATGGTCCGAGCAATGTTTTCTAAAAAGCAACGCAAATCGGGGCCAACTTCTTTGCGCAGACAATGGCTGAACTATTGGCGAACACCAATACCGCCCATCCCCGTGTGAAAGTGCTCGAAGCGAATTCATTTAGCGCCTATTAAAGAGCCGCCAAAGATGTCAAAGAAAGCCCTAATATCCTCCATCACTTGCCACTGACATGTGTCCGACAGCAGCGCAGATGTAAAGACTTAAGTGCCCCGAGCCCAGACACATATTACGTTATATCCCACTCTGGATCTGAATCTGAATCTCAATCTGAGTCCGACCAATTGGTATGCAGAGAGGGTCTTTGGCTCACCGCAAATATTTGCGAACCTTTGCTTTGAATTTTATTCCAATCATTAATTTCACTTTTACTCATAAATATGCTAATTGCCAGCTCACGCTGGTTCCGTAAAATGTCGATGTCGGCGAATCCATCGATTTGGCCGATACAATGGCACCCAGAATTCATTTGTCAGCATTGCGCAATCTGCATGAGATGAAAGTGAGATGGGTTTTCATAATCAGCACTCGATGGAGATGGAAATAGAGACTCAGTGGTGTTGACCCAGGGAGGGGGGAGGTGCGGAGCCGGCTGACAGTGACAAAAAGTAAGGTAAACACTTTCACAAGCCGCAAGTAAGTGCATGGGTCCGTTACAGGCCGTCAAAACAAACGGCCAACTGCCCGTTGACGGCTTTACAGCAGCCCCACCTGTCGCATTACGCATTCCCCAAAGAATTTTTTAATTAGTTTGTCTTATTTTTGTTTCATTTTTCACGCTGCCTGGTGGGAACATTTCACTTTTTCGGAGACACATAATTCACTCGCCACCGGTCACGTTTGTGTCACACGTCGGCGAACTGCGAACTGCGAACCGAGCATCGAATAAGAGGAGATGGTGACTGACCTTTCGCCCACGGCGATGCGTAGGCCCTAATTGAATTGTAATCACACACTAATTTACCTCACCTGACGCCTATCAAGAAATCATTCCGAAAAATGCGGGCTAATGAGTTTATTATTAGTGACCCGAGAGTGCCTTAATTGGGGCCCAGATTTAAGTTTCAATGGTTTTGCTTTTATATCACACATTCAAGTTTCAATGGCTCTTATTTTTGTATACTAATCATATTTGTAAACAAAACCTTTTTGGAGAACAGACATTGCGGTTCTCAAACTTCCTTATGGCGGTGTCTATATATAGGCATACTTACAATTCGCATGCTTATACGCTATTTTTATGGGTCGTAGGTTTTTATGCTGCGGTTGCTTGAGTGTCTCGAACCCACAAAAGTGTCAAAGGTTAAGTGTTCGCCGGGTCAGCTGCTGTTTATAGCTGAGTTGTTAAACTGGTAAACACGATGTCCCTTGTTTGGAAACATTCTATGTTTCATTCAATGCTCAAACATCTTTAAAGAAAAATGTTAACTCTTTTATACTTACGAGTATTTTTTTGTTATACTTGTTTGATTTAATACCTCTAAAGTAGATGTTATTTTAATTATTTTCAACGAGAAACAATCAGAAATTTCATTTAAATAAGAGCGCTTTATTCAAGTTCGCACACTCTTTGCAATTTATCTGGAATCTCTAATTGGCACTTCACTTACCTTTCGCATTTCGCATTTATGGAATATTTTTTTTTTAAATGAAACAGCTTTATTATGCAGGACTTGTAAACAACATTTATTAAAATATTTTGTAGTTTTTGTGTAAAGTCTGCCATTGACAGACATGAAAACTTTTTAGCTTCAGATGTTTTCAGAGCTGCTGACATTTACTTCAAAGTTTTCTTTTACAATTATGGACTATATTATAAACCCACTTGTGTTTGTGGGCTTTAAGTTATCCTATCATTAGAGAATAAAAACTGAACATCAATTATGGCTAATCCTAATCTTAGATGATAACAAGAAATACATAGCTCTGAGAGAAACTGAAATTAAATCCTAGGAACTGTTTGAAGGGAACTTATTCGAGGTCTTAGGTGTATTCGACTTATCAAATACCCGAAATCCAATTGGGGGCTCAATCAATTACTTTCCGGCATTCGATAGAAAAGTGATCAAACCAAAGCGGGCCTAATACTTAGCCCGACATTGATGATGGATGTGATGAGATGCTCGATTAGGAATAGATTACAGGCTTCGAGATTTATACTCGTTATGTGTCTTAAATTAGGTGTAACTCAGCTTGGCTTTGGATCACTGGACAATATGTGTTTTCCGTAAATTCTAAGAGCGAGTTGGAAGTCTCTTCACTCGAACGCTGCTCCAGCCTCCCGCTGCTCCAGGATTGATTGCCAATTTAGTACTGTTCCAAACTGAAAATGTGTCACAAAAGCGGGGTCATAATCGATGGCTGCTCAAAGCAAATAATGTCACAACATGGCAACGACAAGAGTTACAGCTCGACAAGGCAACGATAAAAGGAATTGCAGGCGCATGCATACACTGGGGGAAAATCATAGTCAACCTTAAACGAGGAAAAATAAGTATCTACTCTGAATATGAATCATTATATTCTCAGTTCTGCCTGTTCTTATTATTTAAAAAAAATAAAATTTTAAAAGTTTTATAATTATATTAAAATTGTAAGTGAAATAAGGGAAATTTTAAAAAAGTTCTGAGATATTTTTGAAAGTGAGTTTAATGCGAATTCTAAAAGCGGAGATAAATTCAAGTCGAAACATTTACGTATCAAATTTAAGAAGATATAAATCCAGCTGAAAGAAGTAAAGTCAAACAACAAAAACAAAATATGAATTATGTATATATACACCTGTAAAGTTTAGCAGTGGATTCGGCCCTTTTCGTCATAAATATTACATACAGGAAAAACTGAATTCACCATATATAACATAGGTGTACCTAACTCTGTAACTCTGTAACCGGAGTGTAACGAAACGATATGAAACATCATCTTCAATTTAGAACAACTTTGAGACCCCGTGCGGAAGTGCAGTTATGGAATCTGAATAGCTGAGTTTGGTACCAGTGTGCACTGGAAATGGCAGTCGGAACAAGTGAGACGTAAAAGGGAGCAGCAGCGACGCTTGGAGCATGCAAATCCAATCAGCCCAAGGGGCGCACAAAAGGACACGGATGTCCTTCGAAGGTGGGCGGCATGCAGAGGCAGATGCAGATGCAGACTGGACCGTAAGAGTACCCTGGGCTTTACCGCGGCATCAGCTTGGTGACCTCCGAGGGCATGTTCTCCGTAAGGGCCACCGACTCGGTGATGGCGCTGCGCAGTCCGCCCTCGTGGTGGCCGGTCATGAAGTCGGTGGCCGCCATACCCAGACCGCCCTCGCCGCCGGCGATGCCGCTCTGGGCGCCGCCCGGACCCAGCAGCTTGAGCTCGCCCCTGGAGAGGTTGGCGCCCAGCTTGCGACGCCGACGCGCCGCCTGGACGTTGCAGCCTGTCGTGTGACCGTTAAGAGCAACATTAGTGGGTTCTGAGCAGAGGCAGAGCAGTTCGTGAAATTCTTTACGGAAGTTGTCGTTGAGCCAGCCGTAGAGCAGCGGGTTGGAGCAGGCCGAGCTCATCCCGATCATGTGGCAGATGGCGTAGCGCACCAGCATGTTCTGTGTGACCGGCGAGCGCTCCATGTCCGCGTACAGGTTGAAGAAGTTCAGCGGCAGCCAGGACACGCCGAAGATGATGGCGATGCTGATCAGGAGGCAGTTGGTCCGCTTCATCCGCCGGCCGCGCTCCGACTTCCTCTGGGCGGAGGCCGCCTGCACGGCCACCACGGTGATGCGGCTCTTCAGCTTGTTGTAGATCCCGAAGTAGGCCACCGATACGATCAGGATGGGCACCAGATACTGCACGCACAGCGAGAAGATCGAGTAGTAGAAGCGCCCGTTGCGACTCGGCCAGTCCTCGATGCAGTACGGAATGGTGTCCTGCAGCCCGATCTGCTGCAGTAGCGCCGGCGTGTCCGTGTTGATTAGCTCCTTGTAGACGAACAGCGGCGAGGCCAGCAGCAGGGCCAGGGCCCAGATCCCCGCCAGGATCGTCACCGCGCCCACGAACTGCAGGCTGTCCCGGGTGGGATACACGATCACCTGGAAGCAAAGTCAGGAG
Source organism: Drosophila fuyamai (assembly GCA_018153365.1). Lineage (NCBI taxonomy): Eukaryota > Metazoa > Arthropoda > Insecta > Diptera > Drosophilidae > Drosophila > Drosophila fuyamai. The sequence continues at coordinate 246,001 of JAECXW010000151.1, forward strand.
GTGATTCAGGGATAGCTCGAAGTAGGGCTCTGTGAGCTAAAGGTACCGCAGTGGATCAATCTCGGTATAAATGATCCTGGTGAAAGACCTAACTAAGCTAGAGACCTAGTATTAAGTAATAGTTAGGCGTAAGAATGATTTTATTTGGCAGGAATTATTGGTTTAATCACATGGATAAGACATTTCACTATCATTTCATTATAATTTCATTACATAATGAACAAAAATACTGCTTAATAAAATCATAGCCAAAAGATGTATAGCTTACCCACCTTCAATAGTCAAAAAGCAAATATAAAATAATATAATATAGTCCTTGACAACTCGAAGGACATTTCAATTTTCCGGTGATTTTTAAAAATTAATCATAATATATAAAATTAAAAATTATCTTTATTTGTTCATGTTTGCTCATTATAAGCTATCACTTGTGAAAAAAAACTGTAATCGGCTTTGTTATTTTTCAACGACCCTTTATTTAAAATTTCATACCCATGAATCATTTGTTTTATTTTTAAGGGCAAACACTATAGTGTTATATCGCCTTTAATAACCCCTTTTCGCCCCATTTATAATTACCACTTTAATGGTGGGTTAAGCATTCGTGTAATCGCCAAATATTTACTCAGAGCCCATCGATTTTCCCTCAACGTCAAATTTAATGGTTACAAATTGAAGCCATTTTGCTCATTAATATCGGGGCATGACTTGGCCCATTCGATTGGCTTTGGCCCCATTTACATACTAATGTTGGCATTAAAGAGGCTCGAACAAGGACTAACCTGATAGCGGTCGAAGGCGATGGCAGTTATGGATATTGTCGACACGAAAATGCAGAGTGCCTGCAGCATGGCAATCGTTTTGCACAGGATGGAGCAGGAGCCGTAGGGCCAGTACTTGGACAGGATCTCCATCAAGGTCAGCGGCATGGTGACCAGGCATAGAAGTAAGTCTAAAAAGTCCGCTCGGATCAGACAGGGATTCCTCCGGCCGAGAGTAGCGGTGGCAACTCACCCGATATGGCCAGGTTCAGGATGAACAGGTTTCGGGCTGTTCGCATGATGGGCTTCCGGACCACGGCGATGACCACCAGCGTGTTGCCAAGTGCCCCGAACACAATCAGCACGCCGTACATGCTGATGAGCATGTGGTACCAGGGACTGTCAACGGCCCGGTTGCTGAGGAACCTGCCGATGAGCACCTGGTCCAGCGGCCTGCTCCCGGTCTCGTTCAGATCCGAGGTGTTGATGGCCGTGGTGTTGAGGGCGTGGACAATGCCCAGGTCCAGGTAGTCCAGGGGATGCCGGTCGTCGAGGTACCTCCCGCTATTGCTGCTGCTGGCATAGCCGCTCAGGTGCTCCGTCTGGTTCATGCTGATTATCTGCAAACAGAGAGGGCGAACGGAGTCTCATTACATCTAAATTCAGCACCGAAAATATTCCACTGTCAGGAGGAAGGAGGAAGCGACTTGCGTGCCACATCAAGTATGATTTATGAGATTGGCTTGCAGCACACGCCACACACACATTTCAGGCCACTGCGAATGGCAAGTGCTACTGGTTTATGGGGCCACCTTAAAAATATGGGCCAATATTCCTATGAAAAGTTTGTTCAGTGCCAGTAGGTGGCCCAGCACCAAAGGATTCTATGGGTATTCGACATGACTAGAAGTTTTGACGCCTCCTTGGCAGGCAAGCACTGGGAAAAATGTCGTCCCAAATCGTAGTCACTCAAATTAAAAAAACATGCTTGTTTGGAAAGTAATTCATCATTTTTTAACTAAATTTCTGTATTTTTATTAAATTATCCGTATTTTACAGAAATATAGATAAATTAATTTATATTTAATGATAGTTGAATGAACCGTACAAGAAGAAAAATTTTTTGTTTAAAGGAACCAAACGAAATTTTGATTTCTTAAAAGTCTATTCTATTTTAAATATTATTGGGAACGATTTAGTAAATAACTGCTATTAAATTTATTAGGACCTTGCACCTTGAAACCTACCCGAAGGTTATCATAAAGTCGAGGAATCGGGTATAGGTCTCTTTTTGATTAAACAAAAATCAATAAATAATTCTTAGTATGGAATTGGAAGTCGAACAGCCTTATAAACTTCAGAATTTTTGGACTTCACTATTCCCATGCTAGAAACCAAACTGCCTTGCACAGGATTTCATGCAATCTTCATGGTAAACCCATTTTCCTGTGCGCAAAATTAAAAACTGAGTTGAGATCTCAGGGCTTGATAAAAAGTTCAAACGGCCTTGGTATTTGCCTTTTAATGCCTTTTTGAACACAGACAAAGGTCATGGCTCATGGGACTTGGATCGCAAATTAAATCTTTTGCTTTGTCTTAAAGTTTTTCCCATTCCTTTAATTTTGCAAACGCCTCTTCGTTTCGGTGTGAGTTTATGCAATATCTCAATTTGAAATGCGTCAGTGCCAGGGTACAAAGTTAGCTGGTTGTTTTTCCTCGTAAATATTCATGCATTATGGCGACATAATTTATGCAGCACATCAGGGCAAGACATGCACTTAATTGGATAAAGTCAAAAGCGCTGTTCCCGGGGAAATGTTCGTTTGATGCCCGGCATTTGCGCCCAGAACAAGAAATCGCGGTGTCGAGGGACAGCCTTCAGACACAGATACCGATACAGCCAGGTTATAAATGACGACATTTGCTAAAAATAATTGTGTAATTTTATGCGCCGAATGGCTGCGCACTTGTCAGTTTGTCAGTATCGATAAAAGCCGATGGCTCGGCCGAAAGTGGGCGAAACAAACTTATGGGGGCGCCTAAAGGTATGCATTACTCCTGACAGCTGCGATAAATGAGGCGCTAATAAATCTTGGCAATCGGGGGATTTGCTGCCAGATAGTGGTGGTGGTGGTGTTGAAAACGAGACGAGCTCACAGTCACCATGGAAATTCAATTTCAAGTTGGCCGGCACTTAATTGACTAATATTTGCACTACCAACTCAAACATCGGAGCCCCAAATTGGCCAGTGCTAAATGGAAAAGTCTGCAGACCGCAAAACTGGCCAGATTGTAGAATGGTATGCCGCTATCAACCGAAAACAGCCGGGGGATTCCCATTCCGGCTTAGACCAAGACGTAATAAAAAAGTTTTCCCTCAACAAAAGGAGCAATAAAAAGCCCGGACAACATCACCCGAAGTTGATCACCAATTTGTCGCAGAAGTTCCAATCACAGTTCGAACACGACTTCGAGGAATTGACTTGCAAGGTGCAAATTGAATTTCCATGTCTTTTTCCCCTTCGCAACTGTTTTCTCGGCTCGGTTGAAACAGAAAAAGAAGTGCGCGCCAGGCGAATTATGTAAAGTAGCCTCAAGTTATCGGCAGTTGTCACAAATTTGGTTTAATTTTTGGAAATCCGAGTGCCTTTGGCCCTTTCGCTTCACTGGATAAGTGGAGCGTGACAAAGGTTTCAAATGCCAACCAGTTTTCGAGAGGATTCAAGCCCGGTGGAGCAGTTGCCTGCTGGCACTTTGACTCAGCTATTTTTGTAATTTATTTGTGGCGGCCTTCTTGCTTCGCCCGCAACAAGATGAATTTTATTGTTGCTTGTGCGATTTGTTTGCTGCAAATACTTTTTGGCCCCTGCCGGCTGATGAATTTATCAGTTTTCCTGCTCCCAGGACATTTTCCTTATTAATTGAAGTCGATTTAGTTTGAACATAAAAGAGGTAAGATCCCGTTGGAATTGGTCTCATCTGTTCGGATGGTCAAGTCCAAATTATTCATTGCGAGAGTTATGTGCTGTGCTTAAGCGGAGACATCTGGCCGAGTGCGAAGCTGGGTTTCGTGGGAATTAATCATCTAAGCTTCTTAACAGCTGAACACAAGTTCTCGCCCATTTGTGTGAATCCTTTGCAATTTAATCATTTTCCGTGTGCCCTTAGCACTTCTTAGGTGTCAAAGCAAAGCCACTAAGTGCTTAGGCTTCTCTTGAGATAAAAATAAAAATTCATAGTACATAAAAATGATGCCTACAAAAATGCTTTGCGATTGTGTAACCAAGACAGCAATTATTGCGTAAATTGATATGATATTGCGCGACTTTTAAGCCTTCTCCGAGTTTTCTAAATTGCCCACGAGAAGGCAGTATTATTTTGAAATTTGTATGGTTCCTTCCCCAGCAATCGTCCCCAATTTCGCGGTATATCCTGCAAATGTCAAACAAATGGGAATTTACACAGCCATATGGCCAAAACAGACCGATTCCCCCCAAAGCAACTTGAACAAACTTTTTCATTTTAGGAACAAAGTAATTTCGTTCCGTTTGACATCTACTCCGAAATGGCTTCTTGGGCTGGCTTTAAGTATTTATATTGCAATTACACTCACCATCGTTCTGGCAATCTCCTCCGCCCTGGGGATATATACGCTATAGAATGTAGTATTGTTCTTCCTGGCCGTCGGTTGATGTCTTTTCGTCTGCGAGTGACACGGATGACTCTTAGTTTATCTGGCTGCTTCAGCAGCAGTTGCTCATTTAGTTTCCAATTTGGATTGCACTGTTGGGATTTCACTGTTGTCTTTGCCGTCTTAAAAGTATAAAAAATAAAAACATTTCTGCTTATGGAAGTGTTGGCTTAAGGGGACTTAAATATCTTGCTTTTAATTTTGCCAACCGTTCAGCTGACAGCAGCCAAGCTGCCTCTCTGCATAATCAACTTAATTAAAATGCTCCACAAATTCTCGAAATAGAGCGAACACATAACTTAATCCTTAATGCAAGAAACACCCAACTCTGAAAAAAGTTTGCACAAGACTGTTGCAATTTTTAAGTGCCCTTGGGTTGTGTCGCAGTTTTGCCTGCATCGGTATGCATAGCTTTTGGCATATTTTCCGGGCTCTGGCGAACTTTCAGGATGGTTTTCGCACTTAAGCAATGTTTAGTTGAGCGTTAATCCCTTATGAAGTACTAACTTAAATTGTCTCGAAAATCTGAAAAAGGCAACGCTTCATGTCTTACGAAATTTACTTTACTTTAATCAAATTCAACATGTTAAGTGGCAATTGAATAAAATGTTATTTTTTAATTTTAATTTCTAACTTCACTCATTGTCAAACATATCGCATATACAAGTCCAAATTTAATTTCTAGCTTCACACATGGTCAAACATATCGCATAGGCAAGTCCAAATCCCAATTTTGAAATATGCGCTACAAGCACAACGTCTAAATTTAACCCTAATAAAATAAGAGTAGCATAAAGTAAGATCGTTAATTCAATTGTACCGCCCCTGCTTTATCAAAACTAAAAACATGGAATGCGAAATTTAAATCCCAAAGATTGGCGATGTATGTCGAAAATTATTTGAGGCCAAAAATTGGTTCTCACTCTAACTTCATAGCAAAAAGGCTAATATAATGTCCCAGAAAAAAAGGATTAAAAAGATATTACCCACATGACCTTCCATTAAGATATACATATATACCATTTAAAAGTTTAAAGTTTAAAGGAATTAGAGTAGTAAAATTAAACAGATATCTTGTATAATCTGGTATACATAAATTCGGTTATCCCCTTTATTTAAAACCTGCTCAACCTGTATCAAGGTATAATGCTACCTGATAAGTTTTTAAATAAATACATCCACTATTTAAAAAAAAAAACTTCGCTTTTAATATAAATTTCCATTTAAGAGGGACCTTTAAGAAATCTTTTAAGACTTTAAAGCTTTTTCGCTTTTGTCAAAAAGCAATAAATAAGTACAACCCAAGCTATTTCTTAATTATTTCACATTTGTTGGCTGACACAATTGGTTTGTCGTCAAATGGTTATTCCTTCATGTCATTATAATTATAATTGCACCAAAATTCTTGTCAGTATTTGTATGCCCAAAATATGGCTTCAATAAATTGCTGGAATAATGCTTCATTATTGAAAGTCCATTAATAATGCCATTAGGCAAATTGCCTTTCGGTTGTAATTTGTATTGAACTGCAGCACTCGTTTACATCTCATTACGCACGATGCACATTCATTAATATTTCATTGAGTGGAGCTGAGCACATCAACTGCCCCGTGGTTTGGAAAACTATTAATTCTGCTTCTTGGCCGCACACGTCACTTGGCATTTCGGACGCCAAAGATTTGTTTTCCCGGGAGACTCGCGGCGGAATAATATTTTCTTTCGATTAATTCGTAGCTTGCAGTTCAGATTCATTGAAGCGCGTTCGGGAAAATAATCATAATAAATGCCGACAACTGCGGAGCGTCCGGCAGGCCATTAGCGAATTTCCGCGGCCCACTTACGGAGCAGGGTACGGATAGTCGTTAATGTCGAGGCTCCGTGCGAAATCTTCACGCCTTCAACTTTTTAATGGCGGCACATTGTTGGGGAAACAAACACAAAACACAGCGCCGAGGGCATACCTCTCAGAATTCGGAATTCCGTGTAGATCCAAAGAGTTTTTGGGCCTCCGCATTTGGCCGCCTCAAAATTCTGAATAAATAAGCGGCCGCATTTTGATTATTTCGCTTATTCCCCGCGTTTTTTTTACAATAACTTTCGGTGTTTAGTTTGGCTGTTTACTGATCTCCGATAACCACACGCGTGCACAGTCAGCGACCATCTGTTGGCTTTCGGTGCGCATCCCCTGCTTATATAGCCTCGCCCCAGTCTATATATCTGCCTGATTATGGTTCTGACTGTGGCGGAGCTCGCGTTGCGTATACGCCGCGTGGCACACAAGAGGCAACTGAAGGCGCCGCATTCCGTCAACAGGCCATGGCCCTCGCTTCTGACTTTGTTTTGGGTCTGGGCCATCAGCTGTGCTGAGCTTTCTTATCACTGAAGCTGGGGTGGAAAAGCTCCGCACATTGGGCCAAGGGTTGCCGAAATTAGTACAGAGCTTCCACTTTGTCTACGCGGAGACTTGAGTCACATAGCATGAGTTCTCTGTTTTTACTCTGGGCTGATTACTATCACACTTAATCATCCCCACTTAAATTGACGACGAAATGACGCCAAAATGACGAAACGCTCTTATATGGCACTCTAAAGTAATTTGATGGCTGCTGATAGCTTATCTAAGGAAGTTCCCGCTTTCAAATAATTCGGTATACAAACAATATCAGTGTGCCTATCTTAATTGCGAACCGTAAATTGACAACTCCTTCATAATCGAACAAAGTAAATAAAAAACATTGTTATCTAGAATTATAAGGGAAGCTAATTTAAAATAAAAAATAAGAAAAACACAAATATTTATATAAATTTACGTAAATCAATATTAAAAAGCTTATAATAGCTGTGAAAAATAGTCTTAACAAATTATTGCACAATTTTGTTAGAGTAACCAATCTTAGCCTACTGAAGATCCAAAAGTCCTTTGCTATCTAGAATTTCTAACAACTTGGTTGCACTTCTGAGCACCACTTCACTTTCATAAACGGATTTCTGAAATCGAAGTCCTTCAGGGGTTTCCTTGTACAAACTCGCGAAGTCCGAGGTTTCCTCACTGCCATTGTAGATCATAACAGGCTTGAAGAGATGCGCCAACAAACCTAAGAAATCAAAAGGTTTTAGTCATGTGTTTCGCTGGTATATCTTAATTTACTTACTCATAAAACGACGACGCTCAAACTGTTCTTGATACTCCTGAAGGCTGGGAAATAGGCCCTTATACGAAAACATTTCAAGGTTCGCTTTGAGGGCGTTGTAATGATGCTCAACCAGTTCCGACTCCTTACACCGCACTTCCTCCCTCAGCGAAGTGGTGAAGAAGTAGTGCAAGTCGATGGCCGGTGAGGTGCAGTTGCTGAATTGAAAATCTATGGCGACGACTGTCTGGGGAATGCCGGCTTCGTTGTACTGGAACATAATGTTGGTGGTCCAGCAATCGCCGTGGTTCAACGTCTGCAGTTCCCCATCGGCCACATCATAGACCCGAGCTCCGTACTCCATGATGTGGCTGCGCAATTTCTCCAACTTGTCGGCATAGCTTTGCCTCAAGTTTGGATGGCCGTTTATGAACTTCAAGAATGCCCTGAACATGCCCAAATAGACTTCAGAGTAGGCCTTTTTGTCCCGCGAAAAAAAGTGGGTGGAGAAGCACTTGGTCAGGAGCTCCGGATGACGCTGTCTTAGGATAATGGATGCGGCGTGAAACTTGGCCAACATTTCCAGAGTCAGCTTGGTGTGAGCCAGATCCAACATCTTCACTCGGTCCGCATTGACGTACTTGTACGGTGCCAAATCCTCCAGGATCATGGTGCTGTGCTCCCGGTCCACGGCGATGGCATCCGCTGTGAGCTTTCCTTCAAGGCCGGCCTCCTCCAGCAGTTCCTTCATCTTGGGCAGGACGAACTCGTACATGTCCATCTCTCGGGTATAGAGGTCGTACTCGAAGAAGACTTCGGCCTGGGGAACATCCGTGGGAAGGGCCTGCTTGACGATGAAGGTTCTATTCTGCACCGATCCATCGCCCAGCTGGAAGTCCACGTGGATGCGGGTCATAATGCCCACGAAGTTCTCACCCTTTCCAGTCGCTGCCTTGGACCAGATTTTGAGGATCCTGAGCTGCTCGTCCTTGCAGTAGGCCCTCAGCCTGGGCTGAAGGTACTCCTCGGTTAGCCAAGTGGGAAGCATTGTTTACGCGTTGGGGTTTGTCGGATTTCTGACGTCTTGCTTTCGCGACTCACGTTTATATGATGACGAAACAGGTCTTATCAGACCCAATCACAGCTGAACTTAGCTGCGATAAGCTTTGTAATGGCAATCCGTACGCTATCTGTATTCTCAAGTGAATTCTCAGTTATACTAAGTCATTGTGAGATTGCAAATTCTGTAAGAACCAGTCATTCTCCCTAGGTACTGCTTGAGATTCGTCTAATCATTCCAGGTCTCGCAAAATTTTATCATTATTTTTGTTTGTCCGTATAAAAACAGATTGCAAGGTGAGAGATATAAACTTAAATGCAAGATAACAAATAACAGTAAATCATTTAAAGGAACATAACTAACATATTGAAACATTTATTTCCAGACAATGCAAACAAACTAAAAAATGCAATTTGATCTTTATTGTTCTTTATTCATATTCAGAAATTAAAGCAAAATCTCGATAAAGACTACCTAAGTGCTGATAAATTTCTAGATAATAATTGGCTTAAAGCATGCCCAAATTAAGAGTAAAGTAAATTGATTCTCCAATAAATAAACAATTGAAAATCCAAAATATAAAGATCTTAGTAAGGTTGAGGGAATAACTACAATTATTAGATATTTGAACAACGGTAGATTGGTCATTAAATGGTCATTAAATATAATCTAAAACTTATGTTGAATTTTTATTGATTTATTTCAAGAGCTTAAAAAATATTTTAAAAATTTTCCAAGTTCCATGTTTTTATATTCATATAAAACCAAACAAGGCATTCGATCTGCTTATGTCTTAAATGGACACCATTTTTTTAAGGATCATTATGCCTTTTTAGAAGCGTCTCAGTTATCGTATCGGATTAATCTTTTCAACTTTTTTTAATTATCAATAAAATAAATAAAATGGTTTATGCACCCAAATAACATTAATTTTATTATGAATAAAATTGTATTTGCTATAACAGTCTTATTTAATGAGCCTCCAGAAAGCCTTTGGCATCGAGTATGGGTAATATTTTGTCAATTCTTCTCCGAACCTCTTCGTTTTCATACATCGAGTCCTGAAACTTGATGCCTTCTGGAGTATCCTGATAGAGATTTATGAACTCGCAGTCCTCGTTGCCTTGGTATACCATAATGGGTTGAAATGCGTTGGCAATAATCACAGCTGTGAGAAGCAAAAGAAAGAGATTTTGGTAATGTTGATGTTCTGTGATGTTCTACACTTACTCAAGAATCTCCGTCTCTCGAACTGAAGCTGATACTCGAACAGGCTGGGGAAGAACCCCTTGTAGGAAAGCGCTTCCAAGGCCCTTTTAAGGGCGTAGTAGTGATACTGCACAAGCTCCGTTTCCTTCGTCAACACATCAGCCTTCAGCGACGTACTGAAGAAGTAATGCAAGTCGACTGCCGGGGATGACCAAGTACTGAACTGGAAGTCAATGGGCAGGACAGTGGTGGGATTGCCCTCATCGTCGTGCAGGAACATCACATTGGTGGTCCAACAGTCGCCGTGCACCAACGTCTGCAGGTCCTTCTCCCCCACATCGACAGATCGGGCGGCATATCCCATCAAATTGCCGATGATATGCTCCAACTTGTCTGCGTAGAGATTCCTCAAGTTGGGCTTGCTCTTCACATACCTGATGAATGCCTTGAACAGGCCAACAAAGACCTCACCGTAACCCTTCTTTCCCCGCGAAAAGAAGTGCGATGCGTAGTCCCGGCTCAGGAGATCCGGTTCGCGTTGGTTCAGGATAATGGCTGAGGCATGGAACTTGGCCAGCATGTCCAGCACGAGCTTCGCGTGGGCCATGTCCAGTTGCTTCACCCTATCCGCATTCGAGTAGCGCAGGGTAGCCAGATCCTCGAGGATCATGATGGTTCGCTCCCGATCAACGATAATGGCCTGCGCCATCAGCTTATCGTTGAAGTCAGCCTCTTGGAGAATCTTGGCCATTTTCGGCAGGACGACTTCATACATATGCAGTTCCCTGTTGTAAACATCGTATTCCTTGAAGATTTTCGCCTGAGGAGCGTCCGAGGGAACGGCTTGCTTCAGGATGTAGGACTTCTTCTGCTCAGCTCCATCTCCCTGCACGAAGTCCACAAAGATACGAGTCATTACGCCCACGAAGTTCTCGCCCTTCTCCGTTGCTGGCTTGGCCCACACCTTCTGGACTCGAAGGTTCGCGTCCTTGTGAAAATCCCGCAGCGCTTTCTGGATGTACTCCTCTGTTAGCCAACTCGGAAGCATGGTGACTGTTCTTGGGTACTGCGACCACACGAATATGATCTTACAGTAACTGGAAACGTGTTTATAACCCCAACAAACCTGTGTCTTATCAGTCAAGTCACGAGAATCTTAGTGAAATTATAAGATGCCCAGCACAGACAGGTGTAATCATTATATAGTCCCCTTTAAATCAGTTCTCTGTACTCTGTTCGTGGCGAGTGCAGCTTTATGGCCAGATGACGGGACAGATTTAATAACAGAAATAATTCCCTTATTTAATATACCCCTCCCAAAAATGTGTGAGCCAAATATAAAAGATTTTGTTGTTAAGAAGTTGAGAATGAATGTACTGAGAAGGTGATATCTCTAAGATTAATTCTGAGTAATCTTAACAACACAAGTCTTAATGCACTAGTCACTATAACGGAATTGCAAAAAAGAAAATATTTTATGATTAACTTGTAGTGTTAATACCATTACACTTATTCGCTGAAGAAATACTCGGCTAGTCAAAAGCGCTATACAATTCAATATGTTTTACAATACTACTACGGATTTACAATATTTTAAATCTTATGCACACACTAGAGGCTTTAAGTTGCATGTCCCTGAATCGCTCGCAAAGTGGCCTGTCTATCTGCGAGGGTCATAAATTTAGCGCGTATTCGCTAGCACCCGTTTCCATTCCCATTAAAATGGATACATAAACTATATCTGCCAGTTGTTATAGCGACACTAAAGTGCAGCCTTTTGTTTGGCTTTGCATCATGCCATAAATGAGAGCAAACAGATGAATGTGCGCACCGATATTTGCCCGGCTAAACCATTTACATGTATAGTCAGGAGATTGGCTGCTATCTCCTGGCCCGAACCCGACTTTAATGGCATTAGGTGGTCCCTTACTGCCGAATAATACATATTGATAATGGCGTAGTTGGCTTGCTAAACAATTGGCATGGCTTCTTGGGAGTCCGAGGCAAATTGTACTGCAAACAAAGGCAGGACTCTGATAAGAAGCCGGTAAACATCGGGCCCAAAAGAGCCGCCAGCACATATTTGGTCTGCGACAGATGTTCGAGGGAACGGAGCTGCGGGGCGTGTCTGCTGGCGGCATAAATAATATGCAGAAACAACAAATAAATCTATATTGGGCGCCAACGTATTTCGTTGTATTCGCAAACAGAGAAGCTATTCCTGGATATCTATTTAGCCTATGAAATGATAGTGCTGGAAATGAAGATGATGCCAAATTTTGGTTGTGAATATGGCGATTGCCTAAACTCCGCAGCAGTCTTAATATAGCAATTCCATATTACATTTTTAGCTTTATATTTTTCAAAGTACCACAATTTTAACTTTGTTTTGTTTTTGAAATATCCTCAAACCGAAAAGATCTTTCTCAATTTTAACCTGACCGGCGTACACTGCGTATATACTCATGGCAGCTCTAGGATAAAGTTAATTGATTTCAAAGGTTTTAAGTCTATAGCTTTTACATTGAGAATGCAAGCGGCATAGAAACAGACAGACGTGGCTATATCAACACACCTAATGATGATGGTCAAGAATTAATAATTGATTAGATAAAAATATTTAACACAGATTCAAGTCGCATCAATAAACAACATTTTCAAGTCACGCTGATAAATTTCAGATCCCTCACGCTTTTCCGCGATGTTTATTTCGTTTACAACTTGTTATTAAAGTGCCCGACTCGCTGCCACAGAAATTGCTAGACTTTCTGGCAAGATTCTTTGTGAAATTAATTAATCTCACGGATAAACAATTTTTTCTTATTTCCCGTGACTATTTTAGCAACTTTGCAGTAAAGTAATTCAAAATGTGTACTATCGATTTCCCAGGTCGAAACATTTATTTCCGAACTTTATAGTTTTAAACATTTCTACCAGCAATTTAATTTCCCTATTTTGGCCAGGGGATTGGGCGCTAGTAAACGCATTGATTCGACCAAATTGAAATGGCTTCTCGGAAGGCAAATCCCCTTTGTTTGGTAAACAAAGGCAATGGCACTGATAAGAGCCCGGGTAAACACGAGGGCCCAACAGCACACTCACGTTTTTGTTTTCATTTTTATTTGGCCAGTGGTGTCTGTGGGGAAGTGCTTGTTTGCCTTCGTCATAAACAAATTGCTTTATGCTCATACGAGAATTGTTTGCGTTGTTAAATCCAAGGGGCCAGAGGGAAAATTATACCAGAAGATCGTTACCATTGGTGACATCACATGTGCAAGACTTAAAATGTAAATAAACTCGTTGGATAAATTCGTTTGCCAATGTAATAATTATTAAAATATGAAATGGTTTAAACACATGAATATATGTAAATGTATAAGACTTGAGTTTTAGGTTTGGTTTGATTAAATTGAAATATCAATAACCAATTGTTACCTACTGTGATTTCCAATGCAACTCCACACTTAGATTTCAGCTCCAGATCGCTTAGGTTTGCACGATAAAAAAATAATAAATAACTTTATTAGGATACAAATAAGTTACCTAAGCTAATTACGGCTAAGACGACGACGGGTAACAATTCACTAGGTTTCCGTGATGCTGGCACAAGTCCGCTTGGCTCCTTCAGGGCCTCCCACTGCCCCTACTGGATCCGCTTGCTGATCGTGTCCAGGTAGTTGTGGGCGTGGTACGCCTTACTCGTGGCCCAGTCCTTGCTGTAGCTGTTGCCGCCGACCTCGTGCGGAGAGCCGGACCCCGAGCTGTACGGGGAGTAGGAGTTGGAGTAGCTGCTGCTGCCCACGAACTGGGAGTAGTCCGTGGGGTCGTTCTCGTAGACGTGCGAGTGCGTCTGCACCAGGTGGGGATGGATCTTGCACATGGTCTTGTACTTCAGGTAGTGGATTAGCCAGCCCACTCCGCCCACCAACAGCACGTTCATGCCCAGCACGGCCAACAGCATGCTCACCAAGGTCATCTTCAGATGGGCGATCTTCATCAGTATGATCAGGGGCAGGATGATGAGCCACTTCTTCTTCTTGCGCTTCAAGCGGGCCTCTAACGGGGGTAAATCTAGGTTAGCCTGCCACTGGGAATGGTATGTTGTGGGTACCCACCGGATTCGTCCACGACCCGCGCTCCACTCTCGCTGGACAACTTCAGCTGCAGTCCGTGGTTGCGCCCGAAGGTCTCCACGGCCCTCTTCAGGAACTTGAGAACCAGCGTCAGTTCGCTGTCACCTGCAAAACAAAACAGCGGCGGTGTTAATTAACCGCGAAAAAATGCATAAGAAAAGCCAGCGGCTATAATTCTTCAAATTAATTTACAACCGGATGGATCGTAAACATCCGCAGTGGGTTATCTACTCAGGCAGGCAGCGAGTGCTTTGGATACTGACCAGGCCCAGGTGATCAATTAAAGTCCCCGTCCGCCGCACCGAGATTCATGCTGCGGATTGGCCTGAAAACAACTTTCGATTGCGGACCCACCTTCCAAGCTCTTTGCGTCGTTGAACACGACCACCTCGTCGGCGGGCTCCCCCAGCTGGACCAATCTCAGCCAGCGGCCCTTGTCCGCACCCAGGTCGCGTCCATACTCGCTGGGGAAGAAGCCCAGGCTGTTGGTGGCCAGTTTCCAGATCAGTTTGCTGGCCTTGTACTTGATGCAGGACACCAGGCTGCGCGTCTCGAAGCACTGCCTCTGGTTGCGAGCAATGTAGGCGTCGCCTTCGATGGCCCTGGCCGGGGATCCTGCCGATCTGGCCAGGGACTCGGCCAGGGATACCGCCAGTTTCTCGGTGGACTCCTCCTCGGCTTGGCAGTAGTGGAGCAGCAGCAGCAGCAGCAGTGCCAGCACAACGCGACACAGCAGCATGACTTCGGGGAGTGATTCGATACGACCGCGAGATGACTGGGATCACTGGGACACCACCGCACGGCTGAATGGACGAGTCGCAAATGGCAGCCGAGTGGCGCTGGCTGCTCCTTTTATCGCGCAGCCGCAACCGCAGGCCAGCTCCAGCTCCAGCCAGTTTTCCCAGCTAATGTTCATGTGCATGCAGAGTGCAGAGTGTGCAGTGTGCAGTCCGGAATCACAATTCCTGCTGCCAATGAAACTTTCTGGGTCAGAGTCGCTCCAAGAGGCGATTGCTCCGCGGCGATCAGCGATCCGCGATCTGCGATCTATGATCAGCGCTCGATCGACAACAAATTGAATCGCATTGTCGCGGGATTATGAAGCCAATGTCGAGCAACAGGCAACAGGCAACAGCCAACCGCCAATTGACCGCCTTCCCGCTGCGTGTGAGTCGCAATGAAAGCCATTGAAAGTGAATCGTGGTACGGTGGCACAGTAGTATGGTGGTGTTGTGGTAGTGCAACAATATCGATGGCCTGGCGCCAGTGGCAGTGACAGGCGAACGATGCCAATCAGAATAAGTGCAAATGTGCATTTATGCGAGTTTAAACTGGCCACCGAGTGGCTATTGCGTCGTGCAATTTGCATACTTCAGCCCGCCTGGGAATGATTAGCTGGAGCGGCCTGTGACCGTCTTAATTACCAAGCCGCAGACGCGGGATGCGAAAGTTGTTGTTGTCGGAGATGCATTGCCCCTGTTGCATTATTGACTAGTGAAAGTAACAATTGGCGCAGTTGTCGCCTCTTTTTGCTCGGAATTCTTGAGCGGCGCTGACTGACACCGCTCGCAATTCGCAATGCCATTGATTGGTCTGCAGATGGTAGTGGTGGGTCGGCTTAATGAGAATGAGGTAATCGGATGAAGTGGCTCCCGGCTGGCTTTCGGCTAGAATCCATCGGCTGCGCAGCTGCGAAGAAAGTTGTTCATTTTGTGGTCGGCAATTGGTGTAAACATTGTTTTTAAGCCAGCCTCGAAAATATTTGGCCGGCGTGCGGCTAACAATAATTGCCGAAACCCACCCCACATCCAGCCCGATTTGATGGCTACATATTAAATCACGAAAAGCACGCAAGCGTGTGGGCATTCAGAGGATCTCGGATTTTGCACTACAATCCACAGCCCGAAACCACTTTTACGAGAAATTAACAAAGGCGGTGAGAGGCTGAAACCGAGACCGAGTTGCCTAGGCAATTAAGCAAATCCGAGTGCAGATTTTCGGGTTATTTGGCAGTGGCAGCCGGCGGCCGGATGGGCTGATAATTGTCAAAGTGCCAGTGCCAAGGAGAGTTTCCCACCAGACAGACCTGGGTCGTAAAGACGTGGTTATGGCCTTGGCCAGTTTGACAGTGAAATTTCCGTTCAAGTACGTCTGCCAGATTGAACTGTCGCGCGGGTCTTATTTCTAAGCTCTCCGATTCCGATTCCTCAACTATCCTTAATTATTCTTTATTGAGGTAAACCAATGTACCTGTTAAAAAATATACCGGTTTGGAACTTGCATATCGTGTTTTTCTTAAGTGCCTCTATTAAATTTATTTGCTATTAAACCTGGAACGATATGAAAGTGCCTTATCTTTCCATCCCAAATATTTTACGGTATGTATACATTTTATTTTCATTAATCTGTTGAAAATATAGTCTTTTTATACAAGCGGCTATTTGATAAACAAAATAAAACTCTTTCACCTTCACAAAAAAACAATCTCGGAGGACTCTAAAATTTATAAACTTTTCCAGTTATAAGAAAAATGTATAAGTTAATATACTTGCTTCACTAGTTACTATTTAAAAATTGATGAATAATACAGTCTTATTCCAAATCAACGACTTTTAGATAACTAATACCTCCATGTCAACACCTGTTAATAAGTCGAAGTTCTGAGATGACAAACCTTTTGGAGCTCAGGTCATTTGTAAACAAATGGCTTTAGAAATAGCCTTTAGACAACACCAGTCTAAGCCAAGTCCTATAGGGTTCCCATGTGATTTGCTATTTACTTGAGTCCTCCCACATTGGAGCCACATTGTCCGCCTTATTTTTTCATTATTTATTAAGAAGTCGCGCGTCCTTATGATACATCTGCCTCAAGACTTGCAACAATCTAATAGTCTTTTTGAAATGGTCTCAGTGCAACACACAGTATGGTAAACATCCATAAATTGGTTGTTCTTTAACTAATATCATGTGTCACTTGGACACTTGTAGATCAAACTAAGATATGCATGAACTTTTTGAAGTACCATGTTAATACTATAACCACATGATTTCTACTGCTGAATCTTTGCAAATATTGAAAGCATTAACTAACAAATGCGTCTACAGAAGAAATTTCGTGATAGAACTATTCAAAGCACTGATTCCTTTATTTATAAGCTTCGTTATGTCTTGGGATCTTGTTTTGTATGTCACTACAAAACAGGTTCACACTCGTACCTTTTTTTAAGGCGCAAAACGCCTGACAAATCTTAAATAAGGTTTTTTAACATGCCCTAACAACTATTTTGTAGATTGAACTTTTAAGCGGCACCAAAGTTTTATAAGTAAAATTTACTTTCATTACTATTTATACCCGTTACTCGTAGAGTAAAAGGGTATATTGTATTCGTGCAAAAGTATGTAACAGCTAGAAGGAAGCGTTTCCGACCCTATAAAGTTATATATTCTTGTTCAGGATCACTAGCCGAGTCGATCTAGCCATGTCCGTCTGTCCGTCTGTCTGTCCGTCTGTCTGTCTGTCTGTCCGTATGAACGCTGAGATCTCGGAAACTATAAAAGCTGAAGATTGGCATTTTGCATGTAGATTCTAGGGTTCCTACGCAGCGCAAGTTTGTTTCAAAAGGTGCCCGCCCCTTTAACGCCCACAATCGCTTATATACGATTTTAAAAATTTAAATATTTCGGAAAGTAAAATGCAGTTTTATTGTGTTTATCAATACCTATCGAAATGTACAGAAATTTTCAAGCGGACCATTCGTTTAAAGTTATGCGTGATCAGTTTCTTCTCCATCTCCTCCTCCTTTTACCTGAGTAACGGGTATCTGATAGTCGGGGCACCCGACTATAGCGTTCTCTCTGGTTTTAAACTATAAATAATTATTATGTTCTGTTTGTTCCTCTTTTATTTGCCAGTTGTATAAAAAAATAAAAAAGGATAACTTTAATATATAATAATAATTTTAATATATGTATAATTAATATTATATTATATTAATATTATTATAAAAATATGATGAATATATTATATAGCTGCCTTTGAAACCATAACAAATCTATTAGAAAATCGACATGGCTTCATTGTCTTTAAATATAGTCGTTTTATGTAATATTTAATTTTCATAAAACTTGGCAGGGTACAAAAACATCGACTTTCTTTCTTTTTCATCTTAATATTGAAGTGACATACATATATCGTCTTATTTCAAAACATCAGTCGGTTTGGCTACGTATCATATTTACTGTGTAGTGCAATATAATTTATTATTAAAGCGTTAAATATGTTTTAAAAATGTTTTATTTTCTTGTTATTTGTTATTTACACCATCCACAGATTATAATTCTCTGAAGATATTTAGATTTTAAATAGTTATGAAACCCTTGAATGTATGTTTTAATATTTTAGTATAACGAAACATCAATACATTTTGGATGTTGTCTAGTGTAATTTATACTTTTTAATACATGGCTTAATAGCGCCATCTTACATTTACTTTTGGGAACAGCGACAATAAATACCAGCGCTGTCACTTTATGTTTGTTTCGTTCCTCTACCAAAAGAGGGCGTATAACGACTTATGTATAATACATGTGAGTATAAATCGTGTATAAAGCGAATACAGTCATCAGCCAATTCATGTAAAATACATGTGAGTATAAATCGTGTATAAAGCGAATAAAATCATCAGCCAATTCATAACGGATATTCGGGAGGCTGGCAACGCTGGCGCCTCCAAGGCACATTTGTTGGGCCAGGGGTCGTGACGTGGGCGGGGGGTCAGGGCGCAACTTTTGAGGGGTCTCACCGGGGCACGAGGTCGGAAAACTGAGAAATTGGGGAAAACCCGCGAAAGTTCAACTTGACGATCTGGTAGCATTGTATTTTCCACATAGGAATAACACGTGAATTATTCATGGAAAACTGAGTGCAGGTCACCATTGCCATGGAAAATGTGCCTGGAACGGAAAATGTGGCGGAACGGAAAAGGTCACGCCCGTATTACCACCTTTGGGATTAACACTAATATAGGCGTCTTCTGGCCACGTTTTCGAGGCATTACTGGACTTTTTGCATATTATCCAAAACGTTTATACCATTTGGGCGTTATTCTTCAGATTGGTGTTTTAATTCAAATTCTTTTGTTTTGAATGATGGACTTTTTATGCTCAAATACTTTGAAATGCCCTTGCGCTCAGTTTTTATCCAGTTCTAAGCAAAAATCATGATCAAAATACACTTCCAGACTCCCGCTAATAATCGTTTTAGGTTTGAAAGGTGCAACAAATGTTTCCATCTCTACTTTAATTCAATTCTTAAAGTAACACAATGTAATAGATTCCAAAACTCGTAATAGGAACGGAATGTATTTAACAACTTAGGAATAGTTTTTAACAGGGGCTTACACAACTAAATGAGCACGTTTTGATTACTTCTAGCTCGTAGCAATCTCATTATCAGCGAGTTCTTGTCGAGTCCATAGATGGAGGTCTGACCACTGGACTCCGAAAATGACTCATCCGCCGCGTAGTCCGCGTTAACTGTCGTTGTGGGCAGCTCGCTGGAAGCCACGGTGCTTGGCGACTCGCTGCCGGTGGTTTGGCTATTCAACTCAGCGGCTTCAGTGGTCGAAGATGGTGGTGCGGCTGTGGTGCTAACGTTCATTCTGGTGGTTGACGGGTCACTTGTCTCCTCGGAGTCAGTGGTGGAGTCATCTCCAGTGGTTTCCGCGGAGGAGGAAGCGGTATCCAAGCTCGTGGTCGGAAATTCCGTACTCGAGGGCTGGGTGCTGCTGGGCGGCTCAGTGGTGCTTGGGACAGGTGTGGTTGATGTGCCTTCCTTAGTGATCCCCATTATCAGCAATTCAGGCTCAGCGTCATACACATTGGCGGCATTTCCAATATCCAAATTAAGTAGCTCCGTGGAGGCCATGCTCAAAATGGAAGGCAGTTTCGATGGTGGTGCTGTTGTGGTGGTTCTCCTTGAGGTACTAAATGTGCTGGTGGTGCTGGTGCCTGTCGGTGGGACAGTCCAGTAATAGAGTCGGCTCTTCTCGCTGCTCGCCTTCGCGAAAGATGTTGGCTTTTTCCCTAA
Organism: Drosophila fuyamai; assembly: GCA_018153365.1. Taxonomy (NCBI): domain Eukaryota; kingdom Metazoa; phylum Arthropoda; class Insecta; order Diptera; family Drosophilidae; genus Drosophila; species Drosophila fuyamai. The sequence continues at coordinate 266,074 of JAECXW010000151.1, forward strand.
GTAGCCCTTGACATTATCCAGGGTTTTCCGCACCAGCCAATTGTCATTGGAGGCCCAGGACGCGTCTTCATCTGTGTGCACGTGATTGGAGCCACTAGATCTATCGAGTGTTTTGCGCGTTTTGCGATTGTTTACTTCAAGGGAAGGGGAAGTGGCCTTGAAAGTCCTTTTCCCGAGCTGGCGATGTTTATGTGGTGTGGTTGGAGGCTTAGTGGTTGTGGTTTTCAATATAGATTTCCCAGCGCGTGGTTGTGCTGTGGTGGTGTTCCTTTTACTCATCCCAAACAGAACTCGTGGCACCAAAGTAAGTGGCCGACTTCTTTCAGGGGAAATTCTCTTGGAAACTTCGCGTTTGGGCTTGAGGCATTCACCCTTATGGGATAGCTTCCAAACTGGAGGGTGGTGTGCGTTATATATCATTTTCTATAAGTATATTTTATACAATGAATTTCACTTACTGCTGTTGGGATCCTTGCAGCGCACTCGCTCCAGATAACACTCGTTGATGATCGTGTGATCGATGCCATTGCGAGTGGCACAAATGGGCTGATAGACTGTGGGACATGGTTTGTCACAGCGACGACAGGGTCCGTCGTGGGAAATGGTCCATGCTATGGGGAGTGGAATCACCATTAGGAAAGGTCCGAACAATCTTATTACCAATTATCAATAAAGTCACAAAATTATTACGAAAATCTAAGAGTTTAAAAATCTTTTAAATCGGTCTTATCCCTTCAAGATTTGCCTAGTTTATGTTTCATCAATTGCCTAGAATGTTTCATCAATCTGGTTAATAACTCCCAGGAATTGCTTACCGTTTCCGACTTTTTGGCTGTACTCCATCAGATCACAGACACTGGAAAAGGAGCGGTTGTGGCCCCTAAAGCTGCCGCAAACGGGCTCATTGCCGAAAACGCACGACTTCGCGGGGAGCCGTCGCACCTTCGATTTGGGGGCGACTACCACGTAGGGCTTCCTGGCGGGCAGCGAGTAGCTCTTCTCCATGGCGCCCGTGTGGCTGATGAACTGCGTGTGGAAGGTCGAGGGGGCGTAGATCTGGACGGCGTCCTCCGGTATCTGGAAGTCTTCCGCCTGAGTGGACAACCTTCTGCTTTTGTGGCTCCGCTTCGTGCGGTCCGCATCCACTTTGGGCTTGGCCTTCGGCTTCTGCTTGCGACTGTGCTTCATCTTGGTGCTGTCCTCGCCACAAAGGCCCTCGGAAACGATGCGCCAATCTGTGCACAGGAAAAAACACAGGAAATGATGGTCAATCTTATCGCATTTCGCAACAAAAAGGGGCGACATCGGGTACATTTAAGAAGAAGCGGGTCAAGTTAGAACGTTATGCCTAGGTTTTTTCTTATTTTTCTTAAATAAAATTAAGTAAGTATTTGAAATTTGTATGTTTATGGTATTTCAGTGTGCTAAGAGCTATGACTACTCACTTCTTCGGGTCTTAATGTTCTCCGCGTTCACCAGGCACTCGTTGGAGAAGGTGGACTTGACACCCGCGTACATGGCACACACAGGCCGATAGATCCTGGTGCAGGGCACGGGCACCGGTGCCTTCTGGCTACTTTGGGCCACCGTGTTGGCCTTGGGACACACTCCCCACCGCTGGACAAGCCAGTCCGACCGGGAGAGACAGGCGGTCCTCATCATCTCGCAACGGCTCTTGAAGGTCTGGCGTTTCCCTGTCCTCGTACTGATGCCACAGACTGGCTGGTATCTTGGGCTGCACTCGAATTCGCAGCTGGGAAAGCAATATCGGAGGGTTACGTCATCTACGGAGGAAATAAATAATGGGAAACGAATATTACGATATTCAAAATGTGCAACTCAGGTGTTGATTTATTATATATTATTAGTAAATATTTGAATTGTAATTTGTTTCAGCTTAAAATGTCGCATTAAAAACTACAAAATGCTTGTGATTTATTTCAGAAAAGTCAAGATAATAATCGTGTTCACAGAATGTCATTTGAAAATAGTATTCCACAACCCGTATGTGATCGGATACTCACTTAGAGGACCATTCATGAGGTTGCCCCGCTGGGCCTTCCGAAGGTCACACTCGTTCCTGAACAAGAAGTACATCCCATTGTTCCGACTTTGCGCACATGCCGGAGTGTCGTCGTCGGAGCAGAGCATGCTCATCTGGTTCCGATCCTGGGCGGCGGATGCCAGCAGAACTTGTACAAATAATCCAAGACAGAGATGCAGCCCAACCATGTTCTTGCAGTTCTGAGACAGTTGCGAAACTCAATGCAAGTCGAGATGCGTCCGGGCCTTTTATAAGCCAGAAGTGGCACGCGTCGAGGTCTGATACACTCATGCCCATAGTTCTTCGGCTAAATGGTATTATCGGAGCCGAAATTCTGCAGACATCAGATTGCGCGATAAACACGCTTGGCATCGGCATTCTGCGAAATTCGTCACAGCCCGATAGATGCTTCGATTGTTCGGATTCGCTATTGATAGCGACCGTCGTCAATTAGATGCATCCAAATTGCGGAAGCGCAGACTCTGCGGATACGTGATATTCGGTCGATTTCGGAAAAGCCGCAAGATAAGCCCCGACTTGGCATTTGCATAGATTACGCGGCGACAGCTTTATAGTTAGTATCTTTTCCGCTCGCCTCTAAGCCGATAATGTGCTTATCCTCTGCCAGTTTTCTGGCATAAATATAAATAATGTGTGTGTGTAAAATACACAAGAGAATTTCTTTTTCGGCCAACTCATGGCGAGCTGCCAGCACATTTTCGCTGACGAATGAATGAATTATAGTAACTTATGCTATCTGTGCAGGAAGTTGTCCGAGATGCGGCGGATATGCTGTCGATGACTGCGACTCATTCAATAAAAAAATTCAGAAAATTGTCACGCGTATTGTGTTCAGCTGTTCTGAAATGTCATGGCTTTTATTTGCTTAAATAAACGTTTAACTCTGATATATCAGAGTGCCTTAAATCATTACGATTAAGCAAAAGCAAGATGTTTTTGATTTTAATTTTTTGCACATTTATGTTTTTAGTTGTGCAATTAACCGATTTTGGATGTACATCTTACAAGATATTTGGGAAAGGTCATGATTTAAACGTTCAACCAATATTAAGAGCCATTACTTTTTTAAAAGTTCCACAAAGTATATAAATCAACGCATCTCTTTAAGAACAAAATTCAAACCAAATTAACTCAAAACAATGATTGTTGTTTTTTTACGCTGCGATAAACCGAGTAACAATATTTTGTTTATTTTAACACCTTTTTGCATATTTTGTGTCTAAAAATACCCACCACTTAGGCAAGAGAAACTCAATCCCCACATTTTATGATAAATACTGTGAACTTCTAATAATTGTGGTTTTTTAAAGATGTGTATCATTAAACATTTTGACAACATTTCTTAAAGTTTTGCTATAGGTTCTTGGAAATTGCTGCCAAAGCATTTGGCCAATAACCGCTAGCCAAGAAGTGGGTCAAGTAGGTCAAGTTCTGCCAACGATGGGACCCCCATAATTGAAATGTTATTTAATAACCGCTGCGGAACAGTAGACGCTGCTGGAGTCTTGGCTAATTCGCGTTCTTGCGGTTCTCCGCGTTGGCTAATCTGGCCGAGCGATCGGGCCTTCTTCCCAGTTGGCATCACGTCACAGTCACGCGCAGGCGTCATGCCAACTTTGGCAGCTGCTGATGCTCCGCAGCTCTGTAGGCCAATTGCTAATTCGCGAGGCGGCCAGAAACTTCTTCGCTGGCTAATGACAAACAATTTGAGCCCCAGCAACGGGTGCTAAAATTACAAAACCTAATAACGCGCGGCGAAGGTGCAATCTGGCCGAAAGAAAGCCACGGAGTTGCTGAATGCCACTGAGCGCTGAATGGAGTGGCCCAGAGAGCGGGAGAGAGCCGAGTGCTGCGATCGTAGCTCTGGCTCGGCGTCTTGGCCAGAAAAAGTCGGGCCAGTCTAACGACGAGATCTGAAGCAGAAAGACATGCGACGTCTCGGGTGCAACGGCCGTCAGAGTCATTGAACGCTTGCATTTTCCTGGGCCAAAACACAGCTCTTCTTCTAATTGCGAGACAGTGCCAGCCGAAAGTAGGCTTACAAAACGAACTCATAACAAGTAAATAGCAATGGTGCTGGCCACGCCCCCTGTGAGCAAGGGCGGAAACGCGGGCGGCTGCTTCATGGACCAGTACCAGCAGTACTCGGCGCACTGCGAGACGGCGGACAGCGGCAATGGCAGCGACCTCGAGAGCACCGGAGTGCCCACCAAGCCGGACGACAGCGAGGAGAGTGGCCCCTCCTCGCTGGGCAGCGACTCGATGCACGGCAGCAGCACGGAGTACGTGCGGCAGGCCGCCTCCCAGCCCAGCGGCCAGCGGCAGCGCCAGAAGTCCTTGAGGGTCCTGGGCGCCCTGCTGCCCGACAGCCTGCTCCGGGACATTCGCGACCGCCGCGGCACCGAGTACGTGGTGCAGTTCTCCCAGCCAAGCGAGGGGCAGCAGGTCCAGATGCAGGACAAGATCGCGGAGAAACCTAAGCCCAGCCCGTTTCGCCTGGCCCGCGAGTCGCTGAGCGAGGAGAAAATCGAGGAGCTGCGGGCGGCCGTGGAGCGGGCCAACTTTGTGCAAACCGGTGAGGAGTCGCTGGACAGCATCGAGGCCGCCCCGCAGTCGCTGCCAGCCAGCAGCAGCATCGGCGGTCACCGCAGCAACATCAACTACAAATATGCAGACGACCAATACTACAGCTTTCACATTAACGAGCACGAGAACTTCAGCAGCAGCTTCTCGGCAAACGGCGACGAGCTGGACATGGCCAGAAGCGGCGGCTCGGAGGCGGGGTCGGAGAGCGGCATCCTAACGGAGCAGCAAGACCTCTTCGCCGGCTATCGGGACGTGCGCTGCGGGGCCAGCTCCACGCAGTCCACCATCCGGTCCGCCAAGGGAACGGTGCGGGGCGTCAAGAACCGTGTGCGCAATGGAATAGCCACGTTCTTGCAGCTCCACCAGCAGCCCAATGCCAAGGTGAGTCCCGGGGTCAAGGTGGGGATGGTGATGGGGATGGGGATGGATATGGATATGGGAGGCGGAATGGGATGGGTACAATACCGAAACACTATTGCCAATCAGTTGCAAACTCAACTTACCGGTTTCAATCACTATTATCTCGAACTCATTAGCCAGCAATCTCTTCGCACTGCATCTTATAAAGACTCCAAATCGTACACACGTTGCATACTATCTAGTTAAAATTGTATACAACATTTTTAAAGAAATAGAATATTTAAAAATTTGCTTTTATTGATTTGGAATTTTTATATAGTAGATTTTAATACAATTTACTATGCTGTCACTAAATCTGTAACAACTTTTTTAAAATTTAAAACGCATTTAATTTTTTTTAAAGCTTTGCCTTGATTGTGATACAAATTAATTTCAAAGGGAAATTTGAAAATCTATAAATTTATAAATATATATATAATTATATTTTATATAGTCTTATACATATGTTATTAAGTCCGCTATACATTTGACCGCAGCTGTTGTTATGAATTCGAATATGAATATTCAGGTATTGATGGTTATTCAGTTCCCACGCTGCTCCAGTGGCGTTGAGTCACCTGCCCGCCCAAATTATGCAATTGGCAATTGGTGCGAGCGAGCATCTTGCCAATTGTCTGCATTTCAGGTGGCCGGGAGAAAGTGCTGCTGGCCAACAATTGAGGCGGCTTTTCAATATATCTTTCACATTTCGTCTTGCCCGTAATCTAATGAACTGCCAGTGGTGTCCCGCTCGAGCCCCTGCGCTTTCAGCGTCTTCGTCGGTTTCTTCTTCAATTATAATGGAAACCGTTAAGTGGCTTATTTTGTCTCCGCCGATGTCGTTTTGTATGCGCTTAGCGCGTTTACAACTTGCTCGGATAGCGCTTGGCTTATGCCAGATATCGCCTCAGCCGAATTCGGGTTTGTTTCTCGCTTTTCGCTCCCAGAGACATGTAGTTTGGGTGCGCGGGATTGACACGACTAATCGCAGTTAATGTCGGGCAGTTGGGAGCTGGAAAAGAAATAAAAAATAAAAGAACAGCTAATTCCATGGAGCTGAGTGAAATTGTCATCGTAAAAGCGGCGTTTGTAATGGCATCTTTTTCCGAGGCGTGTTCTCGGAACTAGTTTTGCATAAAGCGATCTTTGATTGTGAGGCTAATTAATTCGTTTGATAAGTCAATATCTCCTCGCTGATTTATGATCATTGTCTTGAAGAGCTTTCTAGTATTTTGATTTGCCATTTTCACTTCAAAGTATTCGGAATTTATTAGCAAAGACTTCTTTGAAACTTTTGATAAATCGATGAAGTTACATCATGTTAATTTCCAGATGTTTTTTTGGGGTATACACTGTCCTCATTTAGAATTCCACCTTCAAAAAACTTAGCAAATCTATATATTGAGTCATCTGACAAATCTGAGGGAATTCCGGTGTCTAATTTACGATTTCGTTTGAAGAGCTTTCTAGTTTCTAGAAACATAATATGGTACCATCACTTAATAATCTTTAAAATATTTATTTATTTATTCATTACCGATATTTTACGCACTTATGCTGATGCTTAAAACTAATGTTGATTTATGACTGTTCGATTGACGAGCTTTCTAGTATTTCGATTGCGCAAATCGCCTTCAGAGTTTTTATCAGAAATCAAACAAATTTTGTATTTTAATATTGCAAATTATCTGAATTGCCACCATTAGGAATGCCACTTCCCAAATCGAAGCTCCCATTAGTGTTTCGAAATAGTTGTGATTGATTTCGAGCCATTCCACACTGAACGCCATTTAGGATTGGAAACCTGTCCCCATTTGATGGATTATCACTCAGTCGCTTTTCCGCCTATATAATCGCTTTTCTCCCGTTTTGCCTTTATCAACCGTGACGGGAGTAGAAATCTTTTCTAGTCCATATACACACTTCTGGTTAGGTTTGATATTGTTTTTATGCTTTTTAACTTTTATTAGTTGCCCTGCTTCGAGATTTCCCTTTATCCAATTTAATGAGCAGATTTTAGATCACATTAATTGTTTTGTTTGCGTCTCGGCCTGCGACTCTCGCGCTTTTCACTTTCTGAACCTGACGAATTGATGGAATGATAGCTGGCTCGCCGGACTAGAAACAACGGCGGATCAGCATAACTTAAGTGGATGCTAACTGAATAGAAATGGTTATGGCCTTATAGCGGCTCGCATGCAAATGAGAGATTCGGGGAAGGAGGAAGCATCCGAGTCGATGGCCACAATGAGGAAAGTGAGATGCTGCTAATTACAATGCAGCCGGTATGCAGAGCAGTAAAATCGAAAGTGAAAAGGCGGGCTGGCATTGTCTTGGCCCCTGTCTTTTCCTCGGCCCTTTTCGGCGCATTGCTGAAAGCCATAATTAGAGCGTCCACCGAATTTTCGATGGCCGGACACAAATTGGAGGTGCTGGCCACAAATCACCTGTTCGGAAAACACACAGCTTACTTTGTCACCTTCGAGAAGCATCAGCAATATCGGCTGGCTCGGCATTAGCCTCCATCTCGGCGCTGTTGCCCAACTCTTCGATTGCCAATCACTCCACCGCTGGCTCTTGGCCATACAAGTGACCTGCTTTCTCTTTTGTCCACTTATATGTAGCAGTTGCTGCTGCGCCGAAGTTGCTGCCGTGCTGTTGCTGGTGTTGCTGCTGCCCGCGATGCTGTTGCTCGCGTTGCTGTTGCTGTTGCTGCTGTGACAAAAGTCGCGCCGAGGTCAACCGTGCAAATCACGTGTGGTAATTGTTAATTGCCGCCGTGTTTATGTTTTCGGCAATGCAAATTATCAGCTCGAGCTGACATTGAACCACTGACGGATGAGGGGCCACCACCACCTCCCGACCATGATTATTAGCCCGGCTCCGGGGCTTTTCTTTTCGCCAAAGCGCCAAAGACAGCCGCTGGAATTGAATTGGAAAAACAGCTCGGCTACGTTCACTTAGAGCTGGAGTTGACTTTCCATTTGACCGCAGCTCGCTGGTTGTTTGCTTGCCAGCTTGTTTATTGTCGATTTGGTTCGTGCTGCGTGGCTTTGAACTTTTTCTCTTCAGTTTTGTCGTGAAATATTTTTCTCGCTTTTGTCGTTTATCGTTGACAACGGCACTTGCAGCTGCATCTCTTTCGGAATGTTGTGTCTTTGTCTCGATGCATTTTCCATTTCCCTGCCCCCGCCAGCTTATTAATTTTCTTTCTTTCTATTGCCATGCAAATTCTCGTCTCACCGGTTTCAAGAGGCTTCAATCGACTACACGGAGGATAACAAACCAATCACTTCTCTATATTTACATATGAATATTGCATACTTACGTTTATTTATTTTAGGGGTTGTTTTTTTGTAATAAAAAAATAATTTATATTTATCTCCCCTGAATGACGTAATATGTGAACAATCAACCCAGTAATATACAAAAGATTTTTCCATTCTCCTCTTAGTTTAAGGATGCTGAAAGCTACAAAAAAAGCGAATACTTGTTTAGGAAGACCAGAAAATCATTTACAGGAGGGCCAACATGTAAGGCAATCATATTTAAATAAAACAGCTGAATCGTAATGCGCTGTCTAATATTAATTTCTTACAATGCCATTATATTCAATTATCAAACTCACGAATGTTAAGTAAGACTAGTGTTTTCATCCAGTTTTAAAGCATCCAATAAGTTGATGACTTGTAATAGAACATTGTTCATTCATTCAATTTACGAAATAATTCTTTTATATACGCTGTTTTCTTTGTTTTGATTTTATGTACCATATTCATTTTCAAAAGGGTTATTAGTACTATCAGAGGTGCAAACATATACTCTTTAGAGTCTAGACATTTCCAGAATGTGTTTTAGTCGATTTGCAACATTTTCTTTCTGTGCACAAAATGCATCTGCACGGTTCAATGATACCTGATGAGTGTGGCAGGTGGGGGAACCGGGATCAGATCGGATCGCTTCAGTTCGGCTTGGTTCATTAGCCAAAGCAGACGCCACCAAAGTTGGCCAACTAACGGAAATGTTAATTGTCAAATGAAAAGAGCGATCCACTAGCTGCTAACCGGTTCGGACTTACAAAATAAGCCATCATAAATTGTCGGGAAAACATTCCAGGTTTCCATTGTGCCGCCGTCTCAGTCCAGCTCTGGTTGCTGGCGACTTCGATTGAATAGCAGTTTTCCTATTATTGCTTAATTGTATTGATTAATAGGATTTTGAGTGACATGCAGAGTTGCCCGGTTACGTGACTCCGAGCTGCGAGCTAATGAACTGAAAGCCCCGGCAGAGAGTGGCTGAGGTTTTCCACCAGCCGCAGATCGAGTTGCCATTTGCAACCAGTTTTCAGCACCCGAAATCCAACTCCCCTTGTGGGTTTATGACGAAGACCTGGTTCTAGCTTCAAGTACTGCCTTTACGGCTTGGGAACATTGTAGGGGACGTAAAGCACTTTACAAACTCAATTGGAAATGTTGTCGTTGCCAAATTTGATTCTCAATTCCGGCTAAGATATTGAACAACGGGTTTCACTCGATTTATTCGAAAATATAAAAACTATAATGTGAACAAATCCAATTACCGATTTAATTATATATTAAAAGTCAAGCCAATTGTTTATTCGTTATTACTTAATGTAGCCAGGGTGAAATGTATACAATATAAAGTAATAACTATAATAAAACTGTAATGCCTTTATTATGAAAAGTATGAATGTAAATAGTGAGCTTGCAAATAAAGAGGTAAATAAACAAGTTACCGTCAGAAATAAAAAGTATATAAAATTAAGTATGTCGGTGTATAAGATCAATTGCATTTGTTGGCTAAAGCAATGTCAGTTATCACTAAAGTAAAGTAAAGTCATCTGTTATTTTGATCTGAATACATAAGACATGAAAAATAAAATAAAACTGCATTGATACAGTTGGTATATAAATATCAACCAAGTCGGGCGTATTAACTACTGTTTCGAATGCTGAAGTCTCTATTGGTTCGGCTTCCGCATCGCCTTTGTCTACAGTTGGCCTTCATCCTCAGCCGGTAGAGACCCAATTTGGCATTGCCATTCTTGCTTGACCATGACAGACTCTGAAATCCGCGCTCTGTGGCGAATGGCGAGCCAGTTTCCAGTTTTCGGTGGCCTGCTTTTCAGCATTTCAGCCCGCCGCCAAACCAGAACTCGAACTAATCTCTGATCTGCTCTTCTCCCCCTCTCCGCTTGCCCCGCAGAACTTCAAGGAGAAAGACCTGGGGAAGGTGGTGCTCTACACGACCAGCATGGGCATCATCCGGGAGACCTACACGAAGTGCGCCAACGTGAAGCAGATCCTGCGCACCCTGCTGGTGAAGTTCGAGGAGCGGGACGTGTTCATGAGCGTGGAGTACCAGGCGGAGATGCGCCAGCGGATGCAGAGCGGCCAGGTGCGGGTGCCCCAGCTGTACGTCGAGGGCCAGCACATCGGGGACGCCGAGACCGTGGAGCGGCTGAACGAGTCCGGCGAGCTGCGGCAGCTGCTCAAGCCGTACAAGTCCATGTCCAGCACCTTCACCTGCCAGACCTGCGGCGGCTACCGCCTGCTGCCCTGCCCCTCCTGCAACGGGTCCAAGAAGTCCGTGCACCGCAACCACTTCACCGCCGAGTTCGTGGCCCTCAAGTGCATGAACTGCGACGAGGTGGGTCTGGTCAAGTGCCACAGCTGCTGAGTCCTCCCAGTGGCCCTAAGCCCAGTTAGTCTTAGCCACCCCATTCCCAAAACTCGATCACTTTAGGCCTAAGTAGTAGTTAGCTGAAACGTAAAAGGGCTTTGTGTTTTCACTTGCGGGAGGGAACGTAGGGGATATTGCAACACTTTCTTTTAAATAATGTTAGATTTATACCTAAGCATTTGTATTTCCAAAATTGAGCATTATGTACTAAACAATAGGTTAAGTTTAAGGATAGACTAAGATTTGTTTACTTAGTTCTTGCCGCTTCTAGATTTTGGAATATTCTGGGCCTAACAGTAAAACGATTTGTGTTTTTATTCTATCAAAAAGGAACTGGTTCTGATCTTAATTAAAACGTAAACCCTTATTTAATTAGTTATTTTCTTAGCAGAAATTATTATTATTTTATATTGATCAATCAAAATTCAGTTTTCTTTGCGTCACTTCTTCGACTCAATATACATCGATACCTATGTTAATGGGAGGTCAATTGTTTACAATTTAAAGTATAGTAGTTAATTAGAAAAAAATCACAATATTAGATAGAACACAAAATGTAAAAAATGTGAGCTTATTTGTACTTATGTGTAAGTCGATCTAATTGTAAGCTAGTGTAACAATCAATAACACTAAGAATTCGGCAATAAATATAGAGTCAAAGAAGAAGGCACTATGTCTTCATCTGTTCTCATGTGTGTCAAATGGGGGGATAATAAATTTTCTGGGTGGCTTAAATATCGCAACGAGCGTTGAAACAAACCAATATTTGCCGGCAAATAAATATTTTGCCTGAAGAGCAGAGCATATATTTTAGATGCAATTAAACCAGTTTAGCGCTTTAATTCCATATTAATTTCCAATTGAACCGCAAAGTATGCAAAGCCTAATACCAATTTTGCGTTCAATTAAATGCTGCAGGCCTCTTCAATGTTTGGCGGGGCTTAAAATTAATTTAGATATTTGTTGATTGCGTTGCATACTTTTTGGCTAGCCGTGCGTTAGGGTTGCCAACACACATTCAAGAGGTGCCCCTGGTGATTATTCCTGTTATGATCGCACGCCCAAAATGACCTTTTATTACCACATCACCCGGACCATTGCTCTTCTGCCTTCTGTGGAAGTGACTTACTGCCCAACTAAAGCAAAGGAGCAGCCAAAACTATGCCACCGCAGAGCAGGCCAAGACAAAGAGTATATATTTCAGGAAATAGTTAAATGTTATAGGGGGGCAGCCTCGGGCGTACATGCACATGAACGCTGTGGCAATGATTGCTTTCCACTCTGGTCCTCAGCCTCTGGCTCATGCATCTATCCTGCTGAGTCTGCACTGCACAAAATAACTATAACATTCAGGAAATAGTTTCAAATTTGAATGGTAATGGAATGTATCACATGATTGTAAAGGAAGTTTAGTAAATATCCTAGACATGCTTTATGCCCATTCTCCAAATGAATTTTAAACATTTTGATTACTACTTTGCCTGTCTATATATATATTCTGCGGTCTGTAAATACTGCAACTAATATTTTATAAACAAACACAATTTTTTATCCAGCGTGTCCTGTACTTAAATTGTATTGAAATGTATGTTTCATACGTGAAATAAATTTAAATTTTTCTTTTCTTAAATTAAAATAATAATATTTCATCGCAAAGTTTGTCTAAGAGTCAGCATTCAAGTTAACAATATTTCTATAAAAATAAAAATATCTTAAGTGAAAAGTTTTTGTTTTTGAAGCCATTTTTGCCGCTTGAACAGAGTTTTAATTTTTGAATTTTACTTGATGGTTTTTATCCAAGTGTGTATTCTGGTTCGGGGCAATTATGTAAACCGGCTTTTCTCTCTTTGCACCACACCGACCATGCAATTTTCTCGCGCCATTTAATTTTTGTCGGCCTGCTCCTGGTCGAGTCGGGAAAGCGAGTGGAAAGCGGGAAGGACCGTCTGCGTCCTGGCCTTTCTGCCAGTTAGCCAGCCATTCGGCATTGCCATTTGCTTTTGGTGTCTTTGTTAGTTATTGTTATGGCTCTTTTTAATGTTATTTTCCACTTGGCTCACACTTTTGTTAACATGCCGCCCCCGAACGCACAACCGGCAACCCGCTGACCAACCGAACTGACCGAAGGAAAACCCTTTCCTTGGGGGCAGTGGCTGGGATTGTTGTGTTTCCGCCCCCTCCCAAACGCCCCAGATCGTTAAATTCACAGGCGGCTACATTGTAATTACCAAGCGGAGCCACCGTCGAGCTGTTGGCCCAAATCCTCGGCCAAGGCGGCTTGATTTATGGGCCAGCAGCGGCGTCGTCATACGCAATTTTTCATAAACAATTTGGCACAGTGGCCCACACACACAATCAGCAGGGATTGGAGCTGGAGTTGGGCTGGCTGAGAGTGCGGGGCCCCCAAAATATTAAAATATATATTGTAAATACCGGTAATGCTGACAAACGGTGGCCACGTCATGTGAGTGCCGACTGGTGGCCAAAAGCAGCGGGATGGCAGTCGACTCGCAGGACGCCGTGTTCCACTCGGGATCCGCTGTGCCACATTACGGCAGCTGGTCGCCTGGCAGTTAAGCTGGAGCCAGGACTGAACAATGCACTGAGCACAATCTTGGCTTGTTAAATAACTGATTGGGAGCTTAGGGAACACTACACCAAAGTTGTAATGGTTAAAATTTAAATAATCTGTTGAAGCTAAAAACTATGACTTCTGCCTACTATCTACTTCAAAAACATTAAAGAAAACGATTAAAATGTGAATTACAAATCAAGTCATATTCTACACATAATTTCCTTACAGTATGCAAAATATGCCAAAATAATGGGATACATACATTATATTTTTTAGAGAATAAGGCCAAGCCTTATGTTAGTATGTTAGTTTTTGTAATTTTAACTTAATTGACTTTTGCGAGTAATTTCCAATTTAAGTTTACAATTTAGTTAAAAGGCACATCTTTTCCACTTACATTTATGAATAATGATCCAAAGGGTATATTTTTACTTTTCTTAGTCTTAAAATAAATTAAAACAAGAGAGAACGCTATAATCGGGTGCCCCGACTATCAGATACCCGTTACTCAGGTAAAAGGAGTGCGAGGAGATGGAGATAGAAACTTTGATCACGCATAACTTTTTAACGAATGGTCCGATTTGAAATTTCTTCTACATTTCGATAGGTATTGATAAACACAATAAAACTGCATTTTTACTTTTCCGAAATATTTAAATTTTTAAAATCGTATATAAGCGATTGTGGGCGTTAGGGGCGTGGCACCTTTTGAAACAAACTTGCGCTGCGTAGGAACTCCTAGAATCTGCATGCAAAATGCCAATCTTCTAGCTTTTATAGTTTCCGAGATCTCAGCGTTCATACGGACAGACGACAGACGGACAGACAGACGGACAGACGGACAGACGGACAGACGGACAGACGGACATGGCTAGATCGACTCGGCTAGTGATCCTGAACAAGAATATATATACTTTATAGGGTCGGAAACGCTTCCTTCTACCTGTTACATACTTTTGCACGAATACAATATACCCTTTTACTCTACGAGTAACGGGTATAATAAATTAAATAAATCACAGTTTTTCATAAATATTAAAAACACACATATTAATATTGCGATTTAAATGCGGCTCAAATGACATATAATGTAGGAGTAAATACATAAATTACAGTTTCTTCAATAAACATTTTAAAAATGTATATATTACTTTTAAAACAAAATGTTTCCAGTGCATAGAAACACCACACCGTAGAGAACCCTCTGCCTTTGTTAAACTTTATCCGCGGTAATTAGTTTATGCGCGCAATTTCATGTGCAATTTGGTCATTAAATATTTTTTGTGCCTGGCGAGGGCGGTGGCTGCGCATTATTATTTTGCCATATTTTCCGCAGACTTCGGTGACGGGGGCCCAGGAAAACGAGTATCTAAAAGCGATACACAGTGCCGGGAACAGGTGGTCCGGGGCTCTGGCTCACTATAAATTAGTGTGTCAAGCGGACGGCGGCATCGCTCCCAATTGGCGACAAATAAAATTAGCCACACATTATGTTTTGGCAAAAACTTTCAAATTGTTTTGGCCACCGCTCCCGCAGCTCATTACACTGTTGTTCGGCGCGCTTGTTTTATTTTCCGTGCTGGCCTGTCCTGTTCTGTGCTGTTCAGTTCCCGGCGAATCGGGTCGAATCGGGATGGCCACAAATCACGGGCAGCTACTCAACGGATTATTAAGTGAAAATTATGGCACTCCGAAGGCTCATAAAGCATTTACAATGCCTCGACCGGGCAGCGGCGGTTAGCTACATTTTTTATTGTCACTGGGCTCGGGTGTTGCCGTAACCCATTTGCCGTCTGTCTGCCATAAAACTAGCGCAGCTCACATTACGGGCCAGTCTAAGTCGCGCTCCCCAGTTCCGGACCCAGAAAATACCAACTTGCCGTCCCGCGCTGAGTGTGAGCATAAGTTTTAATCTGCCTTCGTTACAATCTGCAGTTTCTCGCAGTAAAAAGTAAACAATAACGTCTTATCCGACGATGAGGATGAAATACGCTTTCTTAATCCAAACACAACTCCATTTTGGACTGATATTGACTTGAAACATCTTATTAATGTATTAAGAATTTGAATTAATTCGGGAATCCTCTAAAGTCAAAGTCAATAGAAATTAAATACTGATCAAGCATATAGGAAAAACAAGAAAGGAAAGCTAACTTCGGGCGGAGCCGAAGTTGATATACCCTTGCAGAATATTCTGTAAATAATATTCTCCAAAATTATTCATATGATGCATTCTTAATACTAATAAAAATCCCAACTTCCTAACTTTAAAAACACCAAAGTTATGGCAATTTCAATCGTTCAGTTATATGGCAGCTATAGGATATAGTCGGCCGATCCCTATAAAATTTGGTAAGTCGGATTGATTGGCCAAATATAAAACCCATAGAAAATCCCAACTTCCTAACTCTAAAAACACCAAAGTTATGCTATTTCCTATCGTTATATGGGAGCTATAGGATATAGTCGGCCGATCCTTATGAAATTTGGTAGGTCGAATTGATTGGCCAAATAAAGAAGCCATAGAAAATCCCAACTTCCTAACTTTACAAACTGCAGAGTTATGGCATTTCCTATCGTTCAGTTATATGGCAGCTATAGGATATAGTCGGCCGATCCCGGCCGTTCCGACTTATATACTGCGTGCAAAGGAAAGAAGGGTGTGTGCAAGTTTCAATTCGATAGCTTTAAAACTGAGAGACTAGTTCGCGTAGAAACAGACAGACGGACAGACAGACGGACAGACGGACAGACGGACAGACGGACATGGCTATATCAACTCAGGAGGTGATCCTGATCAAGAATATATATACTTTATAGGGTCGGAGATGTCTCCTTCACTGCGTTGCACACTTTTGACCAAAATTATAATACCCTCTGCAAGGGTATAATAAAACTATTGTATAGGTAAAAATAAAGTAATATTGAAAAATGAAATATTGATTGAATTTATTTCAAAAATAAAAAATATGTTAAAAATATTTGTAAGATTTATACATCACGCATATATAATTTCTAAGCCAATTTGATGTATTTTAACTTTTTGGTGTTAGTCTTAAACTTTCAGTACAAATTACTGATACGACCCGTCATTTCATTCAGAATAAAAGTTCACCGGCAACAGTACGTATGAGTGATAAACTTTCAATTCAATGCGCAGAAACTAAAAGTCATTTTTCCATAAAATTCCTTCTGCTATGCGTTAAATGTAGGAAAGCGAAAGCCCTTAAAGTGTTTATACGAATTTTAAATGTTTCCAAGAACATATTTGAAATTAAAAAACATGCCAAAAGTTAACTGTTGGGAAAAAGGTTAAAAAACTTAAAATTTTTCTTGCTGAGCAGCCGCAAGTAAGGGGAACCAACTCCGCCTCAAAGTCAATATACGCGGTCGAAACTTCTCTAAAAATGGAAAGTGCATACCAATTCGAGAGGGGCGCACTCCAAGCAGTAAATAAAATAAAAAGGCAAAGTGCGGCCAAGAGATAGCAAAAGTAAGCAAAGAATTGATTAAAATTTATGCTCCCCACTCACAGGCAGACTTCCACACCCGAAGACAGGCGGCACATGTGCTCTATAAAGATATATCTCCCCGACAGCCATCCGACTTTATCGAAATCTCGCCTGCGCCTCGTGGGATGCAATGGGCAGGGTTGAACAACATTTTGATTAAATTATTTTAATGGCAAGTGCGAGATATATGGTAAATATATGCGCCGGATCTATCGCCAGCTCATCTCGGGCCTCCGGCGCAGCAGCCAATTAATTCAGCTGCGAACTATTAAAGCACACACTGGGCGCTCATAAATCGAGGCATGAGGTGGGGCGCAGGGGCGGAAACTGCGGCAAAAACAGAATCAGGACCTGGAGCTGGAGGAGCTGAAGTATCAGCAGAGAACATCATGAACCAATTCTCCGGAGTGAGCTGCAAATGAATGAATATTTCATAGACGCGAATCCGAATAGATGCAGAGATGCAAAGGCACTGCCGGCGCGGTATTAGCTAAGCAACCATCTGATGGACGGCGCGGGATTTAGTATGGATGGGAAAAAGTCGCTCCACTGCGAGAAAAAGGTAAGGAAGCAAGGAGTTTATGGTATTAGCTTCCAATACGTAAATTCTTTTTAAATTCTAAACTCCCATACAAATATTTTTGTAATACAACCATGAATGTTATAGAAAATGAGCAACATATAGCTTAAATTTAATCGAAGCCCTGGGCCAAAATGGGTCAACTTCTTATGGACTACAATTATAAGATTAGTGTAAGACACTTTTTTAACTTTAACTTTTTTTACTTTAAACAAAAAATAATCTCCCCCTTTACAAAAATTTCTTCGCAATTTAAAAGTAGTAAAGCTCAAGCTTACATTTGCTTGCGCTAAAAACATGTGGAACTCACTCAACAGTGCCTCACAAACTTCCAGTGGCTTTGAACTTGCAATCAGGAATTTAAAATCAAATGATACTCTTCTTTTCGCTGAGTGAGTGACCGAACTCAGTTCCTGTTTTGGGCACCTGCCCGCATAGAGCGTCTCAGCACTGTCTCCGTTTCCCAGCGCCCGCATTCAGCACGGATTCCGCACTCCTCCGAATACTCCGGTTCAGGGACTCTTCGACTGACTGGTAAATATTTATTGAACACGATTCGCTCGTTAGGCGGACGCAGCACACACATCGCACATCGGGACCTGAGTCCCTCATGTCTACTGCTCTACTCTGATGCTCTGAAGCTCCGATGCTGTGATGCTCTGTCTCGCACATTCGTTTTTCACTTTGATTCATTCCGGAGCATTTTTCAATTTCTTTGTGTGTGCCGGTGGAAGAATACCCTTACGAAGGGCTGCCTTAGCTGGGTGGTGAATTGGGGGCTCCTTTGGCGAGGCGCAGGGGCGGGGCTAGGGGTTTTCCCATTAACTGGCTCCATTTTCCTGCTCACCGGCCATTGTTATTTGGTTAAGGAGAGAGCATACATTTTGCCAGCTGGATTTTCCCCTGATTCTTATCTAGGACGCTTTGCTCCGAGTCAAGCGATCTGTGTGCAAATTTCTTCTACTTCCACTGCTGTGTGTTAGTTTTAAATTTCGGCTTAGCCTGTCCGCCGGCTCAATAGGCCGGGCCCAAAAAGAAGCAGTTAATAAAATCCCCTGACACGGAGGCGTTTACATAAGCTTTTAGCAAATAATTGAGTGTGCGTGCCTTTGTTGCCATTGTTGTAGCTGTTTGCACGTGTATCGTGCGATTGGCTAAATTGCTGGGATTCGAGTCCCAAAGGATATCGGCTCTGGGTCTCCTTGGGTTATGCTCTCCGTTTCATTTCCACAGCTCGAAATTCAATTGAATTTGCAAAAATTGTTGTTTACATGTCGATTTGCTTGTTTGATTTATGCAAAAAGAGTGTGCTTGTGTGTGTGTGTGGGAGGGACACACACTCGCCTGCACACTAATGCCACTGATGATGTGTGCCTGGAGATTTGGCCAAAACAATCTTGGCCCGAAATTAGAGTAACTGGTAGGCTGGTCAGCGATGGGCTGCTTTTGGCATTAAACGAAATTAGCTGCCAATGGGCGAATGGCAGATTGCATCTGGGCGGTGGAACAAAGGGCGCTGTTCTGTGGGCGTGGCATGTCCCCCTAATAGACCTGTGAGCCGAACCTTTTGTTCGGTGCTTGGGGATATATGCGGTGATTTCAATCTTGTTTGATAAATTTTCTATTTACATACGATTTTGTTGGCTTCTGGTCCTCGCATTTTCCCTCTTGGCATGGCCATCACGTATACGCATTACGCATACGCCGCGTTATCCCAGGGACTAAGAGCTTCGCCGCTTGGCCGCTAAGTGCAGCCCCGGCACTCTGAATTCCATCAACGTCAGCCCACATAATGACCTGACCAACACAACTCCGAAGCTGGCGGAGAGCCCTACAATGCAATGCTCGAGGAGAAGGAAAATTTGTCTTCCCAACAAGTTGCAGTCAAGTTTGCCGGCAAGCTGGGGCGGATAAACATTTTTCAGCAGCAATAAATAATAACGCTGGACAGCGAGGGGGGCGGCGAGGGGGGGAATATTAATAATAAAAGCACACAACAGCAGTGCGCATAAAGGGACAATGGATGCGAGCTGGACAGAATCTGGGCAGCCAACAAGAAAAGTGCATCCACGAATAAAATCAAAGCCATCAACTGCAATTGCGGCGCCGGAGGAGCGAACGGAAAGGCGGATTGAATGGTTATTGGAAGTGCTCGGTGGGAATGCTGAAAATAAAACTTTTGCGCTTCCCTCACGGCCATAAAACTATTACGCAAGATGCATAAAGACTTTGTCAAGTGGAAAAATATGAAAAAGTTTTACATTTCTATGCAAAATGCAGAAGGACGTAGATTGCTTCCCCCCACTCAATAGATGTATGCATATATAATATATAGGCAAAGTCGAGGAAAACTCCATATGCGGTCGTGTTATCAGCTGCACGCTGTGCGAAAATTGACTAGCGTTTTGATCCACACTAATTGCCCCAAAGGGGCCATAAAATTTGGGCTTATTAGATGGCGCAGCAATATGGGGCACTGCGTTATTAAATTACAGTTAATAAAAAGCTTTAATGGCCGATTTAAAGATTACAGCAATTCCGAAGGCGAGGGCAAACAATGTGGCAAGTCACCAGGCACACTTTCAATTTTCGGAGAACACATAAAACTTGATTATCTTGATTAAATTGCAAATCAAAAACATGTTTCAAGGATTACTTGTGTGCCACACACACACACACACACGTGCACACATAGCGAAGGCTTATCAAACCACACACAAACACCAGCACACATCGAAGGATATTTGTATACACATGGCAACAATGTGAGGATATAAATAATAATTGTAAACTGCAGACAAGATTGCCAGGCATCCCAAATGTGTGGGTGCGCCCATGTTAATCTGTTAACAAGGAGCTTAGATCGATTTCATTTCAAAAGTGTTTATATCAATTTAAAGTAATTACAAGCAGCCACAAACACAAAGCACTTCGCCAGATATACTATGTGAAAGTCACTCGAACATGGGCCTGCGTAATGCCAAGTATTGCGAAAACTGATTATAGCCACGCTCCAAGGACTCCTTTCACAGGAGCAGCTTTTCGAGAGGCTGGGAGAATCCCCTCAGCTGGCAGGAAAACTCGGCTGACAAGTGTGTTGACAAATGCAGTCGGGATTGTTTGGATTGCCAGAAGTTGCTTTTCGCAATTAATATGATTATTGATTTGGTACGACAAGAGTTGCACCGGATTCGCTTGTGGGCGTTGATTAATGTCAATCAACTGATTAGTTGCAGCTCAGCTAATTGAATTAGAGTCCTTAGGGAGTTGCAGGCTGTTTGCTGCCAAACTTGAAATGGAAAAGCAACAAATATCCTGCTTGGCTGCACTATTGTCATCGATTGACATTGTCTAGGCACCCGGAAAATAAATCAAGTTGAAAAAGATGCAAAGAACACATTAAGTTGCACCGCTTCAATCATTTGAATAATTTCAGTAGGGAACCCGCTTCTGGTTTAAAAAATCTGTTTGTTCAGTTCTTATCTGCAGGCTAACACCTGATTGCTTGGTCAATTTCCACAAAGATCACAATAACGCAAATCAATTTGGAATTTAATTGAATTTTGCTTATGACTTATGGTTCATCAGTCAAAGCCACAAAGCAGCCCAATAATTGTTTGACAAAAATAAAATATATTCAGCTTAAAGCTATCTATCAAGCTTAGTTTGAGTTCTCACATATCACAGGTAAATTTATAAATAATACTGTACATAGAGGCATTCTTGTTTTAACAATTCTGTGTCATTTAAGTTCGCATTTACTTAAATTATAAATTCTTTAAATATTAAGAGTATATAATCACTCATAGTATCCGAAGAATTTATAATCCGCAACTTGTGAAACTTAGGACCTTTGCAGATTTATCTCAACCGTTTTTCCCTCCACTCTTTTGACAGAGCTTAGAACAAGTGACACAGGGATTGAAAACATATGGGCCAAAGCTCAGGGAAATGCCATCTGTAAAACTGCATATTATGTGAACTAATTAAATGTCAACCCGAACGCGGCGACCCAAAAACTTAGTTGTGCCACTGCTACCGCTGCTGCTGTTGTTAAAAATGCACAAGGCACGAGTCGCAACTTTCGCAGGAGAAGCTCTTTTAGCTGGGCACCTGGCTCCGTTAAATCTGGAAATGTCAAAGAGATTAGCCGGGGCGGGGGCGTGGCCTGGGGGCGGGGGCGGGGCCGGCTCTGTGTGCCGAATGCCCGAACTAATCTTACCAATTCTAAGCGCATTGTCTTGCCAACTTCTGCGGGCTAGTTACGCCTTTTGTCCGTGTTCTTGCTGTCATTCCTCTGCTTTTTGCTGCCCCCTCCTTGTTGTCCAGGAGCCGATGTTTGTGGGCGTGGAATGGTCGGGTGGAAAGGATAAAAAACTGGTGTTGGTACGGTACGTGCGAGCAAAAAGCAAAAAGTGCCAGCGGCTTCGTGTCGATGTGTGTCTGCTCCTACCTGTGTATTGGTGTCGCTGTCGCAGTGTGTGTGTGTGGGCATGTGGGTGTGTATGTTTGCACTGCACTTATGCACATGTGTACAAACAGACACTAGGGGAAAGGAGCGAGCGGCAGGAGTTGAGTAGATGACGCTGTAATAGCATTCAAAACTCTTACTAATGAGCAGGCCAAGTCCACTGGAGGAAGCGAGATGGAAGTCGGGGCGAAAGGGATGGCGTAGAGGCGGGGCTGGGCTAGGAAAAGCGGGGGGTGGTGGCGCGCTTTTCCGGGCAGGTGATGTGTTGTTGCCTGCAGCGCGTTGCCAGCAATGCTTGAACCAATTTTACATTGTACCTCGCAGAGCGAAAGAGAGAGGTTACGCACTCGGAGAAAATATGGCTTGCATTTAGAGAGATTTCATGACCGACATTTTAAATATCCAAGTCCGTATGTGTAATTATTTTTTAAGGTATTCCCTTAACTAATATAATCTGATATGAAGAAGTCAAAATCTTTTAGAAAGTTGTTTTCTTTGGGCATTGTTACCATCAATATTTATTTATTTATTTATTTATTTACAAACTGTAAGCATAAAGTTATAAACTTAAGTTACCATAAATATAGTGCAGTACTTATGACTATCTTTTTATCACATTTTTAATGTGTGAGCTATAAATATTAAATGTATGATAAATAATAATCCAATTGAAATAAATACAAGGAAATTAAAATGTTGTATATTGTTTACTTATTCCTATTAATTGTGTCATTAGTGTGAATGTGTGACTTAAAAGTTTATTTTTATTGGATACCACGGCTATTTCTTTTTTTCTGAGTGGCAAAATAACTGGCAAGGAGGTGGAGCGGAGGGCAGAGGTCATTCTGAGAAGGCAGCTGCAGCGGCAGCCAGCTTCAAACTAATTGTGCAATTATTTTTGCATAAAGTGGCATAAACATGGCTAGAAGAGGTATTATGCGAATGGCCTGACTCTTGCAACACAGGAGCATATGTGATGCTTTTCTGTGTTCTCACGAGCAGTGGAGTAGGTGGGGAAATGCGGGAGGCGGAGGGAAATGATGGGCTGGGGCGGTGTGCAGAGGGGCGGGGAGGCGCGTGCCTAAGTGGCACTCGTAAAATTTGAATGTAATATTCATTATTTTTTGCACATTGTCTGTCCGTCCGATTGTCTGCCTGTCAGTTAGTTACATTTTGGCTTTTCTTTGTTGCGGCTACCGCCAAACTGCTGCTTGGAAATGAGAACTTCTGTTTAAGGATGATTAAAGTGGCTATGAAGCTGGCTAGGTTGCGCATACGTCAAGTGGGCCGTGTGTCTAGTAAATTCACCAACTACTAAGACGATACTAATTATTGCTAGACAAACTAACTCCTGGAATTGTAAATTGTTTAATTGAACTACATTTTCAAATGATTGCGGTTTCCCAACGCCAATTAAATATGATTATATTCTTGAGAACATATCCGAGGAATTAAAACGCGGTAATAATGCACTTGTCTTGTTAATGTATAAATGTATTTACTGGACTGAATCTATATCTAGTTCAAGATTAATTGGTTAATATAACTTATGTTTTTCCCAAGAATACCAAAGTAATATAATAAAGTTGTCAATAAATTTAATTGCATGTTTCGCATATGAATCACTGCGAAATTCTTATTTAATTTATTTTTAATTGAAGGAAATAAGACAATTTGGCAATCATTTACCTATTAGCTAATTAATCTTGAAAATGTAATTGATTTCACAAATAGATTTTCCCATATTTCAAATTTAAATGTTATCTTACTAATAAAAAAAAGTACCAAAATACATGGTGTTTTGTTCTATTTAATCTTTTTCTTATTTTTAAATCATTTTTTATACTTTATTTTGTATAATTATAATTATATATATATTATATATAATCTAAGGACACATAATCTAAATAAAAAGAATTTTACAATATATAATACAAAAATTGTTAAGTTTGGAAATAGTTGGAGTGTGATTCTACAATAATATTGACTTGTTTTTGCAGAAACCTTAATTGAAGTTTAATTTTTTACTCATAATGAATTCGTAGATGTGTGTGAGTGTGTGTTTTGAGGTTGGCGTTTGTCTATGATGACGACGCCTTTTGAAAGCCAGCGATGCGAACAGGCCAAACAGACCAAACGAACTTGGCCAACTTCTCCGATGGCTTCATGCCATTTTTTCGACAATTAAAATTAAAATTTCAATGAAATGAAGGGCGGCGTGTGTGTGTGTGGGACTGTAGTGTGTAGGAAACCACAACAGAGAGCAGGTCCTGGCGAGGACAACAGCAAAGCAGACCGCAGCAACCAGAAAGCCAAACAGAAGCGCTACGCAGCAAGGAGTCGACTTGCTTGTTGACGGCGTCGTCTGGGCCAGGAATTTGCACAAATATGTAAATGAAATTGTGCGACTCGGCACACACTCGTGCACCCGCATACGGCAGCTGCAACATCCAACGCAGCAGCACACACGGCAGCAGCAGCAACACCAGCACTCGAGCAACTTGCAACTCGCAACTAGGCGAGGTGCAAATGGGTCTGTGTGGCTTGCTTTCTGCTTGTAGTTCGTTGACTTCTGAAGTTCCTCGTCGGCCGAGGGTGGCGCACTTTGGCGTTACATTTATTACATTTGTAATTGTTGTCAGTCGAAGTTGCCGCTGCACTTGCTCCGCTGCGACTACAACTGCTTTGATTACCAGGCCGTTTCGAATTTCGCTTTCCTTGAATTCATTTAGGTTCCTAGTATGCGAAAGTGAAAAAACAATGATTATTTTTTAATATACCCTTGCAGAGGTTATTATAATTTCAGTCAAAAGTTTGCAACGCAGTGAAGGAGACGTTTCCGACCCAATAAAGTATATATATTCTTGATCAGCATCACCAGGAGAGTCGATCCATTCCCTCAGTTTTAAAGCTATCTGCTTACAACTTTCCCAAAAGTTGTCTTTATATTGAAGGTAGTATATAAGTCGGAACGAGCTGGATCGGGCGACTATCTCATATAGCTGCCATATAACTGAACGATCAGAAATGCCATAACTTACGTGTTTTTAAAGTTAGGAAGTTGGGATTTTTTATTGATTTTATTTATATAATTTACGGAATATTCTGCAAGCGTATATCAGCTTCGGCTCCGCCCGAAGGTAGCTTCCCTTTCTTGTTTATAACTAAGATTACTAGTTGTCAAACATAAACATCTTCAAAGAGTCATAAAACTTATATAAAAAAATGTCTCATATGAAATTAAGGGAAATAAATATTTATATTTACTTAAAAGTAATTACCTTGTTTTCTAATGTTATCTTATTCGGAACAGAAATTTTTAAAGCGTGCCGAAGCTCAATCTCATAAATTCATCAAAATTGGTCGTTTGGAAGAAAATGGTTATGGGATTCGTCACCATGTGGAATGCGGTTTCTTTTACAATATACATTATTATTGGCTGTCATAGGTCAAAGTAGTTAACGAAATTTTAAACCAAGACAGGCCACAAAATTATTTGCTTTTTGCAGGAGAGAATATTAGTTACAAAAAATCTAGTAAAAACTGTAATATTCACAGAACTTTATTTTGTTCAATAACAACATTTTGTTTAAACAAACTGCAGATCTGCTCGAAGGACGGAACATAAAATCCAATAATGTATGCCTCTTCCCGTAT
Source organism: Drosophila fuyamai (assembly GCA_018153365.1). Taxonomy (NCBI): domain Eukaryota; kingdom Metazoa; phylum Arthropoda; class Insecta; order Diptera; family Drosophilidae; genus Drosophila; species Drosophila fuyamai. The sequence goes on from JAECXW010000151.1 coordinate 291,622, forward strand.
TTAAATTAGCTGAATAAAGTTTTAGCGCGGAACCAACCTGTTCGCTTGTGTCAACTGCAATTTCGGGACGCGTGTTAGCGGAAGTCGTTGCCAATCGAAGGAGCTTCCTGTTTCGCTGGCTTTTCGCCGTCCTGCGGCTTCGCCTCTAGGCGACTCCTTTGACTTTCACTTTTAGCCGTCTTGGGTGCCCGGACTTGCTGCGCCTTTCTGCATGCGAGTTCGGTATTTAAAATGCCTTTGCATATTTCATAAACATTTTAAAAATGCATGAGCTGCTAATTGAAAACGTTTGTCGTGCCCGAACGCACACAAACAGACCCGTACGAGGATACCCCAAGCTCGGCGGTGCGTAGAGGAGGGCAGTGTCCGAGAGTGGAGTAAAAAAGGTTAAAAGGTGCCATCGTGGCACTCAAAAGCCGGGCAACATAGTTTAGCACTTTGCTCCTCCATTGCCCAAGAAATCAAAGCCTTCCGCCCCTTTGCCATCGGTGCTAATGTATGCGACCTGCACTCAAAGTTCGCCTATAACATGGCCAGTCCTTGGGTCGTCGGGCTTGGGTTCCCGGTATTGTGTGCCAGAATACCTAGACACATGTGCACCGGGTTCCTCGGGGTCAGACCCCGCTCAGTCGAACCCACACACACTGGCACACCTTCAATCACTTCCGCCGAACGATGAAGTAGCTCCTTTGCACGCTATTATTTTCCTGGATCCCGCCGTGGAGCCGTAGTCGTATGTAATTGGAACGTGTGGGAAATATCAAGCGACGGCACAAGTCAAAGCTAAAGCCGGCCTACACTCGAATAAAATAATTGCAGGGATGGTAGCTCAAATTATAGTAATTTTAAAATGAAAGAAGACTTTGAAAACATGCGAAAGCGTAACGATGAATAATAATCAGAAACTCTGGAAATTATTAGTTTGAAACTGCCTATTTCAGTGGATTTATTATTTAAGTCCCTATTAAATCAACTATTTCGAATTTATATTGTCTTGATACCTAAACTATTTCTCCCTTTTTTATGACTATTAAGGAATTTAATAAAATATATTGATTATTAACGAAAGGTTAAGTAATTCCTTAAATTAATAAAAAATTCTAAAAATAGTTTAACTTAAAAACAGCTTCCCAGAGAGTAAAGAATTAATTGACCTTAAACAACGCCTTTTAGTGCAATAAACATAATACAACTTTTGCAGCCCTTATAAACTCCCAGTAATTGGAATATTGTTTTTATTCACCGTGTATCTCGAGCCAAAGTCGCTTTAGCTGCGGCCCTGTTTTGCCGGATGTCCTGTTGGAAGCGTAAATAGGCATAAAACAACGAAATGAACATTTCTATTACCCCTTCGGTGGCCGCCTGGCATTTGTCTGGCCGAAGCCCCCAGCCAGCCGTGAAAACTTGTCTAAAGTCCTGCGGCAGTGAGGCGGAAACGCTGCCAGGAGCTGTCTAATGGCTACGCAGCAATAGCAATCCTGCAGAAATCCAACAGCCATCAGCGATCCTTTTGCATGGGCATTTCAATTCGCCGGCAATGCAAAATTCCATGGAAACGCGAGCAGCCAAAACGCCACCAACGGCAGCTCATTATGCCAGCCACGGCTTTGTTCTGCCTTGGCAGTGGAAATGGCTGGAGTGGAAGTGGAAAACGAGTTGGCTGCCACCTCGCCACTTGACACCTGGCTTGGCTTGGTTTGCACCGCTCCGCAGTCCTGCAGAAACTCCTGCAAACCACAAAAGCTTGCTTAGCCAGTCTTAAAGTCGCGAGTCGAAAACAACAAGGAGCTGAGCCGGAGACAAAGCAAAAGAAGCCGTGGCCAAGTGCCAAATACACGTGCACCTTGCACGTACTGTCCTCTTTTCAAAGACCCCGCGCAGGACGATAAACTGCTTTTAGTCAACTTTAGTTACTTTGGTCAGTGCCCGCTGCAAAAGCAGGACAAAGGCACTGAGAAACAAGATTAGGCAAACTAAGATCATTTTGATTTAAAACAATTAAGTAACAACTCAAAAAGGCACCGAATCCAATAATTTGAAAATGTGTTTAAAATTTACTTAGTTGTAGTTTTTTTAAGAATTAAAGTTATTAAAATCTGAATTGCATAAATGACATTTAGCCCGCTTATATATAAAAAACTTTAAAAAAGAAGGAGGGAAAATGAATCCAATATATTATTTCATTTAAACAGAAAATATTAAATTTTTTATTTCCCTTCTAAGGAAAATGAAAACCACCTTTTCCAAACTCATTTATACAATGAAAGTGTAGCATACATTTTTAATCTGAAATTTAATTCTCCATCTTAGGTAATGTCCCTTTCCCCAGTGCACAGTCTATGAAAGTTTCCTTTCCTCTTCTGCTAAAAAAAAACCAACTCCAACTCCGGAGCTGCTGGTCCACTATTTACAGCTTTAGTTTTGTGCTTTTCGGCGTGTTTCGTTTGTTTGTCTCGTGTGTTTTGTCATGCCTCTTATGTCCTGCTCCGAAATGTGTAAACAACTTTGGGCGCTCAGCCAAGTGCAAGGTGTACAGTGTGCAGAATTCAGTACACACTGTACAGTGCACACACACCGTTGGAGGCAGCATCACGTGCCACGCTCCATGTCGAACCCCCACCCCTGGTTCCCGCTTCTCACTGGCCTTCTGACCAGCGTCCGCCGTTAATCCGTGATGTTTGTTTACCTTGGCGCCGGGTCCGGGTAACTACGGCTCCGGCTGCAGGATTCGGGCACGGCTACTACTGCAACTTCGGGCAGGACCACGGCAAAGGAGCCCATTTATCTTGCGAACGCAATAACAACGACTTAGCCGAAGATTTGGTGCAGCCAGTGTGCAAATCCATTAAATGCATTGTCTCGATATGGAGTTGGGTTTAACGAGTTTGTCACTCTGTTTGCATCAGTGGCGAATCAAGAATTTGGTTGTGGAGGGGTTTTTTAAGCAAGTTCTTTTGTGGCATACTTTTGTAAAACTAAACTTGCTATTACTTCTCAACTGTTTCAAATTTTTAGTCCCCCTTTGATTCATGGCTGGGCTTGTATTTGCTCGGCATTTGCAAAACGCTATACCAAATATAGAGTAAGATATGTTTGGCATTTTGAATTTTAAATTGTAATTGATTTAAATAAAAACTTGTAAGCTAAAATATACAAAATTGTAAGTAAGAGTCAAAATAATTATTAATAAATCAATTCGATTGCCTATTCCCCCTATCATTTGTAAGATGGTCCATAAGCCCCAGTTTGTCTAAGACGGCGGACGTGTGTTCATCCTCCAAAGTGTTAATAGATCAAAATTCTATTTTATATGAAGAACTGGACTGTCAAAAAATACTTATAACTTTACCATTCATTGTGAGAAATATAAATAATTTACATACACATCAATACTTCAATATTAAATATTTTTTATAAAAGGTACACTTTGGATATAATAACAAAAAAAATGTTTATAAATTTAAAGTTGGGCTTAATAAGTATTTATTAAAACTTTTTATATTCGAAATCACTTGAATCGAGTTTGGATGCTATAATAAAAACTGATGACTTTAATAATTTAGTCGATTTATTAGTTAGCAATTAAAGACACTTATTTTTACCAGCGGCAATCATTGACAGTTGAGCTATTTGCACTGCCAATTAATGGATTCCATCGAATTTCGAATGGACTGAACAATCAACAATAGAAGGAAGGGAACGAAGATACGCGAATGAGCCGAGGAAAGGTTTTTCAAATTTAATTGTGTTTTCTGTGGCGGTGTAATTTTTGAATTTTTAATCGGTTCAACCGCTTTAATTCGCATTTAAATTAATTAAAATCACTTGCGACCAGACCGAGGCAACAAAAACAGCAACTGCTCAACAACGGCGAGGGAAAACCCCAAATTAACTTTGCAGCGATACAGAATACAGAATCGGAAAAAGCCGCAGCTGGGGCTCGAATCGGGTGGAATCGGGGAGTTGGGGGACTGGAGGGGGCCCAGCAGGTGGCAAACGACGGATACAAAGGGCGCGACCGCAGAATTGAGGGGCTGGGGGCGTGGCCAGGAGCCCGGGACAAGGACTCCATGTTGCATTTTATTTTAATAAAGACTTTTAATTGAATTTTCAATTGTTGCGCTGGCTTCGATGGAGCCATGCCATCGCTGCACTTGTTGTTGGCCGTTGTAATTGTTGTAATTATTGTTATCATCATTACAATGTTATGTAGTATCAGCCGCGGTTGTAGTTGTTGTCGCAGCGGCGCAAAAAGCGCAAGTGTGTGGTTAAACAATTACACGAGGGGGCAGCGGGGCAGCGGGGGCAGCGATAAGGGCTGTCCGTCCGGCCGATCACTCAGCCCACGTGCCCGGATGGGCTGTCCGGCCCATTGCGAATCACGAATGGCGTTCGCCACTTCCGCTTCCGCTGGCGCTGCTGTCGCTGCTTAGCATTGCAATGCCATAAAAATTAATAAAAAGGATTCTGGTCCGCCGCTTTTTTGCCATTTTCCGCGCGCACCGCGTTAAATCAATGAACGTGGCAACAATTAAAATATTCTGCCTGTTTCCGTTTAACCAGCGACAAAATTCTCTGTCCACATTATGGGACCCGCAATTGAGAGTATACCGGACTAAAGGTTATTATGTAAAAAAGTTATTCAATTTAATTTTAAATCAATGCCATTAAAAAAAATTAATTTTTGTATCATATTTCGAAAATGTTACTAGCATACATTTCCACGGACAATCTAAGTAAAATAGTCTTGGGACTCTTATTTTCCGATGTAGTATGTGCTTAAAAATCTCTCTCTTATTTTAATTGCAAAAATAGTTTATTAATATTTTGAGAATACCAAATTTGTATAATATATGTTCCTCTTTCTCACTTTTTAAAATTGATTGGGTATCCAAAATTCGCATACGTTAACTTGGTCAGCCTTTTTGCCTTTATCTTGTGTAATTGCGGAATTTCAATAATTTATTTATTATGTGTAAATAAAACACAGAGCCCAGTTATTAATTTTTAATTTTCTCCTCAATGTTGCTTTTGTAAGCACAGGCGTTTCATTGTTTAATGTTCCACATTTTTTCGCTTAATTTTCAAGCATTTCAATGCACTTAAAGGCAGGTGCGCCCACCCATTCTCGTCGAACTCACTCTCAGTATGCAATCGCTGAAAACTGCGAGTGCATAAAATGCAATTGTTGTTGGAAATGCATTTGAACAAGCATTTATTGGCCAGCATTGTGTATCCCGAGAATTTTGTTTTACAACATTTTCAATTAGTGGGCGATGCAGTTTATTGGCTATTGTTTCCACGCTAAGTACCTCCAAACGCACCCGCAAATGCAGCGAGTGCATCGGGACCCAGATATTCTTTTGTTTATTTTTCAGCAATATGTAATAAACAAATATAAATATTTAATCACTCCCTTTGCGTTAGCGTAAGTAATTTTTTTCAACACGACTAATTTAATTGTTTTAGTAAAACACTTCAGACCGAAGTTAATATAGTAAAATAGTATTTAAGATATAACGACAGCAATACTATCAGGACTGCTTTTAAAAAAATAAAAACCGTATTTGTGAATTAGAAACAACATTTTTTATTTGTTGTTGATGTTTGTTTTCTTGATCTTTCTATTATTTTCATTTCATTTTTATAAAATTTAATAAGTATGTCCGAAATCGAAAAGAATAATCATATAGCTGCTTTAAAGTAGAATGAAATGTCTTAACTCTGAAATACCAATTTAATTTAAAATTGATTGAAATGTTTTAATGCCGAAATACCCATTTATTTGTTGATTCGAAATGCAAGGAAAGCAGTTGAGAATTGTTTAATCCTTTGGTTGCCGTTGGACTATTATAGAATTACTCTCGTAAAACTACCAATTTACAAATTATATACGTGTATGTTGCCATTTTGATGGTCAGTTACATTATTTGCTCACTTCATCCCGCCTGAGTTGATTTGAAAAGCCTCCTCAATACTTTTCATTAAATGCAGCTTAAGATGGGGCTTTTGAGCCAGAACGCAGTGCACAGAGTGTTTGCAACATTGCATTAATTGGGTGCAATGGAGACGTCTTCCTGTGACGTGCAATAAAATTTTAAATTGAGTTTCAATGACTGCAGGGCTGAGGCTTCGGCTGGGGCTTCGCAAATGGTTCAAATTAGTGCAGCTCGCACATTTGCACATTTGCACACTTGCAACTGCTGCTGCACACTGCACAAATGAGATAAATCAGATGGTGACGTTGGGCGAGGGGAAACCGTAATTACCTTGCCAAAGTGTACGAGCCAACTTTGCTCATTTCCGGAAGGAAAACGTGGAGGGCGCAAATTAAAAAAGATGAAGTGAAAAGAGCCCTGCGTCTACAGCTTGTCCATTTTCCGCATTTGCCTTTTTTCGGGACGGAGCGAAACAAAACTCGAGAACCGCAGACCAAGGGCGTCCGAACATAAGAATCTCGTTGGGGTCAGACTCGGAGCATGTGAAAATCGAATTTCCACCCGAAAACCTTCTGCAGTCTGCGCCCAGCTGCAGGCCAGAAGCGGGAAGTGAGGGCCGAGGCGGGGGAAAGCTGCATTAATTAAAATTTGAATGCAAGCTCAAAGGAAAAGAGCAAATCCGACAAATTTTTCATAGGCTAATAAACTTGAATGCCACTCTGGCAAAAAGAGAGCAATCCCGGCCCGACACCTGCCATCGGAAAAGCAGGGGAGCTAGAAGCCGCGCCACAAGAGCTGGCCAACAGTGTTTTTCGTTTCCGCCTTCCATTGCTCGATTTTCGTGTTTCGTTTTTCATTTTTCGTATTCGTTCTTATTTATTTATTTTTTATTCTGCCGCACTGTCACCCAATTATGTCACACAGTGTACAACAAATTAATGCCTCGTTGCGTTGATTGCGTCGCCGTCGCCGCTGCGCGCGAAAGTATGCAATGCGAAATGAACGCGCAAGTGAAATCACTAAAAACATTTCCAGCCTGAGACGGCAGACGGCAGACTATGGCCTACTGCTGTATCTACGGCTATGGCCACAACCATGGCACATGGCACATCGCCTACTGCCTGCCAGTTGTCTGTGTTGATGTCTGGCTGCCTGGTTGTGTATGCGTGGATGTGATTGCGTGACAATTTCAAACAGATTTAACCGCCAATTTAAAATGAAGTCAATACACCCGAGAGCTGTCCAACGGCGAATGCGTTGCATGCCAGGGGAAGATGCAGGCCACAAATTACCCAGTAGTTCGGGAAAAGGGTATCGGGACATATCAGCAGAAATTCGAAAGTGCATCGTTTTGGGTTTAGACGCTGTTTGAAAGTACTTATCCAAATTTATTAATTTTAATTTGGGTCTCTCTGGTTTTGCTTTTCATTCAATATTACACGAAGATTTACTTTTTGTAATAAAACAACGAAACAGTACCATATTGAATTTATTGTTTATAACAGAATTTGTTTTACATTTGAATTATTTGTAATCATACTTTCAATGATATTAAAGACATGAATGTTTAATATTAATGGGGCAAAATTTAAAGAGATAAAAGATATATGAATACCAAACACTTTACCATTTTGGTTTCTTTAAGGACAAAATTAGGTTTTCAAGAATAAGCTGATGCTTCTTTTGTCTTTGAAAATCAAAGTGAGATCTCAGCTTTAGCTTAGTATCGAAGTGGAACCAACGTTTTTACCAACATTTAGTTCCAAGTAAGGACAATGTTAACCACAGAACAAATATAAAAGGCACATTCATCCAAAAAACATTTTTGCTTTTTTGCAATAGTAACTAACAATCAGCAACATAAAAAGACTTAAAAAACTTAAAATTAGGACCTTTGAAACATTTCAGATCCAGGTACATATTAACCATACAACCCGTATGCCCGATGCTAAATGCCGCCGGTGGCAAACAGATCAACGGCCCGTCAGCGGTGAAGTTGACGTCGAATGCAGCTTGGTGTTTTCCGCTTCTCGTTTGCTGCATTTAAATGGCGACGAGGGCTGATGCAGCGGACCGCTGTGATCTGAGGGACTAGCTGCTGGCCAGCGGCAACGGTGCGTATGTGTGTCCAGCCCATTGGCAGCTGAAAAATGCATTGTTAAATTTACGATTTTTTGCGGGTTGGCTCGGTCTGCTGGCCGTGCGGGCTTTCCTTCATTGTTTTTTAACGCTTTTTTTTTGCCTTGTTTCACTGAGCTTGTGTCAAACAAACGATTTAAATGAAATAAATTTCGATGAATCACTCAATCGGTTTAAATAAAAATATAGCGCTTGTAATGAGATACGACGGACAAACAAGTGTAATTCAATGGAGTTCGAATCACACTCGATGAACTCTTCCTTCTGGCGAAAACTCTTTAGTCGTAATCGTAATCCTGAAATGTGGTTCCACACCTTGACCAAAAAATAAGCTCTTTTCGTACTAGGGCGAATCCAATCGGGGCTGGATATTGCCTGGTAAAGGCCGCCTAAATACATTTGCCGGCACACTGAACCATAAACCAATCGACAGGGCAATCATTTGATACAAAACTCAAATGTTTGAATCAAAGTGAAGTCTCTGCCGTCCCATCCATCCCTATTTTCCTCTCCATAGTTTTGGCTTAGTGGCAATCAGCAGTGCATGTAAATACCATGACAATGCAGGGGATACTGGGGCATGGATTTGGGTGTGGGAAAACTCGAGGACATTAGTCTCTACAAAGGGATACACACACTCACCCAGCGTTTTGTCCACCTGAGTTGTCAACAAACCGTGAAATTATCAACACAAATTGGACGATGATGTCGAGAACGAGGAGCAGATTCGTTTCTGCTTGTTTTTTCATCTTCTTTTTCGACGCATATGTAAAGCTCCTTCGCCTACGAAAACCTTTTAATACAAATTGAAAATACTCGGAGCACAAAAAGGACAAACATGCAGCACTTGTGATAAGTGGAAAGGTAACTTGGTGAGCTACCAAGAAGTCACACAGAAAAAAATGTTGGGATCATATTTTGTTTCGATTGCTATTTTTTATTTTATTTTCTTTTTCCTATTTTAATTATTTCATAAATTTACTTTATTAAAAGCTTTTGTTATATAAAAACTTTAAATACAAATTATATCAAAAGTTATGTTTGGAGTAGTAAATAACATAATGTAACGATTCTTAAAGCCATTATTCTAAAACCTATCTAAAAGCCATGCCTTTTTTAATAACTTAAGTTTATGTTAAATTTTCCTAAATGTTTCAAAGTGTTTAAATTGTTATTCTTAAACTGTTTTTCCACTTTTTATTTAATAAAATTATAAGATTTTAACTTTTCAGTAGATTTTTTAGAGAAACTATGATATAAAAGTGCGACTAGAGCTTAAGTAAAATTAAATAAGTATTCCAAAACCATTTTTAGCGTGCATTCGAATACACAGATGATTGGCCAAATGAGTGGACTTCACGATTGTCCGGTTGAATGGTGCAGGTTGCTGTTGCCGGAGTCTCGTCTTTGATAGGCCAATCGCATTGCCAAGGCGACTAGGGATCTCACTTCGTCTTTGCTTAGATCCACGGCTCATCCCCTTTCAAATCCCGGATTCCCGACTCCACCGGGCACATGCATAAATGTCAAGAAAGTGAAAAATTTCCATGAGATTTACTGCGACGGCGGCTATTTATCTTTGCAGCCGGCAGATGCAAGGGTCGAGATACCGAGACAGGGCCGGACGGGTGCCGGACGGGCGCCGGAAATGGGCTTTATGCAGCATTTAAATGCCCTCGTTTCCGGCGGACGGCCGACCTTCAGGCGGCCGCCTCAATTAGTTCATTACGCTAAACGTTTGCATTTCACCTAATTTCGTCTGGAGGTCTGGGCTTTCGGCCACATCCGCTGCACGCAAAGTGCAACTGGGAGCTGGAATTTCGGAACCAGGAGCCAGGAGCCAGAAACGAAAACGGAATTTATTTCTCAATTCCCACTTCAATTTTGTAAATTGAATGAAAAAGCGCTTAAAAATATACAAAAGCAGACCGAGCAGCCAGACCAAGCATAACCCAAATAGTGGAACAAAAGCACACGGAACCTGGAAATGGAAAGGATACGTGCGGGGGGCTGGCAAAGGGGCGAGGAAGCAGGGGGCGTGGCAGGGCAAGGACAGCCAGCAAAAAAGGCAAACGAACGACGAGCAGAGCGAAAGGAAATCTTACAAATAAAACGGAAGTTAATTTACTACGTAAACCGAAAAGCATGGCGCAGCCACATCCGGGTGGAAAGAGCGAGCGAGAGGGAGGAGTGGAGCAAGCGAGACGGAAGGCAACACTGAAAATGCTACACTGTAAGGAATTGCAGTTGGCCATTTAATTGGGCGACTTTTTGCAGCCCAGCGCCGATTAAGGTGGCCAAATATTTGCTCTGGCAACAGAAGCCAGTCGAGAAACGATGAAGAGGTATCGGCCCGGCTTGGCCAAGAAAATGGGGGCAGGACGAAGGGGCGCGGGTGGCAGGGGCAGGAGCAGGACAGGTGCAGCTCGCACTTAAACCCGCTTATTACGTTAACAATTGCAAATATCGGCGCGGATTTCGCCAGCGGGCGAGACAGGATTACTTTGCATAATTTTAGGGGCATGCAAATAACAGCCAAGGGTTTCCTACCGCATCCACACCCACGAATCCACACACACCAGCACAGAAAGAGAGTTGCTGGCATGCCAATGAAAGCATTTCGCGTCCTGGCGAAAGCGGAAGGAAATTTCACTAGCTGACTGCAGCAGCCGCAGTTTTAACCGCCTACGAATTGTTAGAACACACAGCTGAGGTGGTAATAATAGCACTGAAAATCTGGCTTGTTATAGAAAACACCGTCTGGTTCTTTAACTGACTTCATTTGAACGCCTGCAATATATAAACTGTAGCTAAAACAAAAATACTTTCATTTTAAATTTTCTAAATTTCCTAATCCCAAGATTTTTGTTCAAATCCTTTGCCTATGATTTAAGACATATTTTTCACCCTTAATAAATTCAAATACAAAAGCAAAGGTGAAAACTAACGTAGGTTTTTTTCTAAGAATTCGGTAGGTACTGATTATAAATTAGAATACTATATTATACAGTTTATTAAAGAGCAACATGGGTTTCATAGCTGCTTTGTTATCATTTTAGATACAAGTTTATATATCGCAACTTGTAAAACAATAATTTAAAAATATAAAATTATATTGTTTCGGTAAATTTATTTCCAAATAATTGATCAAACAAAAGAAAATTGATGACATTTTTTTAAAGTCGAATTAAAATGTTGTTAGTTGAGTGCTTCCTGGTTTCTAAAAAGGCGTATCAAAAAACTCGATTTGACTGAGGCGTAATCATAAGGCCCACTTTTCAACACAAATAGTACTGATCCGCTCGCTGGAAATTTATGAGAAATGCTCTGGGCATATTAAATCAAAACAAGAGAGAACGCTATAGTCGAGTGCCTTGACTATTAGATACCCGTTACTCAGCTAAACAACTTAATAAAAATATGCCTTCTTGTATGTTTTTCGCCGCTCGAATTAGCTCCCGATTTTTATGTTAAAATCGGTACCCAGGGAACACCTCCAATTTGGCTAACTTGATTTGATTTTCATAATTCTTGGGATATAGTTCGGTATTGACAAATGAAAGCCATCGCAATTTCCTTTAATAAAACATCCTTATCGAGAATTAACGTTGACTCTGTTGAGCACCTTGGCCAGCTGTTCCAAAATCATCCGTTAGATGGCGCCATGAAAGGCGGAAATGTAGGCGCTGGCCAGGCTAAAGCGTTTAATGGTTTTTTGGGCGTTAGAGTGGGCGTGGCAAACTTTTTTTTGGCCAATCGATAGGTATTGACGAAACAAATACATATAAAAAAAATTTTCATAATAGCATCAAAACTGTGGCCACAGCTTGTGGCTTGTAGGCGTCAGAGGGGGGCGTGGCACCATTTTGAAACAAACTTGCGCTGCGTAGGAACTCCTAAAATCTACATGCAAATCAACTTGCCAATCTTCTAGCTTTTATAGTTTCCGAGATCTCAGCGTTCATACGGACAGACAGACGGACAGACGGACAGACGGACAGACGGACATGGCTAGATCGACTCGGCTAGTGATCCTGAACAAGAATATATATACTTTATAGGGTCGGAAACGCTTCCTTCTACCTGTTACATACTTTTGCACGAATACAATATACCCTTTTACTCTACGAGTAACGGGTATAAATACATTTATTTTCGAAGGCAATGTTAGCCTTTATCCAGTAAAATATACATAGGTAATACTTTAATTTACATCAAATAAGCTATTATATTAGATGGCAATCAAGTGAGTTCTATACTTTCACCCCCGGCTGTAAAAGTGTGAAAGCGTGTGTGGGCGGTAGGCGTGGCCAAGCCACATTAGAGCAGAATGTAGGTGGCTGCGGGCAACAAAAGTATTTGTTATGCGGTAAAAATGCATAAAAATCCTGAGACCGGCATTTATTTAAATTTATGCCGTTATAACGTAATTTTGCATTACCCCAAAATGATGGCGAACCCCACCCGAAAAGGCAGCACCCCAGTCAGCGGCTCGCTGGTATTTTATTGTTGCACCAGCGGGTGCGGGTGTGGCCCACTTTACTCAGGCATTTTTATACAAATTTTTGCACATTTTGCGGCCAACGCTTACGCCACCGACAAAGCCCAAAAGCCAGAAAGTTGCGCTGCGCCTTTTATTTTGGTTAAATAAGTATTTGGCAATTGTTATTTGAATAAACCATACTCGCACGTCTTTTATCCTTTGTGCACCAGGCCCACTTGAATTCATTTGCTATTATTATTTTTTTATCGCATTTCAATTGTTTATCTGTGTTTACGTACGTTCTGCTTTTTTAATTTTTGTTATTGCGGCTCGGTAGGATAATACGAAAGTTATTCATTTGTTATGCATATGAAGTGGATCCAAAAATGGGCTGTGGTTTATTGCAGCAGTTGCCATGGCAAATTTTTCGGGCTGGGAACAACAAAAGAATAGTTCCCCCAGTTAGAAGTCTGAGTGCGGTTTCCGTTGCGAATAGCATGCTAAATTAATAGAGAATGCTTTAAAATTAGTACTCCAAGTCCACAGAAAGCTGTTTAAGTCCTGGTCGAAATGCAAACACCGTGCAGCGGAGGTGAGCTACCATTTGTCACTTCCAATTAGAGCCAGTCAAAGCGGGCCAGGTGAACTCTGGCCCGGCTGCTAATCTCCCGACATCTGTGCCCAGGTCTCCAGGTCTCCAGACTTCGGACCCGGGGTCGACCCAGTCTCATTCAATCAATTGAAACACTGACACTGCTTTCTGTGTTTTGAATACAAATTAGCCAAAGCGATAGCCGCCCCGCAACATGCACTTGCCACGCCTCCAATCAAGGAGGCACACACTCCGAAAAAAGAGGAGGGAAAATGTTGGCAAACTTTGGTAATTTTAGTATCAAGTGTAACACTATGATTTAGTTACATTAAAAAAACACATAAAAGAGGTGTACATTTTAAAACTGACAAATATTTTATATATATATCCACAATTGAGTTGGTGAACACGTCGATGTTTTTAAAGAAAATAAATCATACGCAGCGTTGCCATTTTCTATACAAAAATAAAAATGTTTGTTTTTTCTTATTCAAACTAAACTATATTTTTCGGCCTAAGGGTTTTATGGAAGCGTCTTACACTTTCGTTTTCTCCTAATTAAAGTATCGTAGATTGCCTCTTATGTTAATATTAACATTCCGTAAAAAACAAAAATATAATAATATTTTTTTTTTTGTTCTAGATAAATACTTATCATTTTTAAAAGTATGGAATGACTTTGATATCATAATTAATCAACTTATCGGTAATACAGAACTTGGCCTCGTTACCATTTTCATACAAGTGAGTAAATTTTCACTTTTCCTTAGTGCACGTCTCAGCCTGTGACACTGCCATCGATGTTTGCTCCGATGAAACCGGGGGTTAATTTAAATGCAAAGTAATTAATTAGACACTTGGCTGGCAAATCAAGTAATCCAATCTAGAGGAAGGCTAATCAAGGGCACAGTCTAGTGCAGTCCTCAGAAGGCAGACCCGCAAAGTGACCGGCGGGCTAACTAAATGTGCTATAACATTCGAGTATGGTGTGTGCCATATATCAGGCGCTGCTCGGGACGCCGTGTGTGCTTATCCACTCAGTGCCCAGACAATGGCAATTTCAATGATTTTGTTTAGCTCAGTGATTCGGAGAATTGAGTTCGGCTGCTGGCTGTCCACATTCGTATGTACGTATTATCCATATGCTACGTGCCGCAGGCAAATTGAGAACGCACAACCCACCGACGCACACGATTCGAATGCCTTTCAATGAATTGCTGCCAATTTGCAATGGTTAATGAAACGCTTTGTGCCGTGTCGATTGCATTGAACAGGGGGTGGGCCAAAGCAAAGGGGGCCCCTGGAACTAACTAATCCAGCAAGTACTATTCTATATAGTGACCGATTCCCTGCAGCTCATCTCCGGCCAAAACTGCTGCACTCTAATCCGCTCCCCGCCGGTCCGCATCACTTTCCTTGTTTTCTTTGACATTCGAGTTACATTTTGGCCAAGTTCCATCGATTTCTGTGGCTCAGCAATGTCGTTCTCTGGCACTCTGCACAGCGAGAAAAAGGTCCCTCTCAAACAAGGATAATCTACGAAGCAGCATAAGTTCCGCTGCTAAAGTTCAAGTGAATGCAGGATTAAAATATGTCCCATATCGCCAATTATTTTGTGGTATTTTTTAAACATTTTAACATTTTAAGGGTACCCTCAAAGTCTAGGTACAAATAATCTTTGTACTTTTTACTTTAATAAGTATCGCAATAAAACTTGTTTAGCCACGTAATATTATGTAAATAATTAACTTTAATTCACAAATTATAACTTACTCATGTAATTGGTATTGAGCATATTCCCATTTCATGTAATTGTTGGAACTCTAAAAAAGTCTCAATAAGAAACAGGTAATTGTATAAATTATAGCCAATATTCAGGATAAGTTTTGCAATAACTGCAGTCTTTAACAGAAATCAGAGTTTGGGAAAATGTAAAGAAATGTTTATGTGAGATCAAAATATTTAACTATCTAAGTTCCGAGTTTTGCAATGCACTATAAATACACTAATAAATATAATCAAGAACCCATATAATAAAGTGTTGATTATTCACTTACCATATGGGATTGTAGATCGCATTCTTAACAATTTAAAACACAATTACAGAGGTGCCAAAATCTTTTTTCCCAAGTGTGCTTCTGGTCATTTCAATTTTGTAATTGAGATTAGCTTTTTGGGAATAATGGAGATCAGATCATTTAATTAACTTTGTTTTCGAGCACGTTCTTCCCACTGCGGATGTCAAGGGCTGTCTGGGTGGGCGTGGTCCTTATACGTATGTATAGTATATGTGTTGTGCTCGTGTGGGTGTTTGCTGCAATACCGATTGAACTAACAAGTTCTCGAACGCAATAATTTTGCAATTGCCGACCAGCGTTAGAGGGCTCGGCGATTGCCCTTAGTTGTCTGTTAATTTGCCGAACAGCAATTCCATTTGTTAATTCCGGCCCGGCATCTTTTGCTCAATTTGGCAACCAGATGAACGGGCATCGGCCATTGGAGCCTCCGAGTCCATGTGTCTCGATTTCATTTCCGAAATTGAATTGCCAAAAATGTGGCATCAGTTTCCGCACTCAGGGCCTGGGTCTTCAGTTGTCAGAGCCCGTCTCTCGGATCCCAGTTCCAATTATAATTATGCCATTCTCAGTGGGTCTGAGGACTCCGTCTCCGTCGGCCGCTCGATGCGTTTTGGGTCTATGCATTTCATTTGCACTGGCTGAGCCGAACAGAACCCGGACTTTTTCTGACTATCTTCGTCATCGTCTGGCGGCTGCTGTTTTATTTTCACTTTTCCTTCTCGCATGGCTTAGAACGAGCCAAATTGCATTCAGCTGTTTGTTTTTATGCGCTGTCACGAGAATTCCAAACTACTTTTGAATAATTTCATTTATTTATGTTCCCCATTGCTTGGCGCAAAAGTTTCGCTGCAGTTGCTCCGATTCTCCGCTCCTGCTGTCTTCAGTCAGTCAGTTAGTCGCTTATTTATTTAGTTTCTTTCTTTTCCCTAAACTGCTAGAAAAGGCGCAAAACTTGTCGCTGAGTGTCAGAAGTTCTGTCTTGGCCTTTAAGAGGCCTGTTCCTCCTTTTCTGCCGCCAATTGATGCCCTATTGTGCTCTATTGAAATTATTTTAATTGGGTTTAAGCTTAAGAAGGTGTTGGAAATAATAACTTCTGCTTAGGAACTTTTAATCTTTTTAATAGTGTTGATAATCGAATTTTTATTGATTTGTTTTACTCTTGCCCATATATCAAGCATCAAAAAGAGTGTTACAATTCAGTTTTATTTATTCAAAGAAATAGGGAATAAATCATTTTGTTTTTAGGTAAACCGAAGTCTCAAAAAAATGGTTTCAACAGATACAAATACCTTTGATGATATTAGCTAATTAATCGGTCAAAATTATTTTGCTTACGCTAATGTTATAGTCAGAAATATGTGATTAATGCGAGTTGCCATATAAATTTTTACTGCAAAAGGAGAACCCTCCCAATTAGACACAGGGTAATCCAATACATCTGAAAATGCAAATGCCTGGCTCTTTGAGGTCTTACTGGCAGCCTTCAGGCAGTTTTGTCCTCTGCTGAATGCTTTTGGCAGGTGACAGCTTAACTGCAGCAAAGTGAGCTTGGCAGACTTCATGTAATGCAATTACGCATACGCCGCGTTCACCCCAACCGTGTGACTGGCATGTGCGGCTAATTAGGTCCAAAATGCTCCACGCCATTTTGTTGTCAAAACCTGCCTGCTGGAGAATAGATAGGTGGCAAGTACTACGTGTCCAGATTTTTGACATCCAGTTCGGTGTTCCTAATTGTCACAGCTCATTAATTCACAATGCGTTATTACATTACGAAATGCGATGATGAACTTTTTGCCAAATTTTTGGCTTTTGAAAAGCGGGAAAAGGTAAAAGTAATTAAAAGATTTTGCAATTGGGAGAATTAAATTCGCCAAAGCTTATTTTTAATTTACCCATAAAATAGATTCTCGGAACACCCAATTATTTTTTTAACTAGAGAGCTTAACAGTTTGTATAAATAATTACATAATAATTATATAACTGAAACTATCTGAAATTGAAATAAATTGAAATCGTTGCAAGCTTCTGATTGAAATCAAAATATTCTCTGCAAGAGTTTTTAGAATATATCATATATTTTACTTAATATGCTTTTCTTTGTGTATAAATTTATTATGTTTAATGAGCTGCCTAAATATTTTATTTTATTTGAACCTTTGCGATATTTTTAATAAAGGCAGTTTGCAATACCCTTTTGAAGAGCTACAAATAAATATAAAAATTTAGAAATGTTCACCTTATGTGAATCCGTTTGTTCCTAAATTAAATAAGAAATATGCTATTATCGGTGGTTCTTAAATGTTTAATATTATACTTTTCCCAAACAAACAAAGAAGTAGCGCACTTTGTAACAACTGCCCCTAAATGCATTTACGCCTGCTACTCTACCCAAGTTTTAAGCATTTTATAGCTAAGCTTCGGGCGGCTTTTGGAAGGTTGGAGGTCTGGATGTCTGGAGTGCTGCCTGCTTATAGGCTGCGCTTTTCGAGCCACCAGGGCTACGTCCTCCTCCATTTGTGGGTGGTTCGGTTCCAGCCAACTTGTCACTGGAGCAGAAGTTTCTGAATGCATTCTCTGCGCCAACTTCTTGGTGCGAAAAGTTGGCGCAAAATACTTTGCTCGAATATTGTTTTCGCATGCCTTTGTTGCGCTAAGCAGCCCGTAAGAAGTCGCTTTTCCCCGACTTTCCCTGCGACTCGGTCCAGATCCATCCAGACAACGTAAATTGTGCTGTCTTTTTAAGAGTTTTTATTTTGTTAGGTTTCTGTTGTGCCTTTTTTGGTTCGCCGTTTTGTTTTATTTGGTTTTATTCGGTTTTCTTCTTGCATTTTTGCCATGTATTGGCATTTCAGCGCTTATTTGTATCGTTTTCGTTCACTTTGTTGTTACTTTTGCCATGGCTTTTCTTTCTTTTGTATTTGTTTTGTGTGGTTGCTGTTTTCAATTTTGTAGCAAGCGCAACGCATTTTTGTTGTTTTCCTCTTTTCAGATTGTTGCTGCTGCAGTTTTTTGGCAATTTCCTTAAAACGCAAAAGCTGAAAAGTTGGCTGATGTACGTATAAGCTTTATTTTCTCCCATCATTTCTGTGTGAAAATATCTATTCAGGTTTTTTTTGAGGAACAATTTAACCGACTTTGTAGCACTGGCATTGGCATTCGGCATTCGGCATGCATGTGAAAACTATGCAAATCTTTCATTAAACTCCGACTTCGATCCGAGAACTGATTGCCAAAGCTGAGCCGCTAGTAGCGCCTTTCGGGCGGACTGAAAACGCTCTGGGAACGGATTGGTGTGAATGAGGGTCAAAATTATCACTGCAGGCCAACTCACTTGGGCCCGCTTCAGGATCGAGTCCTTGGAGGCATCGTAGGGGTGCTGCTTCGAGGGAATCTCCAGCACAGTGGGCACAGCCCGGCTATGGGCATCCACAGTGGGACGAATCATGTCCGCGTACACCTGGTTGATTAGGATAATGGCGACGTCAGGTCGCTTCAGGAACTTCTTGAAACAAGCCTTAATCTGGTCCGGGGTGGTGTCTAAGGAAACAAATAAGGTTTAACGATAGGAAAGATTAAAATTAACTATTGAACAGTATAAAATAAGTGAAATAAGTAAAACAAGGCTACGTCCGATGTACATTATTCCGTACACAAGCGTTTATTTTTCATTATAAATGGGTCTGACACAGCATTTTTATTCGGGTACAATAATTGCACATATTGCATTGGCTGACATAATTGTGCTTACCAAAAATTACTATTAATAATACAAAACTTACATTTTTTGTTGTGATTATTGATCAATTGACTTACCCTTTTCCACGACCATGAAATTGGCCTCACGATCTTCGTCGACTTCTCCAATGCCACCGAGCAAAAAGCCGACACAAGTGTCCTTCAAGAAAGTGTGGGGCGGCATTTAGATTGTTAATAGTATAAGAAAGCACCCACCTCATCGCCAATCACGGCTAAGAGACTTCCAAGTTCTTCCGACTCCAACGACATATTTGCCAGACCTGTAAATGTATTAACTCGAGAGCAATGTGAAAGCAAACGCCTGGCACAACTGATGTTAAATGCGCATAGTTGAAAGATAAATACATTTGTCAATGGATTTGCAATAAGAAGATTACCGTACTAAATAAAAATAAATAAATCGCATTCATTTCTGCCGTCATTCGACGTATGAATAAAATATAAGTGCATCTTCCGCCGATGACAAAACAATTGTTTGAGTGAAATGGATGTGGAAAAATGAGAGCAGGAACTGAAAAAGGGGAAAACTGCACTTGACAGCCACGCCGCATTTGATGGCAAAACGCTGGCTGCACTTCGCTGTTTGTAGTGCTGTCAAGCGTAAAACAAGTTTTATAATTGTTTAAAATGTTTGCTTTGCCGCTGTCCATGGCAGTGCAATTTTATAACGAATTTTTGTCAGTTGCTGCTCAAAACTAAATCGAAAACAATGGCCGGCAGCCGGCGAATTGTGTGTCAAGCCCCGTTGTGTCCCGTCCACTCCCTTCAGCTCAGCTATTTACGTAATTCCGACGGCTCCTAATTGGATTAGATAACTTCCCGAAGGGCTGAGCCAACGCAACCGAAAGATACGCATAAACCTCCGCCCACGAACTTGACGCACAGATCACCTTTGTGCACATTGTCTCCTCTTGAAGCGAATCGCCTCAGATCTTTGGTCAAAATCCCAGCCAGCCGGTTATGTGCACCAAGTTGGCTCGTTGGCGTTACGTGGTTGCATGGTGACGGCATTCCCTAAACCTAAATGCGGCTAATTGCCGAGCATGACTTTCGACAGACCAGCTGCCACTTGAACCCAACACGACACTCAACTTCAGTTAACATTTTTCAAATCAGCTCTAATTGTTTACAGTTTACAGTTTACATATCAATGACCATTGTTGTTGTTGCCGGCGTGTGGCATAACTAATTATGATTAATGCTCCAAAGTCAGCCCCTGACATTTGCCATTAATTGACAGTTGGAGCAGCAGCACGGGCACGTGCACTGGGGAAAAAGGTTGTAATTTTAGTGTTTATAAAAAAACGCTTGTAGCCAAAATTTGGAATTTTTATTTTATATATTAATTAGGGCTGCCTTAATAATATTTAAGAAATATAAACGAAAAACATGTTTTTTTCTCCACCAACTGTCTAAACAATCTTAATGTTAAGCTTTTTTTTTATTGGATATTACGATTAATAGGTGTTCAAAAAACTTATTGATTTAAAATTTATTGGAAACCATCAGCAAAATGGTAGTAAAATATTTTACGACATTAGCTGGATGTTTATTTTTTTAGAGGTCATCAGACTGAACATGTTTTTTGTTTATTAACCAAGCTTATTTTGAAATAATGCCTAATATCTAGTAAAAATGTTTGTTAAACTTCTTTCTATGATTGTATGTTGTTAAAAATTTATTATTTACTATCCTATGTTTCACCTGCTGGTCCGTTCCGTTTTATAACCATTTTGTTGGTTGCTTAATGCATAGACAGGTCAATAAACATTTTCAATTTTATACTTAAAAAAATATCTTCAATGAAACATCGAATAGATCATCAGAAAATGATGAAATCTTTTTCGGTGCATGCATGCTTCTCCGAAGTGCATTGAACTTTTGGCTGAGTGAAAAAACTGTCATTGCACACACAAACCGACAATGAAATTGCAGCCGTACTCTCCACCGCAATCCCATATGAACTGGAACTGAAAACTCAAAGCTCCAAGCCGAAACCCAATCGAAATCGCACCCCAGCCAAGCCATCGATGCTTTGGCCCGCTGACCTTTTTCCACACATTGCGACTGCTAATGGTGGGGCCATCGAAATCCAGCTAGTTGGCCAGCCCCAAACTCACAACCGGCAATTCATGCTACCGGTTTTAGTTTATTGACTACTGGCAACATCAGACATAGCAGCAACAACAGTTGCAGCTACGCCAGCAACATCATCAGCAGCAACAGCAACAGCAACAACAACAACGGGAACGGGAACGGCAACAATGTGTCAAATGACTTTTGCTGGCCTGGCTTCTTAAATATGGTCATGGCGGCATTTAGTGTACTGCGGCTGAAATTTTCACTTATGCCCGGCACGTTTTGCCTATTTTCTCGATTTGGTTGCTTATATTTTAATTTTGATTCGACTGCGAGGTTCTGGGCTTCCCTTTTCGACAGGTTCCAATTTTCTCTTTTTGCCTAGATTGTGTGACACGCATGAGTTTAGCTAGAATTCGATCTCTAAAAATGTTTTTGGATAAAATAAACATCAACTCTGCATGAATCACACAGAGTAAATTAACTAGCTTTGAGCACTTTAAGATTTTATAATAAAATGTTAGCTTAAATATTAGAACGTTTGTTATTATTATTTTATGCAAAGCAATCTGCTCAATAAACTTTGATTGTATTCAAATTGTGAAAAATTTGTATTTAAGATTATATTTATGTTATTATTTGCTTTCTAGTAATTGTAATACTTGTGTGTCCATACTATTGGGTAAAAATAGCTAAACTCGCTCTTATAATTAAATATATAAATAGGATTCTTATGAATTCGATAGCATGCTTTGTACCTGAAAAGACTCCCAAAAGAGTACCTCACTTGAAATGCAGATTCCCAATTTCGAGATTCCTTAGTGAATTTGCGTGGACTTGACAGCCTACTCATTCATGCATTCCGAAGTCATTCATTCAGCAGCTGTCAGCCGGATCGTCGGCTCCTCGGATTGTGCAACATCAGAGGGGTACAGCCCCAGCCAATTCTATCTCCCCCGCTGTTGCCTCTCACGATTGACTCGAGATCTCGCCTTCTGGCCGGGCTTTGGGATTGCCTGCTCGTTTCTGCCTTTCGCCCTTCCATTTTGGCTGGGCCTGAACTTTTGGAAGGCATTTGGAAGCATGGCTAAGTGCAAGCACGCCTCTTATTTATTTAGTGCTTTAAATACCATAACATTTGCGGGATTATATAATCGAACCTGTCGCCGCCGCTGCTCCGCATGCACATCACGCAAATCAAGTCAAACCGAAAAAAATTCGCAATACGCTTTCTTCTGAGCTGAAATGAATCGAAACGAAATGAAATGAACCTTTCAGAGCGCGTATCGCACTGCGGCTGCTACTGCTGCGCTGTTTGTGATGTTTTCAGCCACTGCCGCTGATTATTCAACAATTTTTATTGAAAGGTAAACAGGCGCTCACAAGAGTAAGAGCTGTAATCACAAGAAAGCCATGTGCGAAATGTCAAATGCAGGCGAACCGAGAGGCAGTACATGACATCGACATTAACGTCACGCCGCCAACATCGTCCGATTTATCCCACTGCCATTCACTTGCCAGCACAACACACTACACATATGCACTCTCTTTGCGCGACTACCAATCAGTTGGGTTGGAAAATAAAATTAGCATAATGACAATATAATAAACAAAGGCAAAGGCCCTGTTCGGCAGCGCAAACCGCAAATGATCGCTGGCCAGGCCAGCCAGAACTACAGAATTTCAGAATTACAGAATGGCAGGATGGCAGCAGGAAGTGCCGCTTTTGGCCTCCCTCTCCACTCCTAATTGGCAAAGGTTCTCCAGCCATGGCCCCAAACCGCATGCCATAGTGCCTACACGGAGAGAAATGGTTTACAATAATTTCAAAAAATCATACATTTTAATAACGATTTATACTAGACAACAACAATTATTTACATTTTAACGTGTTTAATATTCTATCAGGGAGAAATCTTTTTAGTCTTCTTTGGAAGAATCTGTTGTCTAAAAGCTTCATGACTATGTAGCCTATTTATGTATCCCCCTGATTTTGACTATATTTCTATCTAGAAGCACCTCTTATAGTTCTGAGAGTCACCGACTGGTAATTCTGCAAAACAGAAAATGACACCTTCACTAAAACTAACTAATAATAAACAACAACTGGAAAATAGTTTGCCCTAAACTCGGCTAAATCCAACCATATAGGAAAAAGTCTTGCTGAACTTATAACGTACAATTCATTATTTATTCTTAAATGATATTAATAACTGGTAATTAATGTCGACTAAATATTGTTATAAGTAAATTATGAGAAACCTTACTTTCACAGTTCTAGAATTTATTTATTATAAAGATTGTCTGCACAAACTTTACACGTTTTGCAAATGACACCTAGCCATTATTAACTAAAATACAATAATAAGTTTAAAGGTACGTTCTACTTACCATTGAATTTAAATTAAATGTTTTGGTTTCCCATCATATTAAAGTTTAATTAAAATAGCTTTTTAAAATAAAAGACTAATGACTTTTATAAAATTTATTATAAACAGTACATTTATTTAAAATAACGTAAGTTAAAAGGTGTATACCGTCTCGCATGTTCAACTTCTTAATTTGTATTTATTGCAAATTGATTTCTAGTTCTCGTGTTTTTAGGCAGTGTACGTTGCGATTGCGCGGGTGTTAACTGTTAATGTGCAGTTGGTTATTATGCAGGACCGAAGCCAAAAATCGTGTCAATGCATTGAACGCAGCTCTTTGGGTTGATAACCTCTGCCGAATGAATCGGAGCCCCCTTCCCCGAATCCATCCCTCGTATTTGTCGATTCCATTGACGAACTGGGTCACCATGGCTGGCTGGCTGGCTGAGCTGGCTGGCTGGCTGGCTGGCTGGCTGGCTGGTGGCATTTAGGCCTTATTGGGCAAGCCGGAGAGCGGGTGTTGGCAGCCAGCGAAACCGTTAATAGAAATGCATTAAAATCAAAGCGTTTTGGCGTTTGTTCCAATTCTGAGAGCATGCCGCACATTAGTCCCCAGTAATGGCCGCCTGCAAATCACGCCACGAATCACAATTTATCAAGAAAACGTCACGTAATTACCAGTCGACGCCAACTACAAGATACATTGACAGTTGTCGGATACACACGGCGCAGACTTCTTTCCGAATTCCCAGCAGCTGCCTGCCTCCGCCGGCAGATGCGTTTGATTTGTGTGCTCCATCCCCGTTCCCATTCCCATTCCCATCCCCATCCCGCCTCCCGCGTTTTGGAGCCAAAAGCCAATGCCTCGTCTTCCACAGATTTTGTGGCTTCATTGTGCTGTGTCTTATTTTGTATTCCAATCACAAAAGGCGTTGTCAAAGCGGCGACAACAGCGACGCCAAGAGTTGTTGCCAGTCCTCCGGGCAAAAACAGTTTCTGACACACACTATAGGAGCCCCAGAAGCCAAGAACCGATCGACACGTCACTCTCCACAGAGTTTTAGACCCGAAAGTGGGCGTGGGGGCGGTATGAACTTCCAGAATGGAATAGCAGCTGCTCCTCCAGCATGGGAGTGCTGCCATTAGAAATTGCCAAACCTAGAGCTACACAAAAAACATTAAGCCTACCATATCGAAACTTTAAGACAAAATTCAAATAGATTCTATAGAATCTATTAGAGCCACATTAAGCCATAAATGTTATAATTTGTATTTAACCTTAATATTAACTTTTATATACATCCGTTGGTAAAAAAGAATTAATAAAGTCTTACTTCTTTAAGCGTCAATTTGTGATGCACAAATTAAAGATTAATCACAATTTTGTTCAAACTTAATATAAATTGAAAAATGTGTTAAATTAATTGATGAAAATAAGTTGAATTTTAATTCATCAAATATTTTTTAAGAGTAATAACTTATTGCGGAAATTCAAAACTGAAGAAAAGTAATACAAATGGGGATTGCTGACTATTTATCAAGTGTGTCACACCATCACTTTATAATCGTACAATGTATGGCTTAAAGTTTTTAGGTATTTTCTCTCTCTGTATACTCAGATAGTCATCATTAAGCGTGTGTAAAAACCTTAATGAATGTTCGTTCCCTAAGCCGCCTCTATAAATAGTTTCCCAAGATGAACATGCCGAAGATAAAGACTGATTGTTGCCAGATGAAAGCCAAGTACCCAAAGGTTGTTCTCAGAATTTAGTACTCACTTTGTACGCCCGGCAAACCGAAGACTTGCGTTTGTACTTCCCTCTGCGAAAATAAAAAAAAACCATTATACTTATGCAACATTTCGCATTTTCATTGACTTTCGATGGCATGACAGGGCAGAAATCGGCGATAAAAATAAGAGTTTTTGCCTGCTGCGATTTTGTGTGTATTATGGGAGCTTACGCTAAACCTTTTCAAATATATGCCGCTTAATTGCCCATTTAAATTAATATAAATTTCAATTTATGCTCACGCACATGCTGCCGAAATGCAAAATATAATGTGGCCCCCTGCCACGCCCCCTTTAGCGTTTCGAGCATGCGAAGCGTGAAAGAAATGCTCGAATAAAGAAAATGAAATACACACACTCGCCGACACACATCAGATCAACGCTTATAATACGCATCAAAACGAAATAAAATCGCATTTTTTGTGATTGATTGAGGCATGAGTAATGAAAAATTGAACGTGCAACAGACGCAGACAGGCGTTGGAATGGGTTGGTGGAGGGGGAGGCTGCCATGGTTAGCGATATGTGTTCCAGGTCTGTATGACTCTGATTTTATGCGCTACATTACCTTTGATTTCGATTCATAACAAATCAGGCAGCAATTTACCTAAGAGAAGCGAAATAATAAATGGAAGAAGGGAAATGGATGCGAGAAGCGTGAAAAATATTTAATAAAACTGAATTAGCCCTGTGCACACAGCTGGAAATCTCTGGGCAAATTGCGATGACGAGATGAGAAGTCTCAGACTAAACAAAAGTTACGGGCCATATTAAAATGTCATCGTGTCATTGGTACAGAACATTGGCAGTGGGGAGTGGGGATTGGGGAGCGGGTATTGGGAAGTCCAAGGACCAGAGAACAAAGTCCGGGGACAGCGGCTAACGACGACATGATGAAGCGTAAACAAACATGTCCAACTGATAGACAGGCGGCGGACAATGCTGGCGAAAAGTAAAACAAAATGAAATTTTGTTTTGCATTGGGAATGATTGCTGTGACTCACAAGCCTTGGATTTTTATTTGTATTTGGAATGTTTTGCGAAAGTGCCAGCAGCATTTTTAGCCAGAGTCCATTTGCCGAACGCCCCTTTCGTTCGCCCCTTTGTTATTTTCCAGCCAACTAGGAGTAGTTTTATTTCTGCCCAGTTCTGTGTGATTTTTGCCATGCCCCGAAAA
The DNA here is from genome assembly GCA_018153365.1 of Drosophila fuyamai. Taxonomy (NCBI): domain Eukaryota; kingdom Metazoa; phylum Arthropoda; class Insecta; order Diptera; family Drosophilidae; genus Drosophila; species Drosophila fuyamai. The sequence goes on from JAECXW010000151.1 coordinate 318,027, forward strand.
GTTGCAGCAGAGAAGCTGGCCCCGAAAAAACCCAAGCTCTCTGAGGGCCCAGACACACACGTAGCAGCCTGACTTTCGGGCGCTGCAGCTGCAGTCGGAATCGGAGTTAGGAGTTGGGAGTTGCGAGCTGGGAGCTGGGAACCCGGTCCCAAGTAGATGACCCGCATGAAAATGCTGGCCCTGGCATATTTTTATGCCGCAAGCATGCAGGACAAATGGCTGAAATTTTTGCAGCTCCTGATGATGGCTAGGAGAAGAGGGGAGGGAGAGCAAGGACAGCGGCGGCTGCAGTTAGTTTTCGACATGTGTACGTGGCCCGCCATCAGCAGTAGTCTGGTCATGCCACTAAAAAGTCACTCTCCTGCGCAGCCCTTTCCTAACATACAAATGTAGCCCACACAGTTGCAACATGCACTCAGCAAGTTTTTAATATCATTCAAAGGATTCAGAATTGTTGTTATGCATGACTACAGGATCCCAGAGATCAGGATTTTAATATCTTTTAAATGGATAATGGTTTCAGGCATAGATTAACTACATATTCAGGCTTTGTTGTTATGTATAACTAGGTGTTTTCAGAGATCATCATATTAATATCTTTAAAATCGTTCAGATGATTTCAATCGGAATTAAACTTATTTTTATCTTTGAAGTAGATGATTCCAAAGTAACTGAGAGATTATGATATTTATACCTTAATACATTTAAAGCTCTTGAGAATTGTTTTAATTGGGAAGGAAATTATTTCGATAGCACTGAGTGTCCCGAGTATCATTAGAAAATAGCCCCTTTTGACTATTGCAGGAATCTGGCTTTAGGCTGGTGAAATAAAACAATTCAAACTTGTTTCTCTCAGTGCACACTAGCTGCTTCCGTGTCTTGTTCGTGAGGGGACAAGCTCAGGATGGGAATTTATATATGTATGTATGTGGGGAGAAATTGAACAAGTCGTTTGTCGGCCGCCCTAGGAATTTATGTGAGCAGAGAGCGCGTTGCTCGAGTTGAAAATTAAACATTGCGTATACGCCTAGGTGCATAATAATTCATGCCCGGAGTGGAGGCTGCCACTGCTTGCCAGGCGACTGCAGGCGAAATTGTGTGTAAAATGTTTTAATATGAGCTCATAATATACGAGCCACAGACTGGGCGGCAACCGGGCCCAAAGTGAGTGGACACCGCAGCTCAATTTGTGATTTATGGACATTGGCTGTGTGCCTCGGGGCACAAGAATTGGAACCCCTCCCGGTCATCGAAGGAGCGTATTGGCTTGCAAGTGTTGTTCTTTCTGCTGCACTTCGGGCCAAAGGCCATGAAATTTTATTGTTTAGTTTGCTGGGCGGTCAAGGCATGCGATATGCCTAAAAATGGCTGCTAGCCGGATATCCTGTGGCGCACAGCCTGCCGCATGCACAGGGTCGGCAATTGAATTTACATTTGTTTGTAGGTTGTACTCTGCCAGGGAAAAACACAAAAACACTCAAAGCATCGTGCGCTTTTTGCTGGTAACTTTTTGGCATTTGTTTTCGTTGCTCTGTTGTTTTTGTGTCTGTTTTTTAATTGAGCTGGAAGTTGTTTGTGTTCTCGAGGACACCCTGGGATAACAATAATAAAATTCTACGATGTTTACTCGCTGGCCAGCGAGGCGTAGGTCGTGAATGCTTTAAAGCCAAAGGACGCAGCTCCCATTTTGCGATCGAATGGGCCGAATTCAATCAGGAACTGACCTAATTATAATCTGCGTAAGTCCTACACACAAAACACACCGCAGCTCTGATTTTGTTTGCCCCGTTTTTTCCAGTAGGCTCTGTTTAGTAGTCGGTTTCCATTACCGAACTGGCCAGCTCATGTGGTTGGCCGTTTTTTCAGCATTTTATCGCAAAAATCAATTATGTTCTGACTGGTATTTAATTAAATATTGTTGGCATTTTTTCTCGACTGCATATTAACGCAATTATTGAATGGGTTTAGGCGATTGGTTTATATTCAATATTTTTTTGCCGGCCAGCGAAAAATTCCACGCCCTCGGCAGGTGGTGAAAAAAAGGACTCGGATGGAATGGTGATCGGTGCAGGGCGAAATGCAATTGTGAAGCGTTTTGCAAATATTTTAGCACTTTTAAATAAATACATGCCGGCGGGGCAGCTGCACTTTGGAGCAATTTATGGCAGCAAAAGTTAAAACGAATGGCAACCGAGAAAATGGCATTCACGATAGGGGAAAACCGTTGACTGGGAATGGCAGGCCCCATATAACTGCCGTGTGTCGACGTTTCCAAAAATCAAATATTTATTTTAAATTTTTGCGCTGCACAAACATTTCCGTTTTTTTTTTTTTTACTTCCCAGAGGAAGACTAGTTCTGGCTTCCGGTCAATTTCGATTTCAGCAACTGGCGTTAAATGCATCATTCAATTTACCGATTCGTGTACCCAACTTAGTCTACTTTATATCACTAAATGTTTATTATAATTTTTATTTATTAACTGAAAAGATTTGTAATATAATCATGGTGAAATTTTTAAACTTAATTTATTAGCAGTTATCTTCGGGCTACGACTGGTTTTTGGCCAATTATTTGACTAAATTTCACATATTGGTAATATCAGTTTTCACTTGCGATAATCTCAAGTGAACACGTAGGCCAAGGTTAAGCCCTAAGGGACCCTTTACTTTTATTTCAGCCAACACGCAGGTCGCACTGAAAAAAAAACTTGTAGCTTGTTTAATATAAAGTATTTTGTATATTTTAATTTATTGATCATGAGATAATTTAAGACCACAAGCCTATTGTTGGATAGAACAACAATATTTTGACAATCAGCCCATATTATTTATATTATAATTAATATTTTAACAAATAATTTTGTTTGCTAAACTTTTTCGTTTTAGCAAGCTCTTTTATACATACCAAAATAGGACGATTTTGTATCTTATAAAATTGGTAATATAAAATAGAATAAATAATTATATTTTGTTAGTATTAAGTTTTGGAACTTAATCAAAATGAGTGCTTCGTAAGAAAGTAAGTATTAGCTAAAAATTAAATGAGGGTTATATAAGGGTTATATTAATTATAGTATTTTTTTGACTGCAGCATTCTGGCCAGAGTTCCCCTCCTGGACGGGTTCAAGAGCCCACAACAATGTCATTGACATGCCGCGAAAGTAAAAGCCAAATAAAATGGACGTCGCCTGAGGGCCACGATGGCCAGGATGTTTGGGTGAGTGGGCAGATGGAACCGGCTCACAATATTGCGACCTGGCCAAAAGGCCCTTTACAATCTGGGCAATATTCCACAATATTCCAGGAACTGCCGTTAATTACACAAATGCAAAAGTCTGTTGAGCGGCCAAATTGGTCGGTAATAAATAAATTCAATTGAATAATTTATTTAATTTATTTTCGGGAGCTGCCGGCGCGTGACACAAAAAAGCAGTAAACAAACAAAGTGTTTTTTATTATACCCTTTACCCTAGAAAAAAGGAAAATATAATTTTTTAAAAAAATATGTACAGGTAGAAGAGCGTTTCCGACCCTATAAAGTATATATATTCTTGATCAGGGTCACTAGCCGAGTCATATAGCCATGTCCGTCTTCCGTCTGTCCGTCTGTCCGTCTGTCTGTCCGTCTGTCTGTCTGTCCGTATAAGAAGAAATTTTTCAAATCGGACCATTCGTTAAAAAGTTATGCGTTGTTTCCATCCTCACCCCTTTACCTGAGTAACGGGTATCTGATAGTGGCACCTATGGGTTTTTTTGTGGCAGGTGAGCAATAAATGTGTGAAAAAAATTTGTCCGGGATGCGGAAGTTTGCTGAAAACTGACATCGAGGTGTTAGAATTTGGTGCAGCGCAAAAAAGGAAAACCAAACAACAAATGGCAAACGGGCCCAAACACATTTTTCAGAGCCACACAAATGTGTGGCACAGACCAAGTGAATTTGTGGAACGAAAACAAATCGTTTAATTGGCTTAAGCAAAACGTAACCATTATACAGCCACACCGCTGCCGATTATATAACCGTCCAGGTCCCAGCTCAGCCCAACAGCAAAGCTGTTGACAGCGGCGCCGACTTCGACTTCGACTTCCACTTCGGCCTGGGATAAACCAGTTTTGCAGTTCGCCAGTTTCACTCCGCCACCGCTGCGACTGCTTCACTTAGCCCCGCCGATCTGTTTTCTTCGTTTTTTAAGAGCAAACTGACGCAAGGGTGCCACACCACCATCCACACCACAAGAGCCAACCACCAAGCGGCACCACCGCACCACCGATCGGAGCGAGCCACTCAACAACGGGTTTGGCGTGTTAGCACAGTGGACATCGGGTACGACGACTGGCGAAATGTATTCTAGAAACATCGTTTGAATGATATTTTCCAGTAATCGAGGTAAGAGAATAGCTCACTTAGCAACGAGCGCTTATTTTGAAATATTCGATTAAAGATCTTTAAAATTAAAACATTTTTATTTGGTAATAACATTTTTTCCCCTATTTAGATTATTATTTTTAAAGTTCAAGCAAATATTCTATTACAACATGTGGGATGTAATTTGACAACACGAATAAACATTTTATATAATAAAATTTTTTTAAATGTAAATGTAAAGATTAATTTGAAAGTCAATTAATGAAAACCTAAGAAAGAAGAAAATAAGTTGTTTTACTAACAGTACTATAACAAATATTTTAAAGTATTTATTTATAAATATAAATTATAATTTTAGATAACAGCTAGTACTGCTTTCAACTAATTTAGTATTAATAAAAATTTATCAATTCAGACGTGCCTTACGTTCCATGTTACCCAGTCCTTACTGTACCAACTCCGATCCACAATCTGGTCCGACCCGAGAAATTCGTGCCATCGAGCGAGAGCATATAAAAATAATGGAAAATCTTGAAGCGACTTAGTCGCTTAACCCGTTAGCACATTCGCACTTGAGCCCTCGTCCGAGCCAGAAATCAGATATCCGAAATGCAGTCCCACTCGCTCCTCCTGATCGCAGCCGTAGCCACGTTGCTCGTGGCCCAGGTCAGTGCCCAGTGGTTGCCCTTGCTGATGGAGCCGACTCCTTACCCACACCTTCCTTTGCAGACGGTGGCCAAGTTCGAGCTGAAGAACCACGAAGACGCCGAGAAGGCCTTCGAGGAGTGCCGCGAGGAGTTCTACGTGCCCGACGACATCTACGAGAAGTACCTGAACTACGAGTTCCCCGCCCACCGGCGCACCAGCTGCTTCGTCAAGTGCTTCCTGGAGAAGCTCGAGCTCTTCTCGGAGAAGAGGGGATTCGACGAGAAGGCCATGATCTCGCAGTTCACGTCCAAGAGCAGCAAGGACCTATCCACGGTGCAGCACGGCCTGGAGAAGTGCATCGACCACAACGAGGCCGAGTCGGACGTCTGCACCTGGGCCAACCGCGTCTTCTCCTGCTGGCTGCCCATCAACCGCCACGTGGTGCGCAAGGTCTTCGCCTAACAGCTATGTGATAAAGTCCCCCTTTACTGTAAACCCCCGAGAATATTGTATAAATAAACCTTTTACATGCCCCACTTTTTACACTTCTTTATATATATTTTAGTTTTATATTGTTAAGGAACAGTTTCCCAGGAGTCTATAAATGAATATCAAGACTTTGGAAAAAAATATACCTGGCATGCAAAATGCTTTTAAAATAAAACAAATTAAAACTTAAAAATTTAATTTTAAGTAGCTTCATACTTTTGTAAATACGCTGTTTTAAAAAAAAAATTTTTGAGAAAAACCAGTTTGTTTGGCATGGCATTGTCGTTGCTATATTTGCAGTAAATTTGATTTTTTCGGTAAAAATGTATCTTTTTTCCTTATATAAGTTGATAAATATAGTTATCACTTATTAACCTATTTAGCTAGACGTCTTTACTAATTCTCCACGAATACATTTACTCGCTAATTTATGGGGAAATCGAATGTTTAACAAATACGCATAAAAATTAAATTATATTTGTTTATAAATTATATTATTTTTTTCTTTATTAGGCAGATCCAGAAATGTGTTAGGATATGAGGACTCCAGAAACAAAAAAATCATAAACTTTTAATCATAGATATACAAACCTTTTCTTATTCAGAACTTGTACTTGTTAATAAGACTATACAAAATATTATTCAGAACGAAACTATTGCACTTCGTGTTTAGCTATTTGCTATGCAGCAGAAAACGAGTCAACATTTTTACTAAATGCATAGCAAACAAGCTTTCATAACCTTACCAGCTTTAAATGCGATGTTTATAATAATTTTCCCAGGCTTATTCAGCTTTCTAAAATCGAACTCGGACTACATTGTAAGCAAATAGACTGAGCTCGGTACGAGTAGAACTGACCTAGACCAAGGCGATCGGGCCACGTGCTATAGATTCTATTCTGTGCATCCACATTCACATCCACATCCACTCTCCGACGGATGAACTGGCATTCGTTGAACCCGCCGGCGTAATCTCGACTCGCTGATAACCTCCGCACCTCCGCTGCATCGCCGGCAAATGATCGTTCTCTCCGCCGGGCGGATGTTTTCGTAGCTAGTTCAGTTTGTGCATTGCCCGCAGAGAGATGAGTTTCCCATGGACGATTTTACTTGGTCTTTTCCTGATCAGCAGCCAGGTGAGGCGAATAGGAAAAACTTACTGGAAGTACCACACAAAATAAAAAAAACAAACATCAATAATTGTTTGTCTAATAATAAATGTAGCGATTATTTATATTATTGTGTAACCCCTTAGTGAGGACTACTTAAAAAAGATTGTGTCTATCGAACTTTTAGCTTTAATTTAATTTGGCATGCGCCTGTTATATAGGGTAATAGAAATAGTGCTAGGAATTGACACTAAAATATTGAACAGCGAAAATTCAAAGGCATTTTTAGAGAATTCCCATACGAACAATCGGATATATCTTGCAAGAATTGATGATATTTCGCGCAGTGTAAAAGCTATTGACATACATTTTTTCTAATCGTATTTTTTATGCATTCCTTCATCAAGGTAAAAGCGCGTGCCGATCGGACGTCTATATCCTATAGCTCCCATAGGAACAATAGGGTAAAATCGGTCCAAATTTGATGTTTTTCAAAATATTTCGCTATTGACATAGCTATTGACATAAATTATTCCAAGTCTTATTTATTTACTCATACCTTTATCAGGGTAAAGGCACTTGCCAATCGGACCTCTCTATCTTATAGCTTCCGTAGGAATAATTGTTAAAGGCTGTACAAATATCCCTTTTTTTCTACTTTTATATGACATTTTTGCAGCATAAAAGCTATTGACATGAAATTATCCAAATCTAGTTTATTTATGTATACCTTATTCCTTTCGCTACTTCCTCAATTTTAGTAATTTCGGCAAAGTCTGCAAGGGTATTAAAACTTTGGCTTGCCGAAGTTAGCTTCCGTCCTCGTTATAATAAAGTATACATACATTTTATAGGTTCTAGCTGATCTGTATGGTGATGCCCAGACGCTGGAAAAGTGTCTGAGGGAGCTGAGCTCGCCCGAGAGGATCGCCGGCGACCTGCAGAAGCTGGAGCGGTATACGTCGTGGACGCAGGAGGAGGTGCCCTGCCTGCTGCGCTGTTTGGCCAGGGAAAAGGGCTGGTTCGACCCGGAGGCGAACAAGTGGAGGCTCCAGCGGCTGACCGACGAACTAGGCGCCGATATGTACAACTACTGCAGGTTCGAGCTGCGGCGAACCACGTCCGATGGCTGCAGTTTTGCCTACCGCGGACTCAGGTGCCTGAAGCAGGCAGAGATGTATGCCGGCACCACCTTGAGCACCCTGCTGCAGTGCTCCCGCCAGATGAACGCCACCAACGTGCAGCTGATGCAGTACAGTAGGCTGTTGGCCAAGGAACACATTCCGTGCCTCTTCCAGTGCTTCGCCGACGCCATGGGCTTCTACGACTCCGCTGGCAACTGGCGGCTGGTCAACTGGCAGAAGGCTTTTGGCCCCGCCGAAAATGAGGATCCGTCTGCCGCAGCGGACTACAGTGGCTGCCGCCTAAGTGAGACAGAGCGGCAGGAGGTAGGCAACAAGTGCTCGTGGATGTACCAGGAGTACTTGTGCTGGGAGCGAATAAATGGAAATTACCTCACCAAGGAGAAATCTTGAGACCCAAATGGTATTACTGACCTTCAGCTCAAACAAAAAATTTCCTCACTCGTACCAAAAATTATTTTAAGACCGAGCAGGATTTTTATTTGAACGAATATTCGGGACATATTTTTTAAATGATCGAATTACTAAATGTTAAATAAAATTATTTAAGCAATATTGCAACGATCTATTTTTTTTTTAATAACTTTTTGGGCAAGTCCTTAGATTAAAAAAAAAATTATTTTAAGACCGAGCAGGATTTTTATTGGAACGAATATTCGAGACATATTTTTTTAATGATCGAATAACTAAATGTTAATTAAAATTATTTAAGAAATATTGCAACGATCTGTTTGATCATTTTAAAATTACTTTTGAGGCAAATCCCTTAGATTACAAAAAAAATTATTTTAAGACCGAGCAGGATTTTTATTTGAACGAATATTCGGGACATATTTTTTAATTGATTGAATTACTAAATGTTAATTACAATTTTTTAACCAATATTGCAACGATCTATTTGATCTTTTTGAAATAACTTTCGGGGCAAGTCCCTTAGACGGCCATGGCGTAGCAGGTGAACTGTTTGTAGTAGGTGGCACATCGGTCCTTGCCACTTTCGCGGTGGCAGCCCGTAATGCGAGCTCCCTTGGCCGGAACGCCCAGATGTTGCTTCATGGTTCTCAGTTGCCAGCGCCGCGTCCTCTCGTCGAAGATATGCAGTTTTCTAAGGAAACAGTGCGAGAAGCAGGGAATCGGTTCAATGACGGGATAGTTGGCGTAGGCCGCGAAGCGACTCCACTCGTCGCGAGGCACATCCTGGAGGCACTCCTTCATCGCATTCTTGGCCGTTGAGGACACATTCGCCATGCTGTCGATTGCCGTGAACGGATGACCATCCATCTGCGAATAATTTAAATATTTTATTAATATTTTATTAATATTTTAATATTTTATATTATTTTATTAATATTCCATTAAAACTAAGTTATCTTGGTTGACTCTTTGAGAACTGCTAGTTGATATGGCTAAATTGTTCTAAAATTAGTTAATTAATAATTAATTTTAAAATAGTTCTTAATAATTAAATAATTCATTACTTTTAATTGTTGTATTTCTTCAAAAATATTTTAAGGGTTTACTTTATTATTTAAAACACTTCTCTTTGAGCTTATTATTTAAAATTCTTCGTTATTATAATTGAACTTCAAAAAATAAAACATATTTCTTGAATAGAATATAATATATAATAAGTGAGTTTGGCTATCTTGAGATGTTTTAGAAAAATCTATAAGGCGTCTGAACTCGGCTTATCGCCATCTACTCACGTTGACGATGCAGTGGAAGCCCTCGTAGGCATGCTTGCAGCTGCTCTGACTGGAACCCCAATCCAGCTCCAGTTTCCGGCGGCAGGCTTCGTAGACGGGGCTGCCAAAGGCGAGTTCAACTCTGGCCTTATCGAAGCCCGTCTGGTTGTTGTAGAAGTCGAACATGTCACTTAGGTAGCACCGCGTGAAACAGGGTATTTCCTCGTAAGTCTCTGACCATTCCTTGAAGCGTCCGAGTCGCTCTTTGGTCTCCGGAGTTAGTCCACCATAGTTCTTAAGGCACTTATTGATGGCCTCGCTCTCGTGCTGCAGTAATGCCAGGCTTCCATTCTTAAACATATATTATATTATTTAACAATTTCAACTCTTTATTTAAAGACTCTTCTCACCAGAGAAATCCATAGGCATATGGCTACAAATAATCCACTTCGCCTTTGCATGATTTCTTTACTTTTGTAGTGGTTTCTTACACGTTCTATGTTAGATTAAATACTGAAGCTCAGGCGAAAAAAATTGAAATCAACTCGCTGCCAATAGGTATTTTACACTCAACGAAAATTCGAATTCAAAGTAGAAAAAACAAATTTTATGTCAAATAATAAATTATAAATTTTATATTAAATAAATTATCTTGTTATGAAATATTTGAGCTATATTTTTGTGCTTAAGCTTTTTAATAGTTATGTTATAATTACTTTTCCAGCTTTAGCTATGCTCAGTTGAACAATCAGTAATTGTCTTGCCGCCTATTTTTCTGGAAAGGAAAGGCTAATACTATTTTCAGCCAATGCCTATAGTTACATAAAAAGAGCACATACAATTTTGAGGAAATGTATTTGTATGCCTAAGCTAAGGAATATGTTAAATAATGACTAAGTATTTAACAGGACTGAGCATGTTGTGCTATGAAATATATTTTCTTTTAAATTGAGCTTTCTAAAGCCCCGATTGAAACTTTCTTTATATTCCATCTCAAATATTTAGCTTTTCAAGAAGTGTTTTCTTCTCAGTGAGTTCCTCTGTCGCCCTGAAAATAGATAACCCCATTTTACGACTACCTCAAGTTCAAACCAAAGCTTCCCAACGAGCAGCTGATAAGAAGGCCCTAATCAAAGTGCCTGGGTCAAGTTTTCGGGCTCTATTGCGCAAAGAATCTCAGCGGCGGTTATGCAACAATCCGTGGATCGCAGACCGGTGGCGATCGATGGGCCAGCTGCCCAGTTGCATTTTTATTGATCAACACCTGACAACGGGGCCACCAAAACAGTCACTGGAACTGTGATGCTATTGAATGCCGTTAATTGATTTGGTGTTTTTGTTTTGGCATTTTGCCCGGCCACTTGTCGGGCTTATAATAATGTCTTTTCTGTGCGGCCGGCTTGTAAAGGAGCGACATCGTCCCACTTTACGCATTTTTGAGCAACCGGATTCGGGTTTTGGGTATCGGGCTTTGCGAGTGAGCAAAACATGTTTAACAAAACACGTCGCATCATCCCAGTCCGATGAAGAGATCTTCATCGACGCAATTGCAAGCGGGCAAAACAGCAAATAACTCAAAAGTGGTTCTGCCAGATCGGCAAACAGTCAACAAAAACAACTGCTTCCACTTCCACGAATTCAAGACACAGAAAAAAATACTTGGAGCTGTATAACACATACTAACCCATCTATTTAGTAATTGAGATTTTTAGAAATACTTTCTTAATTTTATAAAAATTCCCATTTTAAAGTCAAAACCTGAGTTTTGGTTTAATTTTTTTAACTACTAATGGTCTAGACATATATTTAATATAATTTCTTTAATTTACAGAGTAGATTTTACTTATTTAAACTACACATTTTTGTTCAAAAAGTTTATTAAGGCCAAAACACATCAAATCAATCTTATTCTCTTAAACATTACAACATATTGATTTTCTTTAAATATTTTCCTAATGTTAAGACCGATTTCTACAATTGAATGGATTACTGGATGGTTTAATGGATTCTCCCACTTTATTTACTTACAATAGAATTACTATTTTAATATGATTTACTTAAGCAAAGAAATACAAGTATAATTTGTTTCTGTGGAAGTTTCCCTCACAATTTCTTCGCAATGACCTTGGCTTGTTTTCTTGCGTGTTTGGCCGTAAAAATTATAAATCCAGTTTTCGATTTCCTCTCTTCTTTCACTCTCGCACAGTCACAATTTGAACAAATTTTCGTTATACAGTTAATTGTTTTTTTCCCCGCCGCCAGTGGTTGCCAAACGGCTTTCGGTGGGGCAACCGCGATGACAACGATGACGACACGGCAGCAGCACCGCACCACCGTGCCATAGTACAGAAATCAGCACCACCGGCGGGCAGAAAACTGGACTGTCCGGTGGAAAAGTTGAAGATGCGGTCCAGTGGGGCCTGACCTTTGGCAATTTGAAATGCAGATGCAGCCGCCTGCAACTTTGGCAATACTCGGTGTGCGATTTCAAAACGATCCCGAGCCAGTGTTTTCAAGTGTTTAGCATTTCCATTGAGCTCAGCTCAGCATTGATTTGAATAAATTTTTTGGCAGGGCTGCGACCTGTCGCATTAATTCGCTTTCTTCCCCCTCCGAAGTCTGCCGAATTTATTGAGAGGCTGGAATTTATAAGCGTTTCTTTTGTGTGTGAGATTTCAAGGTTATAACCCAGTTTCTGTCAGGGTGCGTTCATTCGTTTTGCGTTGTCTTCTTTTTTGGCAACAGTGTTTTATGGTGAGAAAGAAACCAAAAACTCAAACTGAGATTGGAACTCAAACTGAAACTGAAACTGAAACTAAAATGAAATCGAATTCGGTCCGATTCGATACGTGTTCAATAAGTTAACCGGCCTTTTGATAAAAGCTGGGAGATGTCCGGGGCGATAACAATGGGCTTGTCCTTGGCTTCGTTGGGAACTGAACTTGCCACTAAATGCAGGCCAGCTGCGTTTAATGACATTTACAAATTGGGCCTGGCAAATATAATTAAAAATACATCAGGGTTGTGCAATTTTCGGCACATTTCGCATGCAAATCAAAGCTCTACTTAACGGGGTTGCTTCTGCTTTTCAGCCTTTCAGCATTTCAGCATTTCGGTTACTTAGGGTTTCGCATTTTCGAGGGGTGCCACGTCAAATGACCATAATTAAAAATACATCTAGGCGGCATGTGGATTTTATGGGTATCCAAGCTGGTCCGAAATCCGTACCAAAATCGAAAGTGAGCTGGCGAAACATTGAAGAAGTCAACAACCTGTGCGTGTTTGTTGCCTTCAATTCAGTGCAAAACACCCAGCTCATTAACTCGGTATCTTAGGTGGGAATTAGTTATGCAGATTTATTCATTGTGTTGCGATTTCAAGTGTGGTAAAATGCAGCCCGTCTAATGAAGGTGTGTGCTGCCAATGGTGATGATGGTGATGATGGTGATGATGGGTTGATGGGTTTTGGGTGGTGGCTGTGCCCAATTTCTGAACACCCTAAAAGCTCCTCCGCTCAAATTCACTTTTCGATCTTACACTTTAATCTCCGCAGCAATATGTCGGGCTTCCGCCCTGGGAGAAACACTAGCTTTGGAAGTAAGCACTTTTCAACAGATTTTGAAAGTGAATTTCACTGATCATTGACCTCGGCCTGTGGTTGCGTGTAATCGGTCGAGACCGAGGCCTGCCACTTGGGATTACATAAATCCGAAATTAGTTAATAAACGAAAACTGTAAGCTGTGAAATGAGAAATAAGAAATGCTATTGTTCAATATATTGAAATCACGCCGTTACGTTCGAATAAAACGCTTGGCCGCTGCAATGCCAGCTGCAGTTTTCCACTGACCCGCGGCTTTCAGGCCCCATCCAGCCAGACCAGCGGGGTTGGCCAATGAAATTGGCTTATGTAAAACTACTGACATTAGCCGCCATAAAGTTAGGGACATAAAAATTAACGGAAGACAAGGTGAGCAAACACTCGAGCCAATTGTCCAGCCTGCGGAGCTACGCTAACGCTTGTCAAACAATTATCTTGTTACTAAAATCGTAGATTATGGTCAGGATGGTAAGTTTTTTTCATGGGTCCAGAGTAGAGGTCACCAATTAACACTGCTTAAATCTGATGACGTAGCGTTTACCTAAAGTAATTGTTGGCATGTTCAATGCCTTTTTCAACAAACACGAACTAAATTATGACACTTTAAAACTGTACAATTTTTGTAATTTTAAATTTAGTTAAATTTATTAATTAAAAATTTGAAGTCAGGAAAAATTTGTCATATTTTTATTACTTTTTATAATATTTAACAAGAATAAAATAACTCAAAATGTGTTCGTCTATTATTTGATTTAATACCCCTACACTTTTTCGAATAAAAAAACTAACTAGAGGAATTAATTTAATTTGTACACTTGATATATTATATTATGACTTTATCACTTTAACAATTAAAACCATTTTACACTTGAAATATTTTGATTCAAATTATTTTAAATTGTTTTGTAATCAAGATACTACAAATTTAATAAGTGGCACTACAATAGTTACATGTTTTTTAAATAGTGATTCTTTTTTAACTCATTTTAAATAGCTAAGAAACGCCTTTGAACTCTGTGCAATAGTTATACACTCATAGCAAAATTAACCCATAAAACTTTATTTTTTCTAAATCCAAGAAAAGATTTATATTTTCAAGGAATTTTTTTTTCTGAAAACAATAAAACTTTTCTTGAATTATGAAAATATTTCTCAAACTTAGAAATTGTCGTCATAAACTAAGCACTCCCTAAATTCAAGAAAAAATGTCTATATTTTAGTAATTTGTTTTTAAATTTGCCTTAAAAATTATAAACATTTTCTGAAAATAAACCCTAAAAATTAGATAACACAAAAATATAGAAATATTTTCTTGAATAAAGACATATTTTATACAATATGGAAATGTTTTCCTAAATATTGAAATAATTATGATATTATGAAAATATATATGAAAAGTAATTAACAAATTGTTTGTCATATGAAATATCATCTTAGAAAATTTGTAACAATTGATCCTAATAAAAAAAAAAAATATTTCATGCTTTATTTTACTGGAATCACTTGTTGGTTTGTTATGTTTAATTTTTCGCTCTTATAAAAACCGCGCCATAGGCGTATAGATTTCTTAACTTGATTTGATATACAAATAAACCAGATGTTGGCCAAACAAAACTTATTCTGCCCAAATATTCCCTAAATTTAATCTCTAATTTTTTATGAAAGCGAAAAGAAACCATATGGTACATTTTTTGTTAAACTACAATCAAATCACTTCTTATCAGTTATGGTTTGTTATGGTTTCTTATTCGCTTTTATAAGAACCGATCAATGTGCGTATAGATTTCTTAATTTGATTTTAATTTGACATACAAATTACATACATACGAACAAAACTTATTCTGCCCAAATATTCCATAAATGTAATCTCTAATTTTTTATAAAAGCGAAAAGAAACCATACGGCCTGATAACAAGAGATTGAATTTTATAGATTCTGCGCGCTTAGTTCTTTAAAAACAGCATTTTTACAAAAATACGTTTGCCCCACGGGTTTTATTTTTCGAAATAGCGATTTTTAAGGTGTGGGCAACTGATTAATAATATTACACATTTTCTTCTCTACCCCCACAGGATTCCAGTTGAAGTCGATCTTGGTCATTCTTTAGTGCAATACTAATACACACTTTGTGACTTTTCTAAATGTAATGCGAAATGCTTATCTACATATACCGACACATAAATGTATTTATAAGTCCATAAATCCTGAATAAAAAACAAGAGAGAAACATAGGGCCCAAAAAAAAAAAAAAAAAAGGGGGGGGGGAAAAAAAAAAAAAAAAAAAAAAAAAAAAAAAAATATAAAAAAAAAAAAAAAAAAAAAAAAAAAAATTTAAAAAAAAAAAAAAAATTAAAAAAAAAAAAAAAAAAAAAAAAAAAAAAAAAAAAAAAAAAAAAATATAAAAAAAAAAAAAAAAAAAAAAAAAAAAAAAAAATTTTTTTATTTTTAAATGACATCATGAATGTGGGCACATATTTTATACATTTTTCTCATTTTTAGAAAAAATAGCAATGTAGATGCCCTAATTTTAAGAAATATTTTTCTATTTTTTAGAAAAGTTATTCTTTTTTTTAGAAATGCTACGCCCTTAATTTTCGATAAATGTGCCCTAGAATTTATGGTGTGATGCTATCGAAGACAAAACAATGTCAAATTTCTTGTTTTTAGGTTTAATTTTGGTATGAGTGTATAAGGTACAGCTCAAAGGTGTGTTGCCGAACTATAGTATAAATAATATAAAAAATATATAAATCATCTTAATGCTGTTGTAATCTCTGCTTCTTTCAATAAAATTAAATCGGTATTAAATCTAGAATGGTTTATTTAATACATAAAATTCTTATATGCCTGAAGTGCCTTTGCGATGGGATTAAGATTAAATAAACACTTGTTAAACTTTTTCATATGTGTTTAGCATTCCTTTAAAAAATAAATGAATTGGATTTGAGTTATTAGTATTATGAGTTATTTTTGCGACTGATCTATATATTTCCCCTGGCCTTATCCGGACCTTGGTTCTGACCTAGAATCTCGGGCATTTGCATGTAACCTTAGCCAGCTCTATTGATATTATATATGCACTCCACCTTCGCAGGTGATATCGGAGTGACACCTAGCCTCCCCATGCAATTAACGGCCTAACTTTCCACCACACCCACCGAATTGGGTCGAACCGAGCTGGATTTCAATGAAGTAGCATTACAGGGGTATATACAAATAGGCGTAATTAAATGGAAACCGTTCTAACGGGTTGTGCGTGGTTCAAAAGATTCCAGTCACGAACGCGACTGGACGACAAATTACCGTTTCACAAATGCACTTGCCAAATACCCAAGAACCCGCTTGACCAAATAAGCCGGACTAAAAATAATCCACCGATCGCAGCTCACTCACAATCACTCAGGCAGTGAGTATCAGTAAGCTAGAGTATCTGTGAGATACAAATGTCTTGCACTTACCACGTGTGGGGGGAGGGGAAAAGGGGAAAGGGAGTGTGTGGTTCAGGCCAAACAACTTTTCTTCCGCGTTGCACATGCGATGGCGATGGCGATGGCGATGGCGACGTGCAGACTTTAGACTGCAACCGCACCCACCCACAAATGGCCTGCTAAAATCAACAATTAAAACCGCTCACAATCTCCCGCCTGCATCTGATGCAATTTTTGCATTTTTCAAATATTTTTTTAATTTTGCGCTCGCAAATTACTATGATAGTTTTAACTGGACAGTAGACAGAAGAATTTCAAACAGCTCTGGCATAATTTGGCATTCAATTGGATGGCTACGCCCTGTTGCAAAAGTAGAAGAGAAGCAAAAAATCCACGAATACAGCTGCATGGCAAACTAGTTTCTGAACCCTCAGAGAACCCGAAAAATCTAGGCTCCAGCTCCTGAAACAAAAGCAACAAATGGCTAACTGGGCTATGAGTAACTATTCCAGCGGTGGTGGCAAACTGCTATTGAAAGCGAAAGCATAGCTGACAAGGTGGCTCGGTTGTTTTTGCTGCAGTTAATCCAGTAGTAGTTGTGGCTGCTGCTACTGCGTTGCTTTTGCACTTCTGAAACTGGTTCGTTGTCTGGACATGTAGGCAGCCAGCCAGTCGCAAGTCTTCTAGCCTCCACTTCAATAACACCCAGGCCCGGCCAACTCGACTCAGCCGAACTCAACTGAACTCGAGCCAAACACAGGAAAAAATCTTTAAGCAGCCTCAAACCAATATACAATTTTAGCTAGTAACAAGCATAGCTAAATTTCTTCAAATTAAACTTATCTAAACTTGAATTCTCCATAACTTGTTCAATTAGCAATAGGAAGCAGACTTTCACGTTTAATCAATTTTTTATTGATGTTCTCCAGAGCTTGACATTCTTTAAAGATCGCTGGAGCTTAATAATTTCGGCTATACAAGCCACAGAAACAATTCTGCGTTATTGAACAAAATTAATTTTTAGACTTTTATTAAAATTTATTATCTTATTTGATGCCTCATTTAAGTCCGTCATAAGTCATGAAAGCCATTCGGCAGCCTGCACGTTTTTAAGCAAGGTATAACAACGAAAGTTCTGGAGAAGATTAAGCAGGCTTAAGTTAAATTATGAATATGAGTTTCAATTAAAAAGCACTTGTAGTAAAGCACTTATAAAATAAGAACTTATAAAATAAGAAATTAAGACTAACAAATTCTTGAAATAACTTCTTAGACGTAACAATATACAAATTTCTGTATATCCTTATTTTATTTTTTTTATGGTATATTACCTATCCCTTGCACCTTTTTTCTCAGTGCTCTTCGATCGATTTGCCATCATCGTCAGCTGTAATTTTTCTGCTGCAGTCGCTGACTGTAATTTCATATTCTTCCTGCATTCCGAAACCTTGAATCACATTTCTTGCATTTAATTGCACACATTTTTTGTGATTTTTGCTTCTTGCCACTCGAAGGCGCCGCTGAGTGGCTGCCGATGACCGCCGAGCTGGGTCAGTTTTAATAGCCGCTGCTGCAACTAAAGCAACAACGAACAAATGGCAGCCACAACAACTGGCTGGCCTACCTTTTACTGGCACGCACTGCATTCGAGATGACGGCCTGTTTTAAATGCCAGCTTGTTGAGTGACTATGGGCTAAATGGCTCTCGACGTTTGTTTATTTTTATTTACTCCATGGGAGGGAGAGCGGGAGATCGATGCATAATT
Source organism: Drosophila fuyamai (assembly GCA_018153365.1). Classification (NCBI taxonomy): domain Eukaryota; kingdom Metazoa; phylum Arthropoda; class Insecta; order Diptera; family Drosophilidae; genus Drosophila; species Drosophila fuyamai. The sequence continues at coordinate 336,257 of JAECXW010000151.1, forward strand.
CGAATTGCATTGCCGGCCACCGGTTGACCATCGCATTAGGAAATCATGCTAATGGAGTTGATTAAATTTAAGCTATGAGTTTCGCTTGCAGCAGCCGACGCGGCGTATGCGCAATTTGCTTATTAGCAATGTATGAATTAAATAAATTTGTTGTATCATGTTGAAAGCATATACAATTCATGATCTTCTTTTAATAAATAGTAAAAACAGAAATATATTAATATGATTATTGAAAATTTAATATTATATACAAATTGTTTAAAGCCAAATAGATAAAAGCTGGGGGTAGAATGAATATGAATGAATATATAAATATACAATTTATTTACAACTAAGAAAATGTATTTGATGACAGGATATATAACAAATGGGACATATATAAACATAAATAAAGTACATAAAATAAAGCTATTGTATGGCTCGCATGTTAAAATGGTAAAGTTCAGCAATGATTATTACTATCATATTAAATTCAGGAAGCTCAAACAGCGCTCTTAGCTGGAAAAAATGACTTATAGATAAATAAATGCCGGAGTAAGAAACACAACTAGCATGACTCATCCGCAGAAAAGGTGAAGTTCAGCCATGAATATAACTATCTTTCGGATTGCAAGATGCCGTGCCCTCAGCCGTGATTAGTTGCAGATACAAATTGAATGCTAGTTGCCCACACTCACACACTCAATGTACAATGCTCTGAACTTTTTCAGGCAAAAATTCCATTTGCAACCCCCACCTTAAAAAATACATAAAAATAATAAAGAAAAGGAAAAAATGCAAAGCGCAGGCAGCCGGGCTATAAGGTAAAAAAAGATCAATTGACAAATGGTTTGGGCCACAACAATAGACGCCGGCGTCGACGCTGGCATCGACTGCGGCCGAGCAGTCGGCGTCGCTGCCTGCATACAAAACAGGTAAGTTAAGGTGGAAAAGGCCAGAGAGAGTGAAAGAGAGAGGCGGCCACGTAGCGAGCGAAAAGCTGGCTGCTACGAATACCGTTGCAACGCCTCTGCCGCCACCACTGCCGCTGCTGCTGCCTCTGCCGCCGCCTCTGCGCCGCCTGCGTCGACGCCGACGTCTGGATTGTTCGCGACGTCGCGCTTGCGCAGCGGTATAAAAAGCTACCGCTCCACCAGAAACCACACACATTTCAAGTCGTCGGTGCGCAGTCAGTTTCAGCAGAGTTTTCAGTTTTTTCAAGTGCGGTTCCGTCGGTTTCAACTCACTAAAAAATATATACAACTACTCGCAATATGAAGAAGTTTTTCGTGGTGTTTGTGGCATTATTCGGAGCCGGTATGTATCTTTAGCTAGCTAAGTGAAATGAAAATAACTGAGCGAAAGAGGAGTGGCGGCGAGTGGAAAATGCTTTTCCGCTTACGCAACATGAAGGACACTTGAGTGCTGAAAATCAGTGTGCAAAAATCGAGAGTGTGCTTGTGCAACGACGGGTAAATCAACTATCACTGCTCCACTTTTACCAGCGATCGAAAACGAAATCGAAAAGCGAATAGCGAATGGCAAATAGGATAGCGAAAACGAAGTCGAGTCGAAAAGCGAGACCAACCAGAGGGAAATGTAATTGAGCAAGTCCCAGCCCAGCTTGAAGTTTCCACGCAGATGCAGAGATACAGTTACGATGCACAGTATCTGTATCTCTGCATCTATTGGTTCCATTTCATTACCTCATCGAAGCCGCCTTAAAAGCTGGGAGAGGTTACAACAGCACCGATCGTCTGGCTCCGCTGCAACTCGATTGCGAAATCGCATTCATGGTGTTGTAAGCGATATTCAGATATTCAGATTCGGGCTGCATTAGATAATCGGCACAAAGTCTGGCTTCGGATTTGTGGCTTTAATTTCGTATATCGCAAGGTGTGGTCGCGAGCTATTAAGACGAGACTCGCCAATTCTGACATTGACATTGAAAAGCTCTTTAGATAGCCTCCTGAAAAGATGCCTAATGGATGACGTACAACTGGGCTAGGCTCGGGAATTTTAACTACGCAACTGTCAAAGCCGCTCCCAAATCATTCATATCCAAACCCGTTCGCTTTTTTGGTTATTCAACCTAAAAATGTTTGCGAATTGCGTGCCATGCATTTTTCTGCCAAGTCGTGCATGGCCGTAAAAAGCTATTTCGCTGCTAAATTTTAATTACCAGCAATTTCCAAGTTATTAAACTTAACAACGGACCGAAACACAAATGCTTTAATGGGCCCATTTTGATTAAAAGCCGCCGTGCACTGTCAAGTTCAAGTTGGCATTAATTATGCAACGGCACTTGCCCGTTCAATTGGCCACTTGTTCGGCTCGAGTGCCCGATCTTAAAGCCAGCACTTCCCTTTCAGTGGGGGTCGAAAAAGTTACAGCCAGCCTGCTAATCACGGCGATAAACAATTTAAGCGGGGCAAAGATTTGCCGCACACAATAAATTTCCGCATTTGACTCTTGATTATTTTTCCCTTCTTGCGGTTCGGTATCGAAAACTAACACCAACCGCAGCGGCAAAAAAGAATGTGGCCAAAGACAAACAAAATAAATGTTGCTATTTTTATATTGCCACACAGTCTGCAGCAGCGGTGGCAGCAAGTCACGCTTGAAAAGTTTTTATTTTGTGGCAACAAAATCAAATGAAAAGGGCCGTTGCCGACATGCAACTGGGTGTGCTGAATTCTATAGGTTGCATTAGGCCAACACACACCCGCTCCGGCTATCTATGCTGATTTATGGCCAACAACGAGGAACGCCGAAATACAAGGCTTTTAAAACTCAATTTGCATGCCACTTTCGGCGGGTCCTGCGATGCATTGAAAATCAATTTTTCTCAAAAGCGGCAGCGTCGATGCGTTAAATTTGAAAAACTCGTATCTATTCAGCGGTAAATACATGAATAGCGGCTAAGTCGCCTTCTTGGGCTAAATGGATTTATTGCTTGCTCTGACAAGTCAAAACTATTGGGGATTGCATATGCATACAGGGTCTTCGTAGCTCATATGCAACATTAAATTCCACAAGCAAAGAAACATATTTTATTTATAAAATAAAAAAATCTACCATAAACACACATATTTGTCTGAACAATTTAGCTTTATAATTTGAAAGACAATATTATTTGAATTCAATAATTTGTTATGGGGTAAAATTACACTTTTGCAATGTCTCCCTCAGAAACAAAATGTTAGATAATCAAATAATATTAAATTCTCCCATTAAGGAATTAATTACATGCATTTTGTGATCTAAAATATTAAATATCGACGAATTGGTCGTCGAATAATATCAGAAATGGTGTTGTCCACACACTTCCCACTGAACAACTATCGAGGAATAGACAAACAATAGACAAAACAATTCAAATTCAGATTAACCCACATACGGACCGGGCCGACAACAATGTGGGTAAATATTTAAATATCATTACGATGTTGTCGGCGCACCGTATGCAAAAACTGTTTTTGGAAGACGGCAACATTTAGCGGAAATGCTCAAGTGCTGTTGTTGCCGGGTAAATACCTAACGGGCCAAAGGCTCCCCAACGAAACGTGCTTAAATGTCAGCAATTTTCTTGATTTATACGGCGGCAATGTCTTGCCAGACAACAAGACAAACAACGATAAAAATAACACCACACCAGGCGGAGTTACAGCCCAGCAAATGATAGATACACAACACACTTGTACCGCCGAGTGCCACAAAAAGAGGCAACCTGAGATTGCAACCGCAGGAGCTGGCGGCGATTATGGTCCGGGGTCCTTCGTAATGCCTCTGAATTTGTTTGCTAGCATGCCAAGTGCGGGTTCATTGCTCTGATACTGGTATTTATGGGCTGACAACTGAGTTGGCCGGCATGCAATGGGGATTTGTCATCATTTGTCATGATACGAGAATCTTCCCGGCCAGGCCACCAAAAGATAGCTTGCGAGTGCAGATAAAAGGGCCATGGGGAGAGATACTCTTCGCCAGCCAGTATCGACACCTATCATACGCATCTAATTACAGAGTATGAATTACAATGAATTATTGAAAACGCCCGGGGCTATTTGCAATTTTGCTAACGCATTCATTCGTTAATTTGAAATTATGAATTCATTTGCATCTTGACAGTGTGTGTCATTTAAGTAACACATAAATTAATTTCATTAAATCGAGCTTTATAAAGTTTGTAATTTGTAGCAGTGTTGTGTGCATTTTTGGTTAATTAAATGATTATGTTAATGGACGAGCGGATGTACGAATGATAAACAGCGAGTGGGGGTCAGCCAATGCCAATGGTGTGCAATCAACCAATAAGACCGACACAAATGTCGGTTTAACTGTTAAAATGTCAATAAAAATGTATTATTTAAATGCACATAAACAGCGACACCCATCCGCATTGTTTGCGCCAAAGGAGCAAAAAATGTAATTAAGCGCTCCGCGCTGATAGATAAACCAATTATGGCCGAGCAGTAAATTAAATAGCATGCCACACCAGGCAATCAGTCTAACTAGCTTATAAATAATTCGCTGGCTCACGTGGTCACTGCAGATTTAGCCGTATATTGCACACATATTGCACTGGCATGCCGGTCAAACTATTTATTTCCAAGGTGCGCCGGGCGGCACCGTCGAGAACAAAAGACAGCCCGATTGCCAGACTTCAGAGTGGGTTAGTAGTTGGTCTAGAATCTGGCCGAACCGGTTCTCGAAGAGAATGTGGGCTAGCCGGGCTTTTGACTTTCATTTTCATTCGGCCTGGTCGGGGGTTCTACGCTAGAAGCTAATTTAGCTGTTATGTCATGTCAACAGCATCTCAGCGCTTGTTAGATAATGGATAAAGTTGCGCGTGATGTGGTTAGACGATATCGCTTTCAACCGAATTCCGACATAACATGAGTCACATTTTGGGTTGGCCTAAACACTCTTGTTATTGCGAAATGCCTTTAAGAATACTTAAATTTTTCTAATAAATTGCCTTTGAAGTTTTCGAACTAAATGATTAGCCAACAAAAACGTAGATCAAGACAGATAAACAGTCTAGTTTATTATGTTTCTAAACAACACAAAGAAATTAAAGGTTTATTAGTTAATGAGTATTATGCAAAAGTCTTAGGTAGTTAATTTAATTCATTTTTTACATTCAAAGACAATTTGGACAGCTCAGTATGCTAGTTTCGCTGCCTGCTTGCTGCAACATTAGGCTGGGCAAAATATTACGCATTCGCATGGTGCGCCAGGTGCCTCAGTAATTGCTTGGAAAACATGTGGCGAGGAGCACACACAGCTGTAAGTGCACAATCATCGCCCGGAGCAGGTGTGTGTGCAAAGGCATTAGGACTGCGGTCCATTCCTGCGGCTGCTGCAGGCAACAACAATGCCAGATTGCACTCTTTCCGCACAGTTGTAGGTGAATAACAAAGTTATTGCAGTTATTCTGGAGTGGCGAATGCCATCCGGCTAAGTGCTCGCCAATGGCTGTCCTCGAACCATGAAATGCCCGGCTAATTGATGTCGCAGACTAATCTCACAAGACCCCCATAACAAGCAGTGATAAATTGAAATGCCTTGAATTTAAAAATTATAACAATCGTGCCAGCTGCGTTATTAAATTCCACTGGGGCTGCGATCAAACTGCGTAATTAACAAAATTACAATAAACAAATGCGAAGCGCAAAACGTAAAACGTATAAACAATCGATGTTTTTTTGCGAATCAGAACTGGCTAAATGACTGCCTAAGCCAACCATACAGACATGGCAATATTCGCTTAAAATAAATACGCAGTAAAAATAACAGTTTTTAATTAAAGTCGGCAAATAATTTTATGGCTGCCACAGTTTTGATTTATTCGAGGCTCGTTCGTGAGCGCAGCAACTGCGAAAATGTAAAATTTGATATTTGATTAGTTTACACACAAAATGAAAATTGCATGTTGTTTATGCAGGCCACCGAATCAGTTGATTTTTCTATGTTTTTCTTCAATTGTTGCATTCATGCGGTTTCCCAAGCGCTTTGCACCTGTTTTAATGGCGCCCAACGTGGGTCCTGCCCGCAGCCTTTTTGGCGCCCAACATGGGGGCCGACCCCGGACTTAGCCCACGGCTTAGGCAATTGATGCGCACTTTTGATTGAACATTCAACATTGAACATTGGAAATGAAACGTGACCGCAACTCTGCGGCTTTGCAATTAGATTATCACACACACACGGGGCATCCATGGGGAGCGGAATTCTTTTCAATGCCAGACTGCACGTGGGTAATTATTTTTTGACTGCTGCCATTTGATTTTCCATGCCAAATATATAGAAAGTGCCGGCAAATACCGCATTAGTTAGTTGTACAAATGCAATTTAGTTCGTTACGCCCTGCGGTTGCATTGAGCTCAGCTTCCACAAAAGCAGACGCCGACTGGTGGCGAAGGAAGGGGATGGGGAGGGGGGATAAGTCCTTGGTGGCGCATTTCAGGTGCTTCAACTCTCTGTCACAGGGTTCGGTGTAATTCCATACCCAAAAACGAGGGAGGGCAAAAACATCGCACGAAACAAAAGTAAATGCAGTTGGCCCTGAGCTGTCAGCGATCCGTGTGTGTCTGCGATTGCTGAAAGTTGCCTTCGAGATTTATTGGCAACCGTCGTCTCTCTGTCAGACATCAGACTTTTTAAAGTGAATGCCTTTTGGGCCAGATGACAAATGGCCATGCCCAGCGTCATCATCGTCGAGCTCGTCTTTGCCGTCATAATGATAATAAGCATCTTGGATACGTGTGTATCTGCATCTGCTTGGCTTGAGCAATCGTGTTTGGACTCCTTATTTCGTCTATGATGTTTCTTTGAATTCCTTTCTTGGGTTCACTTGTGACTCACAAGTCGGCAAATCAATGGAAAAGGGAACATAGCTGTGGTTATACACAAATAAATACTAAGAACAGTTGGCTAAAAAAGAGCTGCAAAAATCATTCAACAATAAAATAAGGATGCAAACTAAATAAGGGATAAATGTATAATTTTATACAAAAAACGTTCACACAAACAAGCACACTACATTTGGCACACTGATGCAAGTGAAACCATATTATTTAATCAGATCCATTCTAATTTCTCGTATTCTCAATCTTATTTTTAATTCCTTTTACAGCTGTGGCCCAAAGTAGCTTTAAGTGTCCCGATGACTTTGGATTCTATCCACACGATACGTCCTGCGACAAGTACTGGAAGTGCGACAATGGCGTCTCCGAGCTGAAGACCTGCGGCAACGGTCTGGCCTTCGATGCCACAGACTCCAAATACCTCACCGAGAACTGCGACTATCTGCACAACGTGGATTGCGGCGATCGCACAGAGCTGGGTAAGTAGTCTTTTAAATACGAAATGTTAGAGATATAAAAAGATAAACTGAAATGGAGATGTGTAGATGAACATATACAGTAAGCTAATAAATTGATTTCAATAAACATAAAAAAGTAATCAATTATTAAATGACTTTTCAAATGAATTTAAAATCCAGTTCAATTGTTACGAATAGTTACCAACATTGCAATTTTACTTGATTTATATTAAACCGTCATATGACAGAACAGTACATTAACATACCCTCATATTATCCTTGCCTTCCCTGCAGAACCCCCAATCACCACCCCTCACTGCTCCCGCCTGTACGGCATCTTCCCCGATGAGAACAAGTGCGACGTGTTCTGGAACTGCTGGAACGGCGAGCCCTCCAGATACCAGTGCTCCCCTGGACTGGCCTACGATCGCGATGCTCGCGTGTGCATGTGGGCTGATCAGGTGCCCGAGTGCAAGAACGAAGGTGGGTTGCATGATGTCGCAGTCGCAGTGGATGAGGTGGCTTAATGATCGATTGATTTCAGAGGTGGCCAACGGATTCTCCTGCCCGGCAGCCGGTGAGCTGGCCAACGCTGGATCCTTCTCGCGCCACGCCCACCCCGAGGACTGCCGCAAGTACTACATCTGCCTGGAGGGCGTGGCCCGCGAATACGGCTGCCCCATCGGCACAGTGTTCAAGATTGGCGACAGTGATGGCACTGGCAACTGCGAGGATCCCGAGGATGTTCCCGGATGGTGAGTTACAATTTATTTTGGATTTATACCCCTTTGATTTGTCTTGCTTTGCACTCGCAGAAAAAACCGTTACCAAAGTGAATAGGGTTACAAAGGTTGTCTTGCTTCTACTTAGAGTATTGGGCTTTAAGTGAATTTTCCACTTATTATTAGACACTCTTCGCTTTAGTTGAGGGATGAGAGCATTAAAATTGAAGGCACATCTTCCCTTTAAAATTGAATGCAGACAAGTTATAATGTTTCTTTAATGTCTTCAAAAAATATATCCGAAAGAGGCCACAAAAGCACACATGCATAAATAAGTCTATGAAATCAAATCGCAACAACAAGGGCCTAAAAATATGCAGCACAAAATAAGCTGTTATAAAATACTATGGTGCATACTCCAATGATTTCATTTATTTAAATATTTCTGTGGTATTCCATTATTTTAAACAAAAGAAAAACCAAAATACATATTTTATTTGGAGTTTCACAGCCAGGCTTGCAACACTCTGCACCCATCACCCATCACCACACGCCTCACCCTCTAAACTTTCACCGTCCACTGTCTATACTCGCATATACACATACATATCACATCTCACGAATCCTTTTCTCTGGCCTGTTCTGACATATCTCTTTACCTTGGTCCCATTTACAATTACAGCGAGGACTACTACGGCGATCTGGATTTGAAGAGCATCCGCAAGAGCGAGCTTCTAGCTGGATTGAATAGTGAAGGTCGCACTAAGGGCGCGCAAAAAACCAAAGCTGCCTCCTCCACCTCCTCATAAACATAACAACTACAACAAGAACCTACAACTTTAACAACAATAACTAAAAACAACAGCAACTACAACTACAACAACAATACAACAAGATCAATCAACTCAGATTCCCAGTTCCCATCCTGCCAAATATCCCCTCACATCACAAATCAAAAGAAGAAAAGAAAAGAGATAATACTCAGCCTCAAATCGAAATTCGAATCACATCAAAAACTATTTTCCTGCCATTTTCTTACTTCTCAGTTGAATTCTGTACTGTATTTCTAATTTATGAATCTATAAATCTCTCTCGTTTCGTCTGAGTCAATCTGTTGCTATCTCTTCAAGTTTCTGTTTTCAACAAGTATAAAACATATCGAAATTGCCACGAAAATTTAGGCTCGAAGAAAATAAAACAAAATTTTGTAAACAAAATATAGAGAACATCGAGGAATGAAAGAAATCGTTCAATATGAAGCGTAAAATTTAGAGATTTGTACATTTAAGTGATCCTTGTTTATAAGCTTATAATTTTATTTTATACATAAAAACGAAAAACAAAAAATATAAACAAAAAAAAAACAAAACAAACTGGTGCTCTTTGCTTTCTATCATTTCTTTCAATCATAAAAGTTATCATTTTTTATTGGCTTTAAACTTCTTCTGGTCTGATAGAAATTTTTGGGGAAAATATAAATTTATTCTTTGCATAGATTTATTTGAAATTTTTATGTTTCCATTACTTGCAAAGAGGATATTTTATTTGTAAAACGAATGAAAAGGAAACAAGAGAAATATAGTGGTGCCCCGACTATAATACTCAGGTAAAGGGAGTGCGAGGAGGATATAAACTTTGATCACGCATACACTTTTTAACGAATGGTCCGATTTGAAAATTTCTCATTTCGATAGGTATTGATAAACACAATAAAACTGCATTTTTTTTCAAAAATTTAAATTTTTAAAAAAAATTGTGGGTGTTAAAGGGGGCGTGGCACCTTTTGAAACAAACTTGCGCTGGGTATCTGCATGCAAAATGCCATCTTCTAGTTTTTAGTTTCTGAGATCTCGCGTTCTACGGACAGACAGACGGACAGACGGACGGACGACGGACAGACGGACTGGTTATCGACTCGGCTGTGACCCTGATCAAGAATATATATACTTTATAGGGTGGAAACCTTTTTTTGTTATCTTTTCTCGTTAAACAGTTTTTAAAAGAAAAAATAGACTACCATTAAAAAATGGTATTTTATTGATCCCACTTAGATCGATTAATTTTGTAGACCCGACATTTGCAATAGTTTCTTAGCGGGAATTTTAAACCCAACAAATATTAAAAATGTATAACATTCTTTTACAGAGTAGCGGGGTATCTGAAAGTCACCGAACTTGACTATATCATTCTTTCTTGCTTTTTTTCTCCATTGACTGTCGTTAGAGTCTGTAAATAATAAGTAAACATGAAACTTTGCCAGCCATATTTGCGGCAAATGAAAAGTTGGCTGGCATTTGGAGGCGACCAGGAAGTCTTTGCCTTCGTCGCCGTTGACGTCTTTTCAAATGCACAAGAACTTTGTTAATTATTCATTAGATTCTATAAACAAAAACGCGATACAAAAACTTTAAATGAATTTTCAAATTATCAACACAATTGCAGGCAGAACCAGTAGCACGCACACACAGATTTACTGAGTGGAAGAGGAAAAGGGGAAACGGAAAGGGGAAATCGTGGGCAGTGGCACCTCGATAAAGGTCCTGGTGGGGCTTAAAATTGGATAGGGCTTCCCTGTACCTCCACTAACTCATAAAAGCTGGCAACTTTTACTTTTGCCTCTGTGTGCGAATGTCTCTGGCTGTATGGGTGAACCTGCGTTTGTGTGCATTTATGGCGCACTGGAAAAAAGTTTTAAAACTAATTAAATAAAAATTATAAAACTATACAAACTCAAGGCACAAGTTGTCGCTAAAGGACATTTTCTGCTCTCCCCTGTCTGTGTGTGTGTGTGTGTGAGTGTGTGTATGCCCGCTTTGTGTGTATCGCATAAGCTCTTTTTGGCATAGAAAAGCCGCGTAAAGAGCTCTCGGAATTTTCGGGCAAATATGAGCATAAAGTCGCCTGCATCCATTCAGTTTGATGTTGCTCTTGGCTCAGCTCTTAATGCCTCTTGCCATTTCACTCCGACCAGTATCCTTCGTCCTGGAGACCACACACCAACCGCTGGATGTCATCTTTTACTTTAATATATTTTGGAATGCTCTCGGTGTGGCTGCCGGCTGGCAGTTAAGTGCAGCAAGTAAGCAATCTTCAATTAAAAGTTGCTGCTTTTCCCCCATTTCGCCGTAAGAATCCTGTGTCCTGCTTATGTTTGCGGCTAACTTGGTTTAGTCGGTGAAAAAAGGGACTCAAAACGAATAACGGACAACGTACATACAAGTGTTTAATAAACAAAACGATTTAAGTTTAACAAAATTACACCAGTACAAAAGTAATTGCATCACTTAGAGAAGTTTGTGTATATATATTTTATGAATAATATTTCGATTTCCATAATTATCTGATTTTAGTTTAATAACAGACTTGTCCGCTTCTTTCTAAATCACTTGTACGATGAAGTCGTCCTTTTTTTTTTATTCTGGCAAGTCAAGTTTAACCATTATATTAAAATATATAATAATATAAAATATATATTTTATACATTATATAAATGTAAACAATGAAACAAAAGGTCGGGATTAGACTGAAAAATCAAATAGGAATTTACTGTACAAAGCCTACCTTTAGCTTACCAAATTGATGAAAGAACGATAAAATGTGAAACAGTTTTAAATTCAAAATTTTCATTCTACCTTTGTAAAACTCTCTTTATACAAAAATATCTAAGTCACAATATAAATCTATTCCATATTGTCAACTTTAATAATTTTGTTTTGTCATTGCTATTAAGTTTCTTCATTTTTAAAGACCGAATTCTGGTTTTTATTCTCCGTGCAGTAATAGGAACTGGGCGGCAGTCAGCTGCCAACCGCAGTGCAGATACGAGATGGGAAAAGACTGACGAACAGACACTGTGTGCGAGCTGAGTAAAGGGATAGTAACTCTTGATGGATAATAGCCAGCGGACTGCTCTGCAAGTCTGTCCGCCTGGCAATGAAATCCTTTTAACATTTTGACTCTAATTAATTTTAATGATGATATAAACGCACAGGCAGAACATAAAACTAGAGAGCAGGCAAAAGTTATGAGCCGGCAACTGCTAGTCAATACATATACAGCAGAGGGGACCAACAGTCGAGGGATCTGGGTTGGGTTGGCCAAGAAATCCCCGAAAAAAACGAGAGACGTAAATAAAAGAAAAACAATTTTGAACCACTAAACAAGAGCCATATTTTGCAGCTTACACCCCCTCACCAGCCACTGTGCTTACCATCATGATCCGCATCTTCGTCAGGGCGTCGAATAAGCCGCTACATTTATGGTGCTGACTTCTCAACAAGGACCCAGAGCTTTCCTTGGTTTTTGGTCAATTCCATTTAATTTAATTTAATAGCCTTGCGCTTTTTGTCATTCGCTGCCCAGATCCGCACACACAGCGCGCATTTTATATGAAGCCCAGTGTTCGGATACACACAAAGAAAAGAGTTACGCATTGTTGGAAATAGACTATTATTTTTGACAAAGCATCCCTCTTCAATAGTCTTATGAAAAACTTGGTTGATAATTTTTTCAAAACTTAATTAATCTTAATTATATTTATATTATAAACTGCCAGTTTCATTTTTTTAATGGTATTTTTATCTCTTTAGAAATATCATGTATTTCCAAGGTGTAACGTTTATTTAGATTATTTAAGAAGTGTAAGAAAGTTAAACGACTTTTTGACCACTTTATATAAATCGATCTTTAGTTCATAGAGATTCAATTTAAATTTGAAAAACTGTATCAATCTAATAAAGAGAAAACTTTTTGTGAGTGTTGCGGAGCGAGGAAGTTGAAGGAACATGCATGTCCTGGTAACAAGAGGCGTCCTTCGCCCGCTCATCGCCATCGCACTTGTCCTTGTTGCCTGCGCTTTAAAGGCAATTTGTTGTGCGCTGATAATGTTGTTATTGCGGCCAGAAGGCAGCCCAACCAGCTAGCGTCTTTTAATCCTTGACGTCCTGTTGCTTTGCTCCGTCTCTGCCTGCCCTTCCCCCCTGGCCATCCCTCTATTCCATTTTATCTGGCCAGGCCACAAATCCTTGTGAGCGGACAGAAGCCCTCCCGTCCACAGTGCTCGTAACAAGATTTTAACAATATTATTTTTAATTACGGTTTTAATAAATATTTCCTTTGTCAATTTACAACACAACCGGGGCGCTGCTCGGGGCTTAGGCAGGAAGCCAGGGGAAACTCAAACAGAAGTTCGTCGCACAAAAATAAAATTCTTTTGCGTTACCTAATCAAATTCCCTTGACTTGTTAACCATGTAGATACATGGCATAAATTTCTCGGAGCGTGACTGGCAAGAGACAAAACAATTTAATTAAACAAATCAGAGCCGGGCCAAGAAAACCCCTAAAAATGAAATTTCCCTTTAGAATGCTATTTAACAAGAATTTTTATTTATTTAATTCTCCCATTTCTGCTTTTTACAGCGAGGATTACTATGGCGATGTAGACCTGAAGGCTCTGAAAAAATTGGGCTTTTAAAAAAGCACACATACAGAGCCTCACGGAACACACACACAAAATTTAAGTCACGGCAGTTTGAGGTCTGAAAGTCAATGGAAGAAGGCAAGAAGAGAGGCGACAAAAGGAGCCAAAGGATGGCGAAGGATCAGAAGGAAACCACAATAACAGTGGGCTTAAAATGCTTGCCACACACTTACACGGAAAAAAAATCAGGAGCTTGGACTACTTATTTAAGAATATGTTATTCTGAACTTTTCTTTTCAAACAATATTATAACTGCTCGACTGAGATGATGAAATTTGGAAACACTTTTGCGAAATACAATTCAAATTAAACATAAATCATTTCTTGCTTTAGATTGTCTATACCTACAATCAGTCAAGCAAGTTATATATTACTTGAAGATAATAGATTTTAAATCCATAATTTGATTTTTTCCCAGTGCAAATACACACATACACAAGCACATACATAACACAGGCATAAAATATAAAATATGCACACAGAATACATAAGAATCGTACAGTTGCTTTTAAAGACTGAGCACAGAATAACCCCAAAAACAACCAGATGGAGAAATAGTCGAGAGTGCAGCTCTGCACTTTTAAGTTGAAGTAATAATTAAACCAATTACATTAGCTCTGGATCGAAGCGAAGCCCCGTATGCTTTGCTGGAATTCTGAGAAACCTTTGATGAGAAGGCGGAGAATTCCGCGTATTCCATGGTTACCACAGTGGCCGCAAAAGTCAAATTTAACTTATTTATCTAAATACTCAAGAAACCACATACACACCACCGCCCATAACTCCCAAACTCTCTAATAACTTCAATGTATTGTAAATAAATAGATGCAGTTTAGGTTATAAGTTAACAGCTAGTAGATGTGAAATAAAATGAAACTTTTTGTTTAAAACTAAAGAATCTTTTAGATTTCCCAGAAATGATTACCCTTCATGCTAGTCTGCAAACAATTTTGTTATTTATTGGGATACATATCTTAAGCTTTCAAATATTTTCTACAGCTGTGGGGAAAACGATAGCAGCATTTACGTGCCGAATAAATCAAGGAAATCCAAACTTTTAAAGAGGACACTAGTCTGTCAGCATTGAAATAAAATGTACGTTTTAAATTTAAGAAAAAAATAATTTATCTTATTAAAATCTTTAATATGTTTTGTTTTTGCATTGCTATAATTTTTCGCCAGGCTGTGTACAAATATTTTAATCAGTTGAGTAGAACTTGTATTTTTCATTTGGCTGATGTCCAAAAGCTCTTGGCCACAATTTACTGAGCTTCGGAGCTGGCTGACCGCAAAACACAACACGCATACGCACTGTTTGCCAAGCAAATAGCAGCAAAATGCCTTAAACCAAAAAACAAGTAAATAAACAGAGCCGTAGAAAATATACAAACTCAGACAAAATTGATAATTATTGGAGACTCGACTTGGAGCAGCAGGCTCCTGGCAACAACAATGCAAGCGATGAACACAAAGGATGCGTGGGGCGCAAACTGGGCGGGGCGGGCCAGGGGGCGAGCTCTAACGACGCACAAGTGTAACATTAGCCTATGAAAAGATTGAAAAGCGGCTACAACAAAGGGGGATTCTGCATGCTGCAACGGGAAGACATGCTGTTGCATGTTAATTGAAATCAATAAGTGGAACACACAGCCACCATCAACAAATCCCATGCCTCCCTGACACCCAATGGGCTCCGCTTGGCCATCAATAACAAAGTTTAGGTAAGTCCTTAGATCGACTACTCACGTTAAAGCTAGCTTTAAATTAAGTTAATTTGCAGTTTTCCCTTTAAAAGTGCAAATAGAGTAAATTCAAATAAAAGTAAATACTTTGGGACCTAAAAATATTAGAAGTTCTAAAGGGAAAACAAATATTTATAAAGTTATATAAAAATCCAATCTTATTTACAATATTTTTAGGATAAGTCTTTAAGTCAAACGTAATTTAGAATACAGCCACTTAAAGTTTTATATTATTTCTGATGCTTTAAATTCTTAATTAGTTTATTTTTTCAGTGTACTTGTGTGAGTGGTCGCAATGGCGGCCGAACCAAAAACAACAACAGCAATGGACGACAGCAACAGCAGTACCAACAACACAATGGTTAGTTATCGAAGTAAATGTGGTAAAGTAAATTATTTGCCCAACGGCTAATGACAATGGCATTGGCAACTACAACAGCAACAATTCCAGCAACAACAACAACAGCAGTGGCAATAACAACATGGCCAACACTCACATATCCTTTTTTATTTATTATTTAGGTAGATGGCAGTTGCATTTTTTCCATTGCCAGCTGCTGCTACATTAGTTGTGGACTCGGCTAGACGTAAATTATGCATAGTTATTTTTAGAATATTTCCTCAGCAATACCCCAGCACCGAAAAAAAATATTAACAAATTTCTAAATGTATATGCATACCAATCAAACCTATTGTAAAACATTGGCAAATAAATGGAAAATTGTTTTTTTTTTTGGTATTATTTAAAAAGGAATTAAAGAACTACAAATATAAGAAATATTGCTAATATAATTTCCAATTAAAAATCTTAAAGGAGATAATCACATTTCTCTCTATTTTTGAATATAGAAAATATAATTAAGTGTTTTTAAAAAAGGCTTGGAAATGTTATCACTAAAATATTTTTCTTTTTAGCATATGCATATTTTTTTTTAAAAATGAAATATTATTTTGAATGTAAGGAATAAAACTAAGGATTAGATTAAAGTTCTAAGGACTTGAAACAGTCCGTGTGTTTTTCCCTCTGCACACCTATCCTTTTCGCTCCGATCCCAGGCTGTCTTGCCCGGTTTCTAGACCGGGTCTTCCTGGCCAGCGACGTGATGGCAATTACTCCAACTCCGACACCGACTTTGGGCCTCCGGTTCGGCAACAACAACTGCCGCATTGCAGTCGCTTGTAGTTGCTGCAAATGGCTCGTATAACGTGCAAAAACTGCAACTGCAACAACAAAGCAGCAGCAGCAACAGTAGCAACATCAACAGCAATACACGGCAAATGGCAGCAAAGAAAATTATGCTTGCAATAACATTTACATACATGTGTGTGCGTCGGGTTGGGTGTGTGGTGTGTGCCAAATTTATACGCCAATCGTCGCTTGTGGTGGCCAACAGGCCGGAGGTCACATTTTCATTTCAAACATTTTCCCAGCTCAACATCAAAGGCGTCGAATGGAAAGCACAATACCGCTCGAGAATAAACGGCGCGTGTAGCAAAATGTCGGGCAGGGTAATCAAATTAAGTGCATTGGGAATGGTTATGCATATGAAGGCAATGGCATGGCCTTTATAAAGTCAATCAATGTTGGCCCTGAAGAAGTCGGTCTCGACGAATTAATTAAACAAATTATTTATAAGAGACCCTAGAAATAAGTGCAAAATTAACTTTAATTTTCGGTCGAGTTTGGGGGATCTGTTAATTCAATCATTCAATTGCTCTACTTATACATTATTTTAAATTATTAGTTCATAAAACGCAAATCTTATATTATCATATTTTATCGGGAATTGCCGATTTGAGTATTAAATTTGATATTCACATCTTCAGGTGTTTAGTTAACAATGACCAATAACCCTATTTTAATAATACAGTAATAAATGATTATTGTTCTGTATATTTTGGATACCAAACAACAAGAGTTTACTGCTTAAAGTTTAATTAATTAATTTAACACACTTTTATCGAAACTCACGCAAATTCTTAGTGAACTGGAATGTGCCACGCATTTTCTCTGACGTTTATTTTTTTCTGCTGCTTTTCTTTCCTTTCCCCAAAAGAAGCTTATCACTCTCGTTGCAGGCTGGGACAGTCGGCTGGAGCCATCTTATTCATTGGTGTTAAGGAATTTTCTTTATTATTTTATTTTATTATTATAATTTCTCTTCTAAGTTAAGTCAAGATGAAGTCGATACTTGTTCCCTTTATCATTTAATGTTTAATTTGAAACGATTACTTTGTTATCGATCACATGTAATTATAAGCTAACGATAAGCACAAAAGGGTGGCCACTTTTGAACTTTTAGCCGAGACGATTGGTACGTAGCCTCCGCATAAAAATTATTTTTGTGTTCTAATTTAAGCCTCAAAAAAATAGATAATAAAACGCACGCCGCACGCCGCACGCCGCACGTACGCACTGCAATTGCCAAGCAGAAAATAATTTGCGTTCTTATTATGTCCTGATCGGCTACAGAAGTCAACATTTTTTATTATCAATCTCAGTGCAAGCCCGTCGCACAAAAACCTTATACAAGCCTGCCGCTTGTATGTATGTATGTACATGTATTTGAGCAAAAATTAGACGCCATTTTTCTTAAGAAGTACACACGACGCCGTTCTAAGAACTTGGAAAGCCACGCCGAAAAGTACAGTTTGGACCATCAACAATTTAATAAGTTGCACTATCATCGATTGCTCCAACGCCGCCTACACCCCACATGCATATATTTGTACTTTGAATGCCTTCACACATAAAGTATATGACAACCTGGAATGCCAAGAGTGAGCCAGCGTTGCAACAAAGGAAAGCCACCAGCCCGTCTAGGATTTGAATACAAGATGTCAACATCGGGGGATGAAACAGATCAAACCATTATCGAGCTCAACAAGATGGATGAACTTCAAGAAAAGCTGCGAGATTTGGAACTCAAATTTCAAGAATCGCAAAATCAAAATAGCGAACTTCGTTCATCACTACACCGCATAACTAGCCAACTTGAACATGATGAACAGGAGAAAGCACGAGCACTGACTAGTAGCGAGCAACTTCAGACAAATATGGGTAAGTTAATGCCAAACTTCACTGCGACATATACCTTTCCAGACGTGCACTTGCCATGCCAGCAGCAGTTGCCAGTTTACAGCTCCCAAGCCAGTCGTCCATATGTACCATTGCCATTCCCATCAGCCTCCTATAACAGTACCTATCAGGTCACCGCACCGCCGCCCATATCTGCTCACTCGCTCCCGATCTTCGCAACGCCTTCAACCTCATCGCAGGCCCAGCCGCCAACAGGATTGCCGCATCTATATCAGCCGTATTCACGAAAGCTACAGGATCTTCCGACATTCGATGGAACGCCAGAGCAGTGGCCAATGTTTCATGTAGCCTATAGGGAAACTACAAACGCCCACAATTATACCAATTTGGAGAATTTGTCTCGCCTTCAAAAGTCACTGCATGGTCCAGCTAAGAATTTGGTTGCATCATTACTCATATATCCAAACAATGTCGAAACAATTATGCAAACATTAAATAACCACTACGGACGACCCGAAGTGCTAATACGAAGCCAGCTCGATAAAGTTAGATCATTTCCGCCGGTCAAATATAACAAAATTACTGATATTATCGAATTCAGTGTCATGACAGCCAATTTAACAGCGTTTTTAGAGAACTGTAACGCTACACCACATCTTCATAACCCTACACTAATTGATGAATTAGTCACAAAGCTGCCGATGAACAAAAAGGAAGAGTGGGCCAAATATATCATGGAAAGAGGAATTGTATATCCGTCAGTTAAACAATTCGCAGAATGGCTTCAAAACATTGCAAGCTATGTATCAATAGCAATGGGCAGTACATTGACGATGACGACCGATAAAACACAGGAAAAGAAAAATCAACCTAAGCACATTTTCACCGTTGACAATAAACAGGAGCGTTCCCGTAAATGCCTAATTTGTAATCACGACCACAAGCTCTATCAATGCGACAATTTCAAGAAGAAGACCTTACCAGAAAAATGGGAAATCGTTAAGAAACAACGACTTTGTTTTGGGTGTCTACGCCCGGGGCACTCTATGCAAACTTGTTCATTCCGTAGAGAATGCAAAATTGATTCATGTCAAAGATATCACAATCGTCTTCTTCACGATTCAAAGTACCAATCCGCTAAGACTGAGAATATTCCAGATGAAACAAAGACCGACATAGTTTCTACAACAATAATGTATAATGAACCACCGAACACGACCCTTTTTAAATTCGTGCCCATAATTGTTACAGGTCCAAAATCACAATGCACAATAATTGCCTTTATCGACGAGGGTTCAACCATATCTCTTATCGAAGAGGAAACAGCCGAATTGCTG
Source organism: Drosophila fuyamai (assembly GCA_018153365.1). NCBI lineage: Eukaryota > Metazoa > Arthropoda > Insecta > Diptera > Drosophilidae > Drosophila > Drosophila fuyamai. Next base: position 355,885 of record JAECXW010000151.1, read on the forward strand.
GGTCTCAAAGGATCGAAAAGCCATATGACATTAAAGTGGATAGGTAACAAATCGACAACAGAAATGTCTCAGCAAATAAACCTGGAATTACAAGGATACCCTTCGGGATCTCTATCTTCTTGCCTTATGAAAAATGTAAGAACAGTCAAAAGGTTAATGTTACCATGCCAAGATCTGAATTTGCCAAAATTTTGTAAATATTTTCCATGCCTAAAAGATCTGCCTATTGAAAATTATAATAATGCTGCGCCGAAACTATTAATAGGAATGCCACATATCAATCTAGTCAGACCTTTGGAAATAATTAATCTAAATGAAAACTTCTCAGCTCATAGAACTAAATTAGGATGGATATTGTTCGGGTCGAACGAAAACAGACACAGCGGTGTAGTATGCCATGTAGAAGAATGTAAAAATTCAATGGACGACATTCAAAACATAATACATAACTTCATAAACATTGACCAGTTTGGGGTTAAACTAGCATTACCGCTTAAATCAGATAGCGACCAAAGATGTGAAAAGATTTTGAAGGAGACGACAAACAAAATCGAAAGTGGCTATGAGACTGGGCTTTTATGGAAAACCGATGTTATTAAAATGCCAGATAGTTACGACACGGCGCTACGTCGACTAAAAATAGCGGAAAGTAAAATGTCCAAGGATGAGTCTCTTCGTAAATGGTATTCAGAAAAATTAAAGAATATGAAAGAAAAGGATATGCGCGTAAATTAAGCAAGGAAGAACTTGAAACGGAATTAGGCAAAAATGGTATTTGCCGCATTTCGCCGTAAATAATTTAAATAAAAACAAACTCAGACTAGTATTCGACGCCGCAGCTCAAATTAATGGAGTATCACTGAACTCATACCTTTCAAAAGGACCAGATGCCTATCAGCCAATCCCGTTGCCGTCTATACTGTTCAAGTTTCGTCAACGCAAAATAGGAATTTGTGCGGACATTAAAGAAATGTTTCACCGTGTATTCATCCGAAAGGAAGACCAGGATTATCAACGGTTTCTATGGAGAGATTGCGATACCTCGAGAAAACCAGACGTCTACGTGATGAATGTGATGATATTCGGTTCAGCTAGTTCGCCCTGTTCAGCCCAATACGTAAAAAATCTTAATGCCGAGTTCTTTAAAAACGACAATCCCAGAGCAGTAAAAGCGATTGTTGATCATCATTACGTCGATGATTATGTAGACAGCTTTGACACAATAGATGAAGCACGTAACATAATTAACAAGGTTGTACAAATTCATCTGAACGGGAATTTTGAACTTCGCGGATTCGTGTCAAACTCAAAGGAGCTTTTGGCAAGGATGAACAACTCAATAGAGATCATGACGTCGCCAATAAAATTAAGTCACTCTGAGCTGAACACTGAAAAAATACTTGGACTTTATTGGGATCATGGATCAGACCAGTTCTGTTTCATTGTAAAGTTTAAAGGAGTGCCGAACAACGTAGCTGAAGCAAAATCACCTCCAACAAAGAGACAAGTTCTGTCCATGATAATGTCCATATTTGACCCCTTTGGATTTATAGCACCCTTTGTAATAAAAGCTAAAATCTTAATTCAAGAATTATGGCGCCTAAATACAATGTGGGATGAGGTTATTCCCGAGAGCCTTCACAACGTGTGGATTACTTGGTACGACCAATTGCAGAAGGTAAAAGACGTAAGGATTCACAGATGCTATCATAATAATTTCACCAAACCTGATCTCGACTTGCAACTTCATATTTTCGTAGACGCAAGCGAAGAAGCCTTTGCCGCCGTCGCTTACTGGAGAGTAATGTATCAAGAACAAGTAGCAATAGTGTTTGTGATGGGTAAGGCTAACTGTTGTCCCATAAAAACAGTATCAATTCCACGCCTCGAACTACAAGCTGCAGTCCTCGGAATTCGACTTAAAAACGCCATAATAAATAACCATGAAGTCAGCCCAAAACATGTTTACCTGTGGTCGGATTCAAAGACTGTAATAAGCTGGATACAATCAGATAGCCGCCGTTATAAGCAATATGTCGCCCACAGAGTAACAGAAATTTTGGAAAGCTCAAAAATCGACCAATGGAAATGGATTCCTGGAACGAAAAAATCCCGCAGATGCTGCCACACGCATGTCCTCAAAAGCAGATCCAAGCGTTTGGATTGATGGACCTCCATTTTTATATCTCGACAGCTCCGAGTGGCCATCACCACCTGATGATATAAAATCTCACGACCAAGACAAAGAATTACGTCCAAAATTTGTATTTGTTGCTACTCAGGACATGACAATCGATATGATAGACAAATACAGTAAATACGAGAAACTATTGCGAGTCTATTCTTGGGTTCGCCGTGCCATCGAGCTGTTCAAAAATAAATCCTTAAAAAAGTCTACAGTACTAACAGCTGAAGAAATTTGTAGTTCTGAAAAACTATTATGCAAATCAGTCCAACTCGCTTGTTTCCACCAAGAAGTAACTCAGTTAAAGAATGGTCAACCCATAACGAATTGCAGTCCCATATGGAACCTTTCGCCCGAGCTGGATGACGACGGTGTTCTTCGCTTAGCAGGTCGCATTGATAAAGCTACTTGCGTTGGTCCTATGACAAAACGTCCTATTATATTACCCAAAACCCATAAACTGACTTTACTGATCGCCCAGCATCATCATGAACTGTGTAAACACCAAAATGTGGATACCATGATCTGTTCCATTAGACAAACATTTTGGATACCATCTATTCGCCGTTTAGCTAAAACCATTAAGACCAACTGTCAGTTATGCAAAACTTATCCGCAATGCCAAAGCCACCCTTGATGGGACAGTTGCCTATGGACAGAGTTGCAGCCTTTATCAGACCCTTTACGTATACAGGGTTGGATTATCTTGGTCCCCTTTTGGTGGCTATTGGCAGACGACGTGAAAAAAGGTGGGTAGCGTTATTCACCTGTATGACTACAAGAGCTATACACCTCGAATTGTCTAAGGATTTGTCATCGGATGCCGCCATTATGTGTCTCAAAAACTTTTGTTGCCGAAGAGGAGTACCAAAAGAATTAGAAGTGATCAAGGAACGAACTTTGTCGGTGTCGGCAAAGAGCAATGGATTACGGTGGTGGATGCGATTGCAATGGAGAGTGGTCGCTGTGGTATTGAGTGGGTATTTAATACGCCAGGCAATCCGGCTGCTGGTGGAGCATGGGAGCGTTTGGTGCGTAGTGTGAAACGTATTTTGGCATTAACCCTCAAAGAAAAGGTACCTCAGGTTGAAACTCTTCAAGGTCTGTTAAATGAAGCTGAAAACCTTATTAATTCCCGTCCTTTAACACACCTACCGATCGATTCATACGAAGACGATCCGCTTACTCCAAATCATTTTTTACTTGGTTGCCCAAACCATGTACAAACACCAGTAGTTGACGAAAACGTTTGCCTGAAGAAGCAATGGCATATCCGGCAGCAGTTAATGCAGACCTTCTGGAAACGATGGATCCAGGAGTACTTGCCGACTCTAACCCGACGCACTAAGTGGTTCAACCGTGTGGAGCCAATACAAATCGGAGATGTGGTTCTAATTTGCGACGAGACCGATAGCCGTGGTGTATGGAAAAAGGAAGAATCATTGAAATTCAACCCGCAAAGGACGGACAAGTGCGATCAGCAACGGTAAAAACTGCAACTGGAGTACTTCGAAGACCAGCGTCCAAATTGGCCGTTCTCGACGTCATTGGTGAATCTCAGAAGGCACCTTGATTCACGGGGGCCGGAATGTTAAGGAATTTTCTTTATTATTTTATTTTATTATTATAATTTCTCTTCTAAGTTAAGTCAAGATGAAGTCGATACTTGTTCCCTTTATCATTTAATGTTTAATTTGAAACGATTACTTTGTTATCGATCACATGTAATTATAAGCTAACGATAAGCACAAAAGGGTGGCCACTTTTGAACTTTTAGCCGAGACGATTGGTACGTAGCCTCCGCATAAAAATTATTTTTGTGTTCTAATTTAAGCCTCAAAAAAATAGATAATAAAACGCACGCCGCACGCCGCACGCCGCACGTACGCACTGCAATTGCCAAGCAGAAAATAATTTGCGTTCTTATTATGTCCTGATCGGCTACAGAAGTC